>JARBWK010000007.1:64323011-64654966 GCA_030556195.1 Anolis apletophallus | reverse complement strand
GGGAGGGAGTCCCTCAGATGGCCCTCTGGGAGAGGCCCGACGCCATCGAGCTCGTCGACAACCGGGCGAGGTGGAGGCAGCTGAACCGTCTCTGTCGCCACGGTGCAGGGCCTTCTTCGATGAAAGTCTTCGAGGAGACAGACTCGTGTGCTTCTCCTTCCGTAGACGCTTCTTCCCAGCCGGGTGAGCGGTCGATACGGTAGGGGCGAGGAGCAGCCGCCCGGACCCCAAGGGAGGTAGATGGGACAGCCGTCGCCATCTCCGGAGGGCAGAGAGCATGCTCCGTCAGGTAGGCCTGAAGCCGCGGGGGCTCTCGCTTTTCTGGTGTGCGACGAGAAGGCCTGGCAGTGTCGGCAGGCAGGAACAACCGTGCCCTCTCCGAGACACCGAGAAGGCACTTCGAGTGACCGTCGCAGTCCGGGATCTTGCTACCGCAGGATGAACACTTTTTGAAACTGGTTGTGGACATACTATGCTCACACAACCAGCCGTATTTCCGATGTTGCCCAAGTGGCGGAAAACAAAGGAATGGGGTGGGCGCGCATGGAGGCGCCTTTTATGCCATGGGCGGAGGTTTCTGCAAACTTCATAAGTGTGCATTCACAGAGCTCTCGAAGAAGAAACATGGTTTTCTGTGGGCGAGCAGATGGCGAATACTGGATGTATCAGAAACTAGAGCTGATGTGGTCTATCCAATGCAATTTTCTGAATCAGCACCCCAAATGACCAAACCAAATCTAAAGTTGACCAAAAACTGATTTGTCACCCTTTTGGTACTAATGTTGGAGAGTGGTCCCTAGTCAAAGTTTTTTCTCATCAAAGTGGTCCCTGGTTAAAAAAAGGTTGGGAACCATTGCTCTAGCAGCATCCACTACTCTATGCTGTTATATAATCATAGCAACAGTCCTGCAAGTTTGTTGTTTTCCAGACCCTGCTGCATTGCAGAATCATTGAAAACATGCTCCCTCTCCCCAACCTAGAACTAATCCAGTAATAACCACCTTTATATCTCATAGCTTTTCCTTCTGTGAATGAGCCTCAACAATTTCCAATGACATTTTTGGCAGAGCAATTCCAGGCTACTTCCGATGGTGATGACTTTACTAATATGTTTAAACCCCTCTTTTGATTTCTGGTTTTTTTCTTGTTGTTTGTTGTTATATTGTAATAACATTATAGAATGACATACTATCATACTGTTTTGTCATCATAGCCCTACTACAGTGACCGTTTCTTTTTTTAAAAAACAAACAAACTACTAATCATGAAGTGAAGCATCAAGTATGAGAATCAGCACTGTAAGCCACTCCTCACTCATTCCAGTTTAAGCAGAATTAAGTCCTAGCCTATAGGCTTCTTGGTATATATAAAATTTATGAAGCAGAACATTATAAATCATAATTGTGGTATAAACAGTCTCCCTGCTTCATATAATTCATACTCTGGAAAAATGTGATAACACCTTAATTTTTCTTAATTTTCGCTGCTATGGACAAAAAGAAAAGGTTGTCATGTGTATGTCACAAGTTGTCTTATGTATGTTGTCGATTTAATTGTGGTGATTGTTCTGTTTTACTGTTTTTATTATGTTTTTATAATGTTTTATACTGTTTTTAGCTAAGATGTATATTTATGCTTTTGTTGTCAGCCGCCCTGAGTCGTTCTGTGGAGGTCGAGATAGGACGGGATATAAATGTCTGAAATAAATAAATAAATAAATATGTCACAGTCATGTCATTATGCTGTTATTCTGGACTTTTTTTTTTTGCAAGAAAAGGGATATTGCTAATTGAGGACCTTGTCAGGAAGTTGCAAGCAGTACTCTACTATCTACCATCCATTGATGACTTTTAACTATGTAAGTCAATCTCCTTAGCCATGAAACATGAACTATCAATTTGTGGTGCATCTACACCACAGAGGTATAAGAAATTGATCCGAAATCCTCTGCCATACTCCTTCCTACAGAATCCTGCATTATTATTATTTCCCTCCCAATAAACAAACTATACAACATTTGAAAACTGTGGTGATTTTACTTCCTTTCCCTCTATATCTCCCCAAAACCGGCCACCAATTAGCCAAATCTGAAACCAGATGTCATGCCACATAATGTCCAAGTCTGCAAAAAGATGCTAATATGGCTTGTTAAGATGTGTGACGTGGGGGAAGCTATTTTTTTCCAGAGCATTATTTATCTTACAGTTGGACATAGCTGTTACAAGACCAACCCTAACTTTGCGCAGAATAAGGCAGATGCTTGTGGCAGCAGAAGTCAAGGAGCTATGTAGTAGCTATGTGATTTTATGTGGCAGCAGAGGTCAAGGAGCTATGTAGTAGCTATGTGATTTTATTGTTTGTTGCTGGCCTGATCTGGATGAACAGGCAAGCTGACTGACTTAGTACCCTTTACTGGGAACAGCATCTGATGAAGCATGAGAGGTAAGTAACTCAATGAATTCATGTTAGCAAATATCATGTATGTATATTCATTTTGCCCCTTTGCCCACAATTACGACAGAAGGTGCCATTCAACATCGGTTTTGAAGTAAGATCCATCCACTAGTCCATTTAGCTTCTGTACAAGGAACTGGTAATAATAAAGCTTTATTTATATTATGCCTCCTCTCCCCTCAAGGACTTGAGCGGCTTAGAACGCACCATACTGGTTTTTTTTTAAATCTCAGACAACAAAATGTTTTGGATTAACTATAGTGACTGAAACAATACGGATTTTCTACCAAGAATTAAAAAGGGTACAGTTGTCTACTTTGGCCAATATTTTCTCTAGAAACTGACATTAAAAAATCCCAACTAACTGTTGAGACCCTGAATTACAGACAACCATTGATTATTGTTTGAATAATGCTATTCACTGTTAATAAGGCTGTCACTGCTCTTAAACATAAATATTTGTCTTGTCAAGTAGCATTCATAATCCAAACATAATTTTGGGGGGCTAGAAAGATAAATGTCAATGGTTTGCTTTGGAAATCTAGCGATCAATAACGTTACCATTCCCTTATAAACTGTTGAAATGCAAGATACAGAAAATAGTGCATGTGAATTTCTCTTGGCTCACACTGATTTCCTCAGAAAACAAAAGATATATTGCTAAAAACCATGCCTGACAGTTGTTATTAATCCATTCGCAATTACACTATTTCCCTTGGGATCATGTTGTCCAAACATCAAAAGAAAATAATGGATTGTGTACAAGTGACATTTTTGATGAGCTAGATATAGCTTACTGAGATTGTAGCTCTCACTTCTAGAATCATAATTATAATCAATCAATGACCACCAGGGCTATTCCCAAACATGTTGCTGTCTGAGGTGAGCAGCAAGATGGCATTCCATGCTACTCCATGTAAACAGATTGGTTGGACTGGCAGCTGAATCTTTTTCTTAAACACCATTGATGGGTGGCATCTGGCCTCAATCCCACAAGAAGATATGCCATCCAGTATACAGCATCCCTCCGTAAAATCATGATGATCTCTCCCAGCAACTGCTCAACTCTCTCTAGTGGTAAGACAAGCCATAATAACTACAATACGTATGTTGGTAGACTTAGATTTTTCTACTTTTGATAAGCTTCACGTGCAGTTCAAAGCCCAGTATGCCCCTTCTCATCCTTTCCTCTATGTGACAATTGATTGACTTGGTCATTGAAACAAAGAGAATGGAAGAGTATAGTAAGAGTTACCATCTGGCGGGACCCAGCCATGTTTGTTGCTGCTGGATGATTGGGACTCCTTTCTGCCTCCATAGTGGCTGGGAACTGGGGGTGGTTTAAATCATCCTGTCGCTTATCCAGCATTCACTACTCTAGATCAGCCCTGGGATAAGAGGTGAGTGTCGATCCATCCCTAATACCTCATGCAAGTGTCTTGTGGAACAAACTAATACAGGCATATAGATGGATAATTTTCAATCAAGGAAGCCATGGCCCAGAATCGGTAGGGCCTGAACAGGGCTGTTGATGATGACTTGGAGGTCTCTCATTCATATGCTCACCATAAGTTGAAGTTGTCTTGGAGGCAGTTAAATACAAACCCCTGTTGTGATTCAGAATATTGGAGGGAAGAGTCTCTTGCAAAAGACCTTTTCCTGGTATAGATGAAAAGTGCTAGAAATTATTTTAGGTCAATACAGGCACCTGCATTTTTGGACTCTCCTCACTTGTGTCAAATGCAAGGCCCATGGGACGAATCTAGCTTACCACATCATTTTATGTGGCCTATAAGGCTTTCAGTGCCAGGGCTAGTTACATTTATACAGCCTTACAATTACAAACAGGCCTTCGAATGCCACCATAATGCTGATGTGGCTTTTGATGAATACCCCTGCTCCACATCATGAGATTGTTGCTATTGGGATTGTCCTGCTGATAACTTGCACTTCAAAATTTTCTAGTATATCACTGCTGATGAATTGTAAAAGGCAAATGCTTGAATGTGTGAAATAAATCCAACATGGCGATGGCAAGATCTCTTTTCGACTGCCTCCTTTTGCAGCTGACAATTAAAGTCTAATGGACATTCCATGCAATTGTGGCTGGATCCTTGTCTTTCCAACCCTTGCTCTAGAGTACACAGGCTTGCTGCACCTATTTGAATGCTAGTGATTATACAGAGTGTTCAGAAGAGTTCAGAAAAGTTTTTTTTTTACCCTTTTTGGACTACAATTCCTTAGATAAAACATGGCATTCAGAATGTTGTTATTGAAAAAGATCATTTTCCAAGCTCTGGTTAAACTTGATCTTTTTCTTCTCCTTTTCCATTACAATGGTTTGTTCTCATTGTATTATTCTGCCATCTGATGCACTTCATGTGCATTTTTCCCAATGAAGAGTACTCATTTTCAGCTGTCACTTGGGTGGTGGTAAAGTTTGCTCGTCTTCAGTGGGTCTAGTGAGGCTTCAACACCTCCTTTACCATTGCCTTCTTCACCTTCATTGTGTTGGATATAATGGGACAAAAGGGGGCTAAGAGTTCAGCCTGGGAAGCATGCTGTCAAGAGGCTCTAGGATTTATTTAGCAGTCTCTTTTGAGTGGGTTGTGTTGCATCTGCCAAGTGGTGGCCCGAAGGCTAAACTTAAATGAACTGTGACTAAGAGCTGGTGACATTGCCCATTCCTTCTATGTGTGTCACTTCTGCACAGGATTTATAGCCAGTCTTTCCTCTAGATCCTCTATTAATTTCCACATCTTATCTAGGACTTGTTGGGGATAATATTATGCACCTTGTTTAAGTGCATTTGAGATGTGGCTCTGGGATCTCATACTGGCATCTTCCACCTGGTATCTACCTAATGCTCAGACATCACCTTGTTTTGCCACCATATAGCTTTCCCTCAAAGCCTGGGATGAAATACCCCTTTGGTAAGTAACTCCATGCATTTATGTATTTGTGTATGTTTTTGCATGCACAACCTAGCTGTGGGATTATGGGAACTGGAAGTAAATTTCCAACGGACTGGTATGCATACACATATGCGTATAGACATGCATAATAATAATAATAATAATCTCATGACAATATAAAACTAACAAAATACATGATAATACACACATAAACAATTCAAAAATTAAATAAATGAACAATAACACAAAATACATTAAATATAATACAGAACATGGTATGTAATATCATCCATAAATAAAATAAAGTTCATAATACTTACACAATTATACCATTGCATACAAACATCTGAAGCATGGAATTTCCTGATGGGTGGGGAGAATGCAAGATCCTGAACTCATTAGATTGCCTGAAAAACACAAGACAGGTGCATTGAGTTTCTTCAAGTAACCTGTTCCCAGGTAATTAATGAATAGCTAAAGGGTTATGAATTGAATACCATTGTTATGGGAGGGCTGGAAATCCCTTTGGATGGTCATACACTGCAGTTAGTCTGAAGGTCAAAGTAAAAGTGGCTTGCATTTGGAATTTGGATACTAAGGGAACCAAAGGGCTAGAATTAGCTAAATTGGGTGTGCAATGTACTTTGTTCTTCTAGGGATCCATTCTAAAGGAGTCCGAGTGTAAATAAGCAAATTCTACCAAGGGATCTTATATTGTAAAGACACTATACATTACAATTCTTAAGTATTCAAAAGAAATAAAATCCTTTTCCATAGGGAAAAGAGGACAATTTGACAATATGCGTCAATATTTGTGGTGATTTTAGTATTTTAGGTAAGTATGCTTTATAAAACACCACAGGTGCCAATGAGTGGTGGATCCATTGTTAAGACCAGACATCAACTTTCTTATGACATCAATACTTCTATCATTCTCCTGCACCCCAATCCTCCCAGAAGTGGCACCTTCACTGAGGAAATCTGACCTTCCATTGACCCAGATGTCTATTTTATTCATTATTTTACAATCAAAGTAATTATAACAGAGTTCCTTAGGCTGCATTTAGAACAGTGGTTCTCAACCTGTGGATCCCCAAATGTTTTGGCCTTCAACTTCCAGAAATCCTAACAACTGGTAAACTGGCTGGGATTTCTGGGAGTTGTAGGCAAAAACACCTGGGGACCCACAGGTTGAGAACCAATGATTTAGAAGGAACTCTAGTGGCTGCTTCTGCTTCATAGGCTATCATAATATGGACACCACCATATTATTTATCATAATATGGATGATAATAATAATAATATTCTTTATTTATACCCCACCACCATCTCCCCAAAGATACAAGGATACAATACAGCAAAATAAAATAGAAAAACAAAAAATTACAATACAACAAAATAAATAAATTAACAAGATAAAATAAACATAATGAAAACTCGAACACAATGAGTGGGCCAAATGCACAAGACAAAATGATCAAACCCTGCATGAGACAGGGGCAAAAAGTGTATTTGTGAGGGAGGAGCCCAAAAAGATGAACATTGGGATTAGGCCTACAATAAGGATGGGGGAAAGTGCCTCATGAGGACAACACTATAGATGGAACAGACAGAAATGGAATGTATGGTTACTCTCCAAATGATAAATCTCAGAATGCATTGCATTTTAAAATTCATAACTCTTTTGCTGTTTGGTTGTTGTTATTGTTTGTTTAAAAAAGAATGTTTGTCCCATGCACACATGGAAGGAATGGGTAGTAGTAGGTGAGCTTTGTTGCCTAGAAAAGTGGACTATAAATATCTAGATCAATGTTTCTCAAACTCTGCTCCTCCAAGTGTTTTGGACTTCAGCTCCCAGAAATCCCAGCCAGTCTACCAGCTGCTAGTAATTGTGAGAGGCGAAGTTTTTAAATATAGAACCACAAACTTTTAAAAACATAACTTTAATTAATGCCTAGAAATACCAAAGAAAATCAATGACTGAAAAAGAACATTGTTGCATTTATGTTCAACTATTATTTCAAATAGCAGATGTTATTTCATTTTTCTTTTGTTTCCTCCTGATCACAATTGTTCATGAACTATTAATGTTCTGAAAGTTAAGAATGGGCATAGAGACCGATGATTTATTTGCGTATTTCTATTGAATGTTGACTATTGCGGAAGTTACCAGTTGTTTTTAGCAACATTTTCTGCAGGAAATTTTTCTAGCAGTTGGATGCCACCTTCTGGGAAATGGAAAAAGTACATGTTCTTCAAATCATGAAAAGGTATTTAAGCAGTGTCTTGATATTCTGAGCTTTTATTCTATGTGAAACTTCTATGAAGTGTATGACAGTTAAGTGCCTGTTATGAACAGTGCAATTTTGAAAAAGCTACCTGGCATTTAACAACAGCAAACACTCCTCTAGTGTTTTACTAATTTCTTTCTTCCAACATATCTCATGGTAGTAATGATTTGAGGACCATCAAATAATTGCTTTTCTGCCATTTACAATGTACCATTTTTCAGAATCTTTTTCTAATCATGAAGAGCATAAAGGAATTTTTTATAGTTAACAGTAAGCGGATCTAAAGTTTCTCTCCTCAGCTTTTCTATGGGCCTCAGGAAGGTAGCAGCTCGCCTTCCTTGGGCCCAGAGAAGAGAGAGAAACACACAGATGGCAAGCATGCTTGGAAATGGCATGCTTCTTTTCCTGGCTCTTCTCTGGGTCTCGGGAAGGCAGCGGGCCACCTTCCCCTTGGCCCAGAGGAGGGAGACAAACATGCCTCTGCTAAATGCTTTCCAGGGATTGCATGGCAGAGGCGTGTCTCTGACTCAGCCCTCCTCTCAGCCTGAGGACACGGTGGGCTACTGTGTCTGCATATTGAAGGGAACACCAAAGCAGCCAGAGGCCAGGACAAATATCCCAAAGGGCCAGGGTTTGCCCATGTCTGCTCTAGAGAGAGGTGCTTCAGTCCAATCGCCTTGTTGCTTGCTCTCAGCTTCATCTTTTGGCTTGGCTTAACCTCTTTCTAGCATTGAATCTTTTTTTATTTTCCTTTATTTTCTGGATTCTTTATTTAGTGGGACTGGAAGTTAGAAAGTGCAGATGGGTTTATGTGTGGCGCTTGTGGGTGTGCTTTTATTTTGGGGGGCTCTGAGCTTTGAGTCACCCTTTAGCCTCTACTAAAGCTTTTAGCTTCTTTTCTTATCTCTCCTCCTCTTTTTCAAAAGGTAGTACTTTTAAAAGATTATTATTAATAATTATAGGAATTCCAGCAAACAGCAAAGGCTCATTCTCTGAAAAACGACCTACCTCGTACCTAACAATTTCTGGATCATAGATAAGTGTTTTTCTAATAAGGGGACATGCCCTAAAGGACGTACCGTTGAAGAAGATAGATTTGACCCTTTTTACGGATGGCAGTAGCTTTGTGGAGAGTGGGGTGCGACATGCTGGCTATGGGGTGGTGACGGGGGAGGGAGAGACGCTGGAAGCAGGGTCTCTGTCTCCGGGATCTTCCGCTCAACGGGCCGAGCTTGTGGCTCTCACTGCGGTTGGCAAGAGGACAAAGGGTTAATATCTTTACGGATTCTCGTTATGCCTTTATTACGTTACATGCTCATGGAGCATTGTACAGAGAACGAGGCTTCTTGACCTCGGCTGGAAAGGGCATAAAACATGCTGATGAAATAATTGCTCTCTTGGAGGCAGTTTGGGAACCGAGAAAAGTTGCAGTAATGCACTGTAGAGGACATCAAAAGGGTGAAGACCCGGTTGTTAGAGGAAATAGACAGGCAGATCTGGCCGCTAGGAAAGCAGCACTCCAAAGCTCATTTTTCCATGATGATGGAAGTCACAAGCTCAGGCCCACAGGTAGAAAAATGCCATTACACTAAGGACGAGGAGAAATGGGCCCTGAGAGAGGGAGGAAAGTGGCAGGAAAACATAATCGTGATGCCAGACCACCGCGTTTTACGTTACACTGCTTGTGGGTGATGGGCTGCTGTCCTCTTCCAGTATGTTGTGAGAACCAGAAATGCAAATTGCAAAAGTTTTGGGAGAAGTTGCTGTTGGGGTTTTTTCCATTAGTAAAGGAAGTGTAATAGTGGGCTGTGTGTGGAAGTGCATCTTTATTTCTTGAGATTTATTTATCTTTGACATTTGGCAGGAAGGAATGGTGTCCTGCTGCTGCTCCTGGAGAAATTACAGGGCGGGGCCAGTGGGGGATACCTTTTTGGGAGTTTGCAAAAGATTTTATTTCTAGAAATAAAAAAAATCCTATAAATCAGGGGGTGGGTGACACAAACATTACAAAACTTGGCGGGCGGGCAGTGGTAGATGTGTCCTTCAAGTGTGGCCATTTTCATCCCAACAGCCCTAAAAATGATGAGAAGGGGAATCCGTGAAGCTTTCTGCATTGTTGCCAATGGACTGGATCGACTCGCATTTGGGGCTGCAGACTGAAAACAGCTATTTGGGCAACCACTCATTTTGAGGAGGGTCACAATCATGGATCCTGGGCACCCCAAAACCCAGAAAGCAGAAATGGCTCAAGTTTCAGCCGAAATGCACAAGCCGAGTAAATGTGCTCTTTCTCATTACAATCTATTGCCTTTAGATGCTAGACCAGGGGTGCCCACACTTTTTCAGCATGCAAGCTACTTTAAAAACAACCAAGTCAAAAAGATCTACCTGCTGTGCGCACGCTCCTGCCACCGCGTATGCTCCTGCTGCCCGCGCAGCGCACCTGCCGCCCACGGGGCATTGCGGGAACGAGGGAGGCCCCACCTCGCGCTCCCTCGTTCCCGCTGCCGGCTCCTCCTGCTGGGCATTGCGAGAACAAGGGAGTGCAAGGCGGGGCCACCTCGCGCTCCCTCATTCCCGCAATGCTCTGCGGGTGGCAGGTGCGCCGCACGGGCAGCAGGAGTGCCATGCGGGTGGCAGAAGTGCAGGGTTCATGCATGCAGGGCAGAAGCGCCCCATCCACCGGCGATCGACGTCATTTGGACTCACGATTGATGATCACGATCGACTTTGTGGGCGGCCCTGCTGTAGACTGAGGAAAATATGTGCTTTATATTATGCAGGGAAGTATGTGTGTGCATTTACAGACATACATATAAAAAGTCATTAAGCAGATCATAATGGAGAAATAATTTTGTTTCTGAGGCAAAGAGGGACTTTTAAATCTCTGTACTGGTTGATTGAATTGAAAATTAGTGCAAAAAAACTTTTGTAATCTGGTTTATACTGGACAGTTTAAACTCTATGAACACAGTTGTTTTAAAATTATATTTTTGTTGATATATTCTTTCCTGAGCCCCCAACATTCTAGTCTGAAATTATATTTCACCATTCTTCTTGGAGTTTTTGTTTTCATCTGGACGGTGAAAATAAATATTTTAAATAATATTGCATGCAGAGTACTTAGTAGCAATTTCTAGTCCTATGCAAATAGGATTAAAGGGTAGGGCATTGAGAGATGTTTTAATAAGTATGTTTTGAGAACTGACCACTGTATGCACTTACAGGAATCAAAGTTTTCCTACAAACAGTCCTGAGCTTTATTATCTGAAATTAATTTTTGTAACAAAAATCTACAGAAAATAAAATTGTGAAAAGAGCCTTCAGGGGAAGAAATGATGGATATAATGAAACAGCTCTTTATTGACATGGAGGAAAGTAAACAGCTAGCAAGAAAAAAACCTTATGTATGAAAATGGGAAGCCCTATTGTTTATTCAGAGGTATGAAAAGAAATAGGTCAGTTAGTTTGTTTCCATGGTGACTATTTTTGAAATAAGACAAACTGACATCAAAGCTGATTTATTTTTCTATTCGCTCCTTCCTCTTAAAATCATTTTCATTTGAGATCTTTACTGGATGCAAACACCGTCTTTGCGAGAGCATTTACAGAAAGGGTTTCTTGTTCCTTATTAATAGGAAGAATGTATGGTCCATTAAAACAGTTCAAGTTTTATAAACCAATAATATTCTGTTACTCCAAAATCATTAATACATACTGCACAAAAGAAAGCTTGAAAGCTTTCCTTTATACGCATACAAATATAAGGCACAATTTGGGTCTGTAGCTTGTTAAATGCATGTTATTTCTTTGGTTAAATAAAATGAGACTTGCACCCTATGCTTTTAGAGCTGTTCACTCTAGTTGCTAAATACTAGCTCCTGGGAGGAGGGGGAAACCTAATCCCAGATTAGACTAATGAGCCAAATATTAGCTCACTCGGCACATACAGCGAACACTTTGAAGCCAGGAAATCCCAGAAATAATTGTTTTTCTTTCCTACTGTTTTCACCTAACAAATCTGTAATGCACACCACGTCTGATTTTAGACTATCAGTGTTTTTATAGACACAAAAACAAAATCCAAAGGCAATGCATTGGAATTAGCCTAATTTTAAATTTAATTTTCAAATGATATAGTGTCTCGACCTCTTCCAGGGTGAATGCGTACACAAAATGAAGACTATTCCATTGGCATACTATTATGCAATGCAACAGATATCTGTCTGTGTGATATGTGATGTCTTTGTGTGATATTTTATTTTATGTGAAGTGTTTAATCATGTTTAATGTTTTATCAGGGTCAATTTTGATGTTTTATACTGTTTTTGATCGATGGCACTGAATCCTTGCCAACACTGTGAACCGCCCAGACTCCTCTACAGGGTTGAAAGGGGTGGTATACAAATACCTTAAATAAATAATAAATAAAATAGTAATCACATGAAGATAAATGGTAGAGATTAATGGTTTTGAAATGTATTTAACTCTTTAGAAAGGTAAAGGGTTTTGTGGATTCACACAGAGTTTTTGGTGTCTTCAAAATCCATAAATAACACCGGCTGTGTTTTCTTTGAGAATTTTTTTGCTTTGCTGAGCTTTGGGCACTTTTTCTATTCATCTGTAGTTCAGCCAGTGTACTTGAGGCTGATGACATCAACATAGTCCCATTAAGTGAATTACAGCCTTGTCTTCTCTGCAGAGCCATCCCTAATCCTGTGCTCTACGTTTCCTGAGTTAAATAGACTAAAATAGAAAATTACTGGTTGCTGCCCTACATCCTTTCAATTCATCAGCGATGTGAGGTTGCTGCATGTATTATGTTGTGGTTCGACTACTGCATCCTTGCACCTTCCCTTTTTCCAAAGAAAATGGAAGAATCCATCATTTAATTAATGATGAGCAAAAGCACAAGTATGATAAACATTTAATTCTACTGACATAAAGAGGTCAACATCTTATCCATATATCCCCCCAGATCCCCAAAGCTCTCCTTGACGCTCTTAAGATCTCTACTGCTAGGGTAATCTGCATTTCCCACCTCTTTTTTGTTATTTGCAATCCTTCTGTCATTAAGCTTGTTTTTTTTTTAAAAAAAAGAAAACTTGGAATAGAGAATGGAACAGCTTCAAAGGGAGGAGGAATGTGTAGATCTAAAGAAAGGCTAGAAAGGACAATATGATCTGGACAGATCAGTTCCTGGTACAGATTGAGAAGTTAGTTTAAAATGTCTCTAGAAAAGGAATGGATAATCATCTTACAAAAATAAAGAATTTTAAGAATTTTAATTTTAGACAAGGAATTCCATTCTCTTTGTAGATTCCAGGTTGGTTGCCTAGTAGAAGGTCTACTGCCATAAAGGACAAACTAGGATTGTAAATTCAACTAAATAAAGGAGATATTTTTGTTGTGTGCCTTCAAGTTATTTGGCAACTCTAACATGAACCTTTCACAGGGCTTTCTTGGCAAGATTACGTCGGAGAAGATTTGCCATTGCATACTTCTGGCTGGAAGAGTGTGATGCATCCAAGGTCACCCAATGGATTTTGATGGCTGAGGAGGGATTTCAGCCCTAGTCTCCAAGAGTTCTAGTCCAACACTCCAACTATTAAACAACATTATCTCTTATCGTTTCTTAATTATTGATAAATGAATCTCCCTAATTAGCAGCTCAACATTTTAAATACAACCTATCATTCTGACTCTCAGCATGAGAAATACTTTGGTGACATTGTGCATGTGTAGCCTCTGGACAAATTGTGAACCGTACATTGCATGTAGCTCCTGGAGCTATGTTTGTGTCCCACTCCCCTCAGTAAAATTAGTTTTGAAAAAACAGTAATTACGACATAGCATTACTGTGTTTTGAACAGTTTTTTCTGTCGATTTGTTGTAAAACATGATGTTTTGGGGCTTAATTTGTAAAATCATAACGTAATTTGACGTTTAATAGGCTTTTCCTTTATCTATCCTTATCCAAAGTTTTCGCTTATCCAACGTTCTGCCAGCCTGTCTGCCTGTCTTCACAGGAGATTTGTAGGATTTTTTTTGGAGGCAACGCTGATGGAATTGTTCCAGGAGTTGAGTGTGATGTCTGTAGACAGTCCATGTTTAGCAGGCATATAGCAAGGTTGGGAGGACAATAGCAAACCTGAAAAATCGCCAAGACAAAGATAGAAGAGGAGAGCCATATAGAAGAGGATCAGGAGCAGGAGCAGGGATGGGAGAATCTGGCTTCAGGGAGCTTTTACTGGAATTACAAGATATAAGAAAGATCCTCCAAAAAGGGGAAGATGATAGAAAGAAGATGAAGGATGAACTCAAGAGTGACCTAAAAGAAATCAAAGGCGAAATGAAGGAAATAAAGAAGGACGTTCAGGAGACAAACAAAAAAATGGTCGAGCTGAAAGAGGAGATGGAGGTAGTGAAAAAGGACCTAAATGACTTAAAAATAAAACAAAAAGGAGAATCGTCCAAGAGAAAACAAATAGAAACAAAAACTGTGAAAATGGAAACTAGACAAATTCAATTAGATTACTACCAAAAAGAGTACCAGATTAGATTTAGAGGAATTGAAGAAGAAGAAGGTGAGAAGTTGAAGGACATAATTGCGGCGATCACAGCGAAAATCCTCGATATCCCCGAGGCCCACCTGGATGGAAAAATTGACAGGGTATTCCGACTCAACTCAGCGTATGCGAAGCGTAACAAAACTCCAAGAGACGTCATCGCTAATTATACTCTTAAAGGCATAAGAGATGAATTACTGAGATGGAAGAAGAACAGGCAAGGCCAGTACAAAGGCAAAGACGTGTTAATACTGAAAGAACTCCCACAGGAAATACTTGAAAGTAGGAAAAAATACTTTTTCCTAACTGATATTCTTAAAAGAAACAAAATTAAATTTAGATGGGAAAAAATCGAAGGCGTTATGGCAACATACAGAGGGAAACAGTACTGGCTAACATCGGAGGAAAAAGCGAGCGACTTCCTAAGACAACACGGAGAAAACTTGACAGAGACACAAGATACCTTTTTCCAGGGACAATACCAATATAATACACCTGCCAGGGATACAAATCCAGACAACATGGAAAATGAAGAAGAGGGGAGCAACGATCAAAGTGAAGACGAAGGTGAAGTTGAAGAAAGAACAGATGATGGACTATCGGATGCTACTGATCACGAAGGGACTTGCTCCAAACTGACACAAGATGGCAATAAGGTGTATATCTTGGAATATTAATGGGCTAAATAATGGGGGGAAAAGGAGGAGAACATTCCATAATTTGAAAAACAAAAAAGCCAATATAATCGTGCTTCAGGAAACACATATCAAAAAATCAGAGATAAGCTATCTAAAAAACCCTGTACTAGGCCAGGAATTTGTGTCGGCATCTGAAAAGAAGAGAGGTGGAGTCGTTCTCTATATAGATCCTGTACTTAAGCCCAAATTAATATTTGAGGACACAAGGGGAAGGTATATTGTGGTTGCAATAGAGAAAGAACAGAAAACTTGGTTGATTTGTAATATATACGCACCCAACGACGCCAAAACAAACTTTTTACAGAATTGGAAAAAAATTAACAAAAGAAACTTTGACAGTTATATCATATTAGGAGACTTTAATGGAGTAGTCGACCCTAAATTAGATAAAAAATCAAATAATACCAAGAAAGGGGAATTAAAGAGTAAACTACCACAGAGTTTTTTTCAGTTTGAAAGAAGACTTAAATTTAATAGACTCTTGGAGATGGGTAAACGGAAGTGAGAAGGACTACTCCTTCTACTCCAATAGACATGCGTCTTGGTCGCGTATTGACTACATTTTTGTATCCAAAGATATAGCCACTAGTATAGAGAAGGCAAAGATTCTACCTCGCTTCTTTTCAGACCACGCCCAGATGGAGCTAGAGCTTTATAAGGTGGAAAGAGAATTCAACTGGAAATTCCCCTGGTATATATTAAATGACAAGAAAGACAGAGAAGAGAGCAAAAAACTCCTAAAAGAGTTTTTCGAAATCAATTGCCACGACAACAACAAAAATGCCATTATTTGGGATGCCAGCAAGGCATACATGAGGGGCCATTACCTAAAACTTCAAGCAGTTAAGAAAAAGAACACACACAAAAAAATATTAGAGTTACATCAAAAGATTGAGGAAAGTGAGGCAAGACTAAAAAAAGAGCCAAAAAATAATAAAATTAAGCAACAAATAGAATTATTAAATAAACAATTGGGCATATACGACATGGAAAAAATTGAAAGGAACATTAAATACACCAAGCAAAAATACTTTGAAATGGCCAATAAACCTGGTAGATTGTTGGCGTGGCAATTGAAAGAAAAAAAAAAAAAGTAACATCACAAAATTGAATTGGAAACAAAAGATAATCACAAGAGAGGATGAAATTAGATTAGCCTTTGAAGAGTTTTACAGAGAGCTATATAAAGAGGAACTCCCAGACAAATCAGGAATCCAGGAATATATCAGTAAACAAAAACTTGAAAAAATATCGGAAGAGGACAGGGAAATTCTAAACAAAACAATAACCAGACCAGAAATAGAAAGTGCAATTAAAAAAACTAAAATTGGGAAGTCACCTGGCCCTGATGGGTTTTCCACAGAGTATTATAGGATTCACAAAGAAGAGGTACTAGAGTTTCTATTTAAACTTTTCAACGACATTCAAAACAAAAGAATAATACCTGACTCTTGGAAAGAATCAAATATTACAGTGATTGAAAAACCAGGGAAAGACCCTCTCAACCCGGCTAATTATAGACCCATAGCTCTGTTGAATGTAGATTATAAGATCTTCACGGCCATTATAACAGATAGATTAAAAATATTTATGAATAAATGGATAAAGAAAGACCAGAATGGGTTTTTACCAGGACGACAAATGAATTTAAACATCAGAATGGTCCTAAACGCTATTGAGTATTACGGAAAAAATATAAATAAGGGGGTCGCCTTTGTCTTTGTTGATGCTGAAAAGGCATTTGACAGGGTCAAATGGGACTTCCTAAAAATATTGATCAGAGAGATGGATTTTGGATTTCATTTTGAAAACACAATAGAAGCAATTTATACAGATCAAACTTCTAGAATTATAATTAATTCCAAGAAAACCCAAAAAATCAAAGTGTCAAAGGGGGTGAGACAGGGTTGTCCCCTGTCCCCCCTCCTATTTACATTAATAATAGAAATACTCTTAAACAACATCCGTTCAGACGATAACATTAAAGGACTCCAAATAAAGAACGAAAAGGTAAAGATCCAAGCCTTTGCTGACGATCTGATGCAAATCCTGGAAAACCCGCTGGCCTCAATAAGACCATGGCTGGAAAAGGTAGAGCAATTCGGCTCCCATGCAGGTTTCAAGATCAATAAAGAAAAGACACAAATTCTAACAAAAAAATTAAATACCAAGGAAATACAAGAGCTGAAAAATCTCTGAATCCAAATAACCAATAAAGTTAAATACCTTGGAATTTATTTGACAGCTAAAAATTCCCAGCTCTATAAGAATAATTATGAGCCTAAATGGAAGGAGATTACCACTCTACTTAGGAAATGGAATAAAATTAATTTGTCATTATTAGGTAGAATCGCATGTATTAAAATGTCGATTTTACCTAAATTTAATTTTCTCTTTGCTAACTTGCCCATTATACAGAAAACTGACCTTTTTAAGACATGGGAAAGGGAGATATCTAAATTCATCTGGGGGGGGAAAAAAACCCCGGGTGAAGATGAAAATCATTCAAAAGACAAAAGAGAAAGGGGGACTTGGAGTGCCGAATTTAAAACTATATTACGTCTCGAATAGTTTAACCTGGATAAAAGAGTGGTGCCTTTTAAAGGATAATAGGCTCCTTAATTTAGAGGGCTTTGACCTCAAATTTGGTTTACACGCTTATCTTTTCTATGATAAAATAAAAAGTGATGCCAATTTCAAGAATCATTTCATTCGAAGCTCACTTATTAAAAATTGGCAAACATATAAAAATATTTTTTTTCAAAAACTCCCTCTCTGGGTGTCCCCCGTAGAAGCCCTTAGAATTAGGCAACTCGACGACACAGCTTGGGTCACATACAAAGACCTCCTTAAATGGAATGGTCTAGAATACGAATTAAAAACGAACCAACAACTGAATTCAGAAAACATCAAAATAAATTGGTTCCCATATACACAAATCAATAGTATTTACAAAAATGACAAAAAAAATAGGCTTTGAACAGGATCAAAATGAGATGGGGGCTATACTAACGGATGGGAAGACAAAGACGGTGAGCAAAATCTATAAAATACTTTTAACCTATGAAGATTCTAGAACCTTAGTCGAGGATTACAAACTCAAATGGTCAAGAAACGTTGGTTTCAAGATCAGTAACGAGACATGGAACATGATATGGAGAAAAAATGCCAATATTACATATAGTCATAGCTACAAAGAACATTGGGTTAAAATCATATATAGGTGGCATATGTCCCCATTGAAACTTGCAAAAATTTATAAAACTGCAAAACCACATTGCTGGCACTGCAAAGAGAAAAATGGCACCTTTTTCCATATCTGGTGGCTTTGCCAAAAAGCCAGGAAATATTGGACCACAATACATAAGGAAATTGAAAAGATCCTAGGGAAAAGAATCCCGAAAAACCCCGAAGCCTTTTTATTAGGAATCACTGACCCAAGTCTTAGTAAAGTAGAATCAAGAAATTTTATTTTACTTATCACAGCAGCAAAAATGAACCTAGCAAAATATTGGAAAGCAAGTAAAAGTCCATCAAAGGAAGAGTGGATCCTTAAGATTATGGACACACTTCAAATGGAACTCCTCACGGCAAGACTAAGGGAAAAAAATACGCATGATGAAAACTTGTCCGATACCTTTGACTTAATTAGGAAATATTTAAAGAAAGAATACAACCACGAATTGGTCATATAAATATACAAACAACAATGATTTTTGGCAAATTTAGAAGCTAGGTAAACTCTTGCAAATTAATAATATATTAAGAGAATATATACATATATACAAAACCATTTATTTGCCTTTTCTCTGCTCTCTTGTCACACTTTTCATTATTAGATATAGAAGAAAGAAATATTTCTCTCTGATCTGAAAAAATCCACGTACTCCCCAGGATTATGGCGGTAGTACGCACCATACAACATGGAAGATGCGTACAATGAAGAATTTATGTTATACTGATGTAATAATACAATGCAATGCTGGAATTTCCTTTATATATAATATTCAATAAGTTGTGCCCCTACTATAAACCTTTCTGTTTCTTTCCACTTCTCCCTACCCCATAACCCCCACTGTAACCCCAATGTAAATTCTTACCCCTCTCTCCCTCCCACTATCATCCCCCTTCTAATTCTTGACTTTAATGAGGGGTAATCCTCATCTCGTTGTATGTTTTTTCTTTCTGTTTTTAATAATACGAAACTTAATAAAAACTATTTTATATAAAAAAAAAACAAGATGAAGTATCATAGAGATGAAGATGGAAAATAATGTTGTAGCAATAACACATCCCTGTTTGACATCTGAGTCCACCTTGAACGGGTTACTTTGGGAGCCACTGCTGTCCAAGACTGTTGCTATCATGTCATCATTTTTAGACTTATTAGTTGAGAGATGGCGGCAGCGGACACAGAACCTTTAACACCACTATCTATGGGGTCTGACCTCCAGCAGGAAACGGCCCCCGGAGCCGACATAGAACGAAGAAACAGCAGACGTTTCAGTTGGGGCCTGCGAAAGAGCATACCGGGCCCCACGCCACCGGCTGCCTGCGGTAAGGGTCCATTGGCATCTGCTGTAGAGCTCCCTGTGGGTGAGCTCCAGCAGACTCTCTCTGATTTCCTGGACACGGCCGGCTGGTTCTGTCGATCCCTCTCCGGGGGGATGACGGTCGACTGCCAAACCCAAGGGGTCGTTTTGGGAGACCCACGGACAGCGAATAAACAAATTTGGCTGGGGAAAGCAACCGGGCTATCATGGAGGATGCCCAATATGTCCAAGGACGGATGGGTCGTCCGACCAGTGACGGCCTCCGGTGCCCGCCTTTTGAGGATGTTCGGTAGGAGATCGTCTATTAGAAGATCGCCCCCACGGACTCCCCTGATGGCGGAACAGCCAGCCAACAGGAGGCCCCAGACCTCTGGGCCACAGGGGGCTCAAAGAAGCAGCTCCTCATGGAGGCCTCGGCAAGCGGACCAGGGCCCTCCCACTGATCAACTTGACCCCTGCATTTATGCTGAGCTGTTTGAGGAATACGCCACGCTCATGGCTCACGTCAAGGAATTTGGGGATAAATTTGGCGGACTGCTGGAGAATATGGGGATTCCCACTGCGCAGTTCCCAATTCGGAACCTGGAGTCCACCAGCCTGGATGACCCCCCGCAAGTCCCCCCCACAAGCCAGGACCTTAGGTGGGATCAGTCGTGGGATTTCCCCACCTGTACCGCAGAGATGGGCCAGGAGAGGCCTGTCCCCTCAGTCAAAAACCCCTCAATCATCCCTGGAACCATCCCTGACCTGGCCCGCCAGCGGTCCCCCCCTGACGAGGACCTGGGGTTGAGCCGGGAGAACCAGGAGGAAACAAACTCCGACGCTGGAAGTGAACTAGCCCAGACTGCCCACTTACCCTCAGTGGAAGAGCCACCCGAAGACCCTGAGCGCCGACCGGTGAGCCCTGGGGTCCCATCGGTGTTGGCGGAGTCGTCGCTGGCCGAGCTTGACATCTCGGCCGTTCTGCCCCCCCCTCCTGATGCCTGCCGGCGCCGCCACCGTCCTGGGAGAAGTTGGGGAAGCCTCCTCGAGGAGGCAAGACCCAACATGGCGTGTGTCCTTGGAGACGCCCAGCCAGCCCATGTGCTGGGGCCTCAGGAAGAAACGCCACCTGGAAGTAGTCAACTCCCGGAAGTCCCGCCCTCGGAGGACTCCGCTCCCGGCGTTGACCTGACCAGAGTACAGCGAGGCCCCGGAAGAGGAGGAGACCCCGGAAGAGAAGGAAGGCACCCGAGCTGCCCCACAGGCTATGGAATGGAGGCCGGGACCAGCCTCCCGCCAGATTGGCCAAAGGGACCAAGCTCGGAGAATCGATCCCCTTGCTGACGGGTCCAGAATGGAGAGGGCCCCGATGTCGTTCTTCACCAGGACGTTTTGGAGCTCCTGCTACAAGCAGTCGAAGCTCCGAGGGCCTCACCGGACGATCAATAAAGATGTGAAGGACACTGCGCGGTCAGGCCGGGACTCCCAAACCAGACTCCCATATGGGAGCTCACGGGTTTTAACCCCCACCGGCGCCTTGGCACCGGCGATGGTATTGGGACATCCCTGCCTGCCTCCTTTCGATGGCAGAATGGGGCCTTAAGGGCATCGCCGCGGACACTTCCCTATTTCCTCCCTCTCTCCCCACCCTTTTGTTCTTCCCTCTGTGTTTTTTGTATATGTTGTTGTTTTGTTGCTGTAAATCGCCCGGAGCATCTGATGGAGGGCGATCAACAAATATTAAATTCTATTCTATTCTATTCTATCATGGAGAAGCTGAAGGAGGTTCACAAATTTGTCAGGGCACCCAATTTTTTGGAGGATGGTCCAGAGAACACTGCGATTCACTGTGTTGAATGCCTTTGCAAGGTCAATGAATGCCATGTACAGAGGTTGGTTTTGTTCCCAGCATTTTTCTTGGAGCTGTCGTGCAGTGAAGATCATGTCCACTGTTCCTATGGAGGGGCGGAAGTCATTCTGGGATTCTGAGAGGGTGACTTCTGATACAGATATAAGGCAGTTTGCAATGATTCTTGCGAAGATTTTCCCAGTGGAGGTTAGAACAGAGATACCTCGATAGTTTCTGTGGTCTGTTTTTTTAAAGGGTGATAATGGTGGCATCCTTGAAGTCTGCTGGGATTTTCTCAGTCATCCACACTTATTCAATGAGCTGGGGAGTTGTTGTGTCAACTCAGGTCCACCCTCTTAAAAGATTTCAGCAGGAATCCCATCAGGTCCGCTGGCTTGGGGGGTTGGCTGATGGCATTGTTGACTTCTTCCAAACTAGGCAGTGCTGCAAGCTCATCCCTGGTTTGTTGTTGCGGGATTTGTGAGAGAACCTCTTCAGCCACGTTGGAGCTGCGACTCAGGAGGTTTTGGAGTGCTCTTTCCAATGTAGTTCAATTGATTTTTGGTCCTTCAGAAGTTTGGTTCCATCTGATGAGCGTAGAGGATGTATGCCATGATTTTTGGTCTGTAGATGACCAACTGATCACTAGAATCAGATTACAAACTGTTTGCCAGAATCTCCAAAGTGTTCCTAAAAATGTACAGAGGAGGATCAAGTAAAGGAAAAAGGGGATAAAATTATCCGCAACTATAGCCTCCATGTGAATTTTTATAAGAGAATGGATAACACCAGAACAACTAGCTAAAATCCAACCTAAGAGAAAGAATATTTGTTGGAAATGTAATACAGTAGTTGGCTCATTCATTAAGTTTCAACAGAGATTTTTTCAATACGTGGTATCAGCAGCCAAAATGTTATTTGCTAAATATTGGAGACAACAGACAATGACAACAATGGAAGAATGGGAAACAAAGCTCATTAAACTCCTCAAAATGGGCAAGCTGTCCTGATAACTACAGAATCAGGATGCAAATGCTTAAAAAAAAGATTGGGAACCATTAACTGTCTTTTTGGAAAATCTAAAAATACCATCAACTGGTATTTTTCAAATTGAATAAAATACATGGAACTGACAAAGGACTAAAGTTTGACACAATTGATGGAAAATACTTTCCAGCATTACTGAAAACACAAGGTGGAGTTGCCTCACTTACTTGGAAGTAAATAAGATTAAACTCATTGAAACTCACTTAGAATAAGCATCCATAAGACCTATGCACTCAAAACATTTTCTCTTAAGAAATATGGAAAAGTGTACTG
Source organism: Anolis apletophallus (assembly GCA_030556195.1). Lineage (NCBI taxonomy): Eukaryota > Metazoa > Chordata > Lepidosauria > Squamata > Anolidae > Anolis > Anolis apletophallus. The sequence goes on along the minus strand of JARBWK010000007.1, from coordinate 64,632,335 downwards.
AATACAGTTATGACTGCAATTTTTCACCTTTCAAAATGGTATAACAAACTAAAACACATTGCCCATACCATTATTATATATACAGTGGGCAGATTTAATTATGCCAAAAATCCGTCATTGGAATGTTTTTATCAGTACCTTTAAAAAGTGAATTTTAATGTGTGTTTGTAGAATTTTTATGTTGTATTTGTGTTTTTAACTGTGGTGTGACTTGCCTTGAACTTTGGGCAGAAGCAGGTAAGAAATATTTTTTTTATTAATTTTGCGTGTCATGGGAAAAAGAAAAATGTCAGGTATGTTAGGTATGAAAACTTTCAAGTGAGCAAATACCACACATTTTATTATAATGTAAACAAATGAATTTATGCAGCATTAATTGGCTGCATGGATTGATTGTGAAATCGAATAGGAAAGCATTCTGGATGAGGACCGCTAAAAGAAGAGATTATTTTATGTAACTCAGGGCCCTTCCAGTCAGGCCCTATATGCCAGGATCTGATCCCAGTTTTCTGTTTATCGCAGATTATCTGGTAGTGCGGACTCATATTAATCCAGTTTAAAGCAGAAAACCTGGGATCAGATGCTGGGATACAGGGCCTGTCTAGAAGGGCCCTCAGCAAATCAAAATTATGTTGGTCACGCTTCCCTAATCGGGCCACTTCAGGGGATGCATATATGTTAGAGGCTTAATGCAGTTTGACACCACTTTAATTGCCATGGCTCCTTGCAATGGAATGCTGGAAGGGATAGTTCTACAAGTCCTTTAGTAGCGCCGACTTAGGGCCCTTCCACACAGCCCTATATCACAGAATACCAAGGCAGGAAATCCCACATTATTTGGAAGGGCCCTCAGTCCTGATGCCTGACCAAACTACAAATCCCAGAATCCTATAGCACTGGGTCATGGGAGTTAAAGTGGTGCCAAACTGCATGCATTATATAGTGTATGCAGCCCAGATGGAACACATGATGTCTCCATGGGCCCTTCCACACAGCCATATTGTAGCAGAAAAAATCCTTTTAAACAATACCCTTTTCCAGTCAGGCTGCTTTCCGTGCGGGCGCAGGAACGAGAAGACGTGACAACTGGGTTACTTCTCAGGAAACACAGTTTATTTCGAATCTACAGCTGTAGAGGTCTGCCCTATGGCGCAACTAGACGCAAGGAACAGAACCCCTCCTCCTTTCAGTCATTCAGTTTTATACAATCAATGGAGTCAGTTTAAGCACCGCCTCGTTCATTCATTTCACTGGCTAACACTTATGATGTGCCCTGATTCTAACCAATTAACAATGCATTATGTAATCTAATAATCCATTGGCTAACAAACATTGCGCAGTTTATTTTCCTGACCAGTTATTAAAGCTTTGTCTATGTGTGTAGATTGTCCCTATATTGTTACTTTTCTGATAAGCGTTCCCACGGACCTGCCAAATGGGTGTTTCATTAGGCTAACACATGTGATGTCTCCTAGACCAATCCCTGACTAGTAAACAAAGAGCACATGGTGTTTCTCTAAACCAATTGTAATGCATCAGGACAACCAATGAGGTGGCGTCCCTTCTAAACCAATCACTGCTGTTCTCTAGCGTGCTTGCTAACTTTGCCTCCTGCTCTATGCTTACGCCTATGCTTGGGTAGCATTCTCTTCTACAAACAGCAAGAAAGGCAGAGTGTAATGAAAGCAGCACTCAAGGTCATGAATTACAAACACAATAAATGGAATGCCAATAAACTTATATTCAGTCAATGGCAGCAATGCATCAACATATAATGAGCGTCAATACATAATATGGGTAATCCCCAATCAGTCCACGTAAACACAATATAAATGCAAATGCAATGGCATGAACAGGGCAGTAGCGAAAAAAATAGCAAAAAGTTGGCGGGGAGCAGTATATATATTTTGGATACCACGGATTTCATCCGGAAGATAGAAGCCCTCAGGATTGACCACCATGATATATTAGCTACATGTGATGTTAAATCTTTGTACACCTCTGTACCCCTCCAAGAGGCCAGAACCGTACTATTGGACGTGTTTGACTCGAGGCCCCCCAACGATCTTCCACCCTCCACATTTCTGATTGAACTCGTCGACTGCCTGTTCGAATACAATTATTTTGCCTTTGGATCTGATTATTATTTGCAAGTCAACGGAGTATCAATGGGCCAGAGTTGCGCCCCATCAATAGCCAACCTTTATATGGGACATCTTGAGAAGAGTTTTCTGCATGACCCATTATCCCGGCCAGATACATCAAATTCTTCGGGCGCTACATTGATGATTGTTTTATCCTTTTGAGACATGACACCCCCATGGTTGAGTTCCTCACCTGGTTGAATTCCTGGAATCCTTCCATTCAATTTACAATGGAGCACAGTCAAGATTCCGTTAGTTTTTTGGATACCACTGTGTATAAGATGGGTAATAGGCTGGGTGTCCGCTGCTATAAGAAGCCGACTGACAAGAATTCCATCTTGCATTTCAGGAGTCATCATTCTTCATCTCTCCGACACAGCCTCCCATTCTCTCAGTTTCTAAGATTGAAGAGGAACTCTACCCGCATTGTGGATTTCCATAATGATGCAGACAAGTTTGGGGACCAACTCAGCGCTCGAGGTTACCCGCCCAGGGTTGTACAACAGGCCCGTATCAAGGCCAATGGCATATGCAGAGACTCCCTTTTACATAAGAGACGCCAAACCTCCCAATACTCGGTTGGTTTGGCCACTGACCCTCACCCCCATAGCCGTGAGATCGTCAGCATTGTGAAGAAGTTTTGGAACATACTGCCCTCCATACCGGCGTTTCGTGATTTCCCCCCATGGTCGCGTATAAGCGCTCCAGTAATTTCAAGGACCTGCTGGTGCATTCCACGTTATCCCGCAAGCGTGTGTTTCGCACTCCACGTCAGGCTTTTTGGCCATGTGGGGGTTGTTAGTCCTGTACCCAAGCACTCTGTTGCAAAGATATCACGAGCCTGAAGTCACACAGATCATTTACTATTCGGGTTTCCTCAATTGCAACACGGAGAACACCATTTACGTCATCATTTGTGGGTGTGGCCTATATTACGTCGGGATGTGTCACGCCCCTTACGTACCCGCATATCGGAGCATCGTTCCAGGATACGTACACTACAGGACAACACCATCTTATACCGCCACTTCTTGTCACAGAGTCATAACCCGAATCCTTTCGATTCGCGGCCCTGAACGGGTCACCACGGTGTACATGCCAATAATCATGATGCTCTTATCAGGCGTGAAACCTGGTGGATTCACAATCTACAATCAGAATTTCCAGTCGGGCTCAATGAGCCCCTCCCCTTCGGCCCTACTCACGTGAGTGGGGCCCAGGTGCGAGACATATATAACATCTGCGTTTCCCTTGGGCTCCACCCCTTGGGTCCACTTGGGAGCAGTGGTGCATTGGAATCCCTCCAGCCCAGGTAGGCTAGCCACCACCCCCACGTTTTTAATGCAGAGAAGGGTCTCTTCTTATTGTTGTTATTACTGTTATTTAGAATGTGTCTCCTGTGACGCGGCATTTGCCTGGCGTGATTTAGCCGCCTGATGAAGCTAACCAGCGAAACGGATCGTGGCCCCGCACTTCAACCGTTGCGGCCCCTCCGAGCGTCCCATCTTGGTCCAGCTCTGCATCCTCCTCTCCACGAGTGGCGTGTTCTAGGACTCTGTGCGAACTTTATCATTTGTATGTGAGATATTCTCCAGCGGGTGTGTATACTGCTCCCCGCCAACTTTTTGCTATTTTTTTCGCTACTGCCCTGTTCATGCCATTGCATTTGCATTTATATTGTGTTTACGTGGACTGATTGGGGATTACCCATATTATGTATTGACGCTCATTATATGTTGATGCATTGCTGCCATTGACTGAATATAAGTTTATTGGCATTCCATTTATAGCATTCTCTTCTGACGTTTCTTCTGCAACTCAATGAGTCTCCTTCAATATAACCCAGAATATCAAGGCAGAAAATCCAACATTATTTGGAAGGGCACTCAGTCCTGATGCCCAAACTGCATGCATTGTATAGTGTATGCAGCCTAGATTTATTTATTTACTATTTAAAACTTTTGTACCCTGACCTTCTCACCTCCAATAAGGGACTCAGGCCGGCTTACAGCAAAATTCAATGCTATACAATATTAAAAACATCTTATAATAACATATTAAAATACATAAAAATTCGAATACATAAAAACCAATCGCCATTTAAAAACAAATTCAACTCGGACTGTAAACGTAGTCACTCATTTCAGTCTTGATGCCTAACCAAACTACAAATCCCAGGATCCAATAGCATTGGGTCATGGAAGTTAAAGTGGTGCCAAACTGCATGCATTGTATAGTGCAGTGTTTTTCAACCTTTTTTGAATGAATTGCCTCCGCTGGGGAAGGCCACGCTGTCTTCCGTGGTGGCAGGAAGGCTCTGCCGTAGGACGCAGAGGCCTTTGCACTGCAGCCTTCGCACTGCACTGCATGTGGGGTTCAAAGCAAAGGGGGAGGGGCCAAAGAAGAGGGCCGTGCGACCCGTCCTAAATGGTCGATCATTCACTGCCCTCTTAAAGGGGTTCACCGCCCCCCAAATTCCCCTGAGCTTACCACCGTCCCCTTGGATCGCCTCAGCACCCACCAGGGGGTGGCACCACACACTTTGAGAACCAGTGTGCTATAGTGTATGCAGCCCAGATGGAACACATGGGGTCACCATGGGCCCTTCCACACAGCCATATAACCCAGAATATCAAGGCAAAAAATCCCACAATATGTGCTTTGAACTGGGTTATGAGTCCACATTGCTGTATATTCCAGCTCAAAAGCAGATGTGGGGCTTTATTCAGCTGTGTGGGAGTGGCCTGTAAGGGCCCTTTCAGACAGGCCCTATATCCCAGGATTTGTGTTTATCCCAGATTATCTCACAGTGCGGACTCATATAATCCGGTTTAAAGCAGGAAACCTGGGATCAGATCCTGGGATAAAGAGCCCTGAGGCCCCTTCCACACAGCTGAATAAAATCAAAGTTCTGCTTTGACCTGGAATATATGGCAGTGTGGACTCAGATAACCCGGTTCAAAGCAGACCTTGGGCGATTTTCTGCCTTGATATATTCTGGGTGATATGGCTGTGTGGAAGGTCTTTCCAGTGACATGAACATGACGTCGCACTCTCCAAGCTGGCGTCCAAAAGGCAGGCCTGGGCAAACTTGGGCCCTCCAGGTGTTTTGGGCTTCAACTCCCACTATTCCTCACAGCCTCAGGCCCCTTCCTTTTCCCCTCAGCCGCTTAAGCGGCTGAGGGGAAAAGGAAGGGGCCTGAGGCTGTGAGGAATGGTGGGAGTTGAAGTCCAAAACACCTGGAGGGCCCAAGCTTGCCCAGGCCTGGTCCAAGGCGAAGCCACGCTCTCGCGCGCTCCTCAGTAGCCTCTCCTCTTTCCGCCTCTTGGCCCCGCCCACAGCCCGGCGGAGAGGCCGAGCCTTCCCACGCGACGCCTTGTCACGTGGGCCCTCCTGGCCCCGCCCCTCCTCCGAGTCCGTCCCCGTCTTCCGCCCTCCCAGCCGCGCTTCCGGCGGTAGGTACTGTCCGTCCCCTCTTCCTTCCTCCGCCGCCAACCGCGCTTCCGGCGGTAGGTAGAAACCTCTTTATTTGATGGGAAACGTTCCTGGGAGGGAGGAGGGAGGGAGGGGAGGGAGGTCTGGCTGGCGGGAGGCTCGTGAGGGGAGCTGAGGAAGGCGGCGGTTGCGTGGACGTGCCCTCGAAAGAGATGGAGTAAACAATAACACAACACGGGGGAAGGGAAGGGAGGGAGGGAGGAAGGGAGCGCCCCACTCGTCGCGACTTCCCCCTCAGGCGCTGCTGTTGGCGAGCCGCTGAGGAGCCAGGCAGGCAGGCAGTGGGGTGAGGCGCCTGACTTCCAAGCCATCAGCAGGCCTCCCCAGCAACCCAGGGATTGGTCGACAGAGTGGACAGCGAAGCTCCTGAAAGCATGGAAACTGGCCCAAGGTGGGAACCCAGAGCCCACTGACTGGGACACAGTTGGAGTATCCCTTATAGCAGGCCTGGGCAAACTTCGGCCCTCCAGGTGTTTTGGACTACAACTCCCACAATTCCTAACAGCCTGCCGGCTGTTAGAAATTGTGGGAGTTGTAGTCCAAAACACCTGGAGGGCCGAAGTTTGCCCAGGCCTGCCTTGTAGGAAATCTTTGGGGCCTGGACTGCTTGAGATTTTGGAATACTTGCCTAGATCAGTGTTTCCCAACCAGTGTGCCGTGAGCGATCATCAGGTGTGCCGTGGGAAATTGGAACCTCCAGAGGGGGGGGGGGGGGGGTCTAGTGTGTTGAAGCATAAAAACCCTAAAAAACCTACCTCGATAAAGGCACAAAATTACAAACACCCTCCCTCCCCACACGTTGTCTACTTGGTCTCCCTCTCCTGCCTCCCTTTCTCCCCTCCCCCTCCAGCGTGCAAAGCGAGGCAAAGCAAGCAGAGCGAGGCTGGGAAGAAGGGATACCAGTGGAGAAGAAAAAGTGTTCCTGAGGTTCCAATTTCCACGGCACACCTGATGATCACTCACGGAGCACACACTGGTCTCTTGGTCTCTCCCTCTCCTGGGAAGGGCCTCCCTTTCCCCAAGTAGAGACCTCCTCTTGCCTCCTGGGGGTTCTGTATGGGAAGTTTGGCCCAGTTCTATCATTGGTGGGGTTCAGAATGCTCTTTGATTGTAGGAGAACTATAAATCCCAGCAACTACAATTCCCAAATGCCAAGGTCTATTTCCCCTTAACTCCATCTGCATTCATATTTGGGCATATTGAGTATTCATGCCAAGTTTGGTCCTGATCCAACATTGTTTGAGTCCACAGTGCTCTCTGGATATAGGTGAACTACAACTCCAAAACTCAGGTCAATGCCCACCAAACTCTTATAGCATTTTCTCTTGGTTATGGGAGTTCTGTGTGGGAAGTTTGTGTCTTTCTGCCATTCCTGCCAGGATATCTATGTTGAGTTCATTGAAACAGGCCCAGGTTTCACACTGAGTGTATAAATACATTTTAAAAACATATTAACTATATGTATTACTGTGTTAGAGTGTCATTTTGTGTCATTTTGGTTGGTGGTGTGCCCCAGGATTTTGCAAATGTCAAAAGTGTGCCGCGGCTCAAAAAAGGTTGGGAAACACTGTGTTATAGAACTCCAATGTGCTGATGATAACATCGTCTGTGCACATTCAGAAGAAGACCTGCAAGCCATTCTAAACACCTTTGCAGAAGCATACAAGAAGCTCGGCCTCTCTTTGAACATCAAGAAAACCAAAGTGCTCTTCCAGCAGTCATCAGCCAATCCCTCTCCAATGCCAGAAATACACCTTAATGGTGTAACATTAGAAAATGTTGACCGGGGTGGGGGTGTCACGATGCAAGGTCTTGGTCCAGCCCCTTAATCACACACACAGAGACGGTAATCAGCTAACTATTTATTGAATAATAAGAAACAGGTGAAAAGGATAATTGTCCATAAAAGTATCAAAGTTGCAATATAAAGGTAAAGAGTTCTTAGGTAAATCCAAAGGCAAAAGCTTGGCAAAGGCTCCGCAAAACAAAGCGGATCAAAAACAGACTTGGTCCGTGGCAAAGCAAACAAGGCAAAGTTCAAGAATCAGGGCGAAGAAACTTCTTGGCATAGCACAAGCCTCAGTCCTGGCTCCGTGGATCTTCGCTCGCTTCACTCCCTTCTAATCAGAAGTGGCCGAGCAACTGAGGATCCGTTCCCACGGATCCTATACTTAATTCCCCTGGTGAGACCCTCACCGCTCTAGGCTGCGGCGCCAATCTGTGCTTCGGGACCTAGCGCTCCTCTGGCGCTCTAGGCTTCGATGCCATTCCCTACTGCTAAACTCGATGCTCCGTCCTATCAAAGCTCCGTCCTTGCCTCCCAGCACCTGGGTCGCTATCTTCATGAGAGCCAGGCTCCCTTTCAGCTCATCCTCCGCTATCTCCCTAACCCTTTCCTGCGACCCGTAACCACCTGGTTTCTTATACTGATTATCTGAATCAGCACTTTCAATGTCGGCCTGACTTTCCCAGCTTTCATAGCCATCAGGCCAGCCATCATCCCAGGCCAAGCTCTCTGTGGGAGATGAAGGCCCAGCTACCTCATCATCCCCTTCCTCCATGTCCTCATCAGCTGCAGCTGGCCCTAATGCACGGGGGACCCCCGGGGCCTCCCCCTGCCCCCCAGGCACAAAAGGGAACTGGGTTGCTACCGGGGGGGGGGGGGGAGTCTAGTGTGTTGAAGTATAAAAACCCTAATAAACCTACCTCGATAAAGGCACAAAATTACAAACACCCCCCCCTCCCCACCCGTTGTCTACTTCAGTGTTTTTCAACCTATTTTGAGCCGCAGCACATTTTTTACATTTACAAAATCCTGGGGCACACCACCAACCAAAATGACACAACATGACACTCTAACACAGTAATACATATAGTTAATATGTTTTAAAAATGTATTTATACACTCAGTGTGAAACCTGGGCCTGTTTCGATGAACACAACATAGACATCCTTGCAAAAATGGCAGAAAGACACACACGAAGGTCTTGCTCAACAGCTGGGAGTTATAGTTCACCCGCAATCAAAGAGCATTCTGAACTCCACCAATGATGGAATGGAATCAAACTTCCCACGCAGAACTCCATAATCAAGAAAAAATACTATAAGGGTTTGGTGGGCATTGAACTTGAGTTTTGGAGTTGTAGTTCACCTATATCCAGAGAGCACTGTAGAGGGGAGGGAGGAAGATGTGGGGCGAGTCTGCGCAGTAGTGCCCGCACAGGCCATGTCTTTCTCCCCCCTCCCGCAGAAGCGGCAGCGTGAGCAAAGCGAGGCAAAGCAAGCAGAGCGAGGCTGGGAAGAAGGGATACCGAGTGGAGAAGAAAAAGTGAAAAGTGGAAGAAAGGGTATTCGGGAGGTTCCAATTTCCCACGGCACACCTGATGATCACTCACGGCACACTAGTGTGCCACGGCACACTGGTTGGGAAACACTGGTCTACTTGGTCTCTCCCTCTTCATGTATTGGGAAGGCCCGCCTCCCTTTCCCCAAGTAGAGACCTCCTCTTGCCTCCTGGGGGTTCTGTATGGGAAGTTTGGCCCAGTGCTATCACTGGTGGGGTTCAGAATGCTCTTTGATTGTAGGGGAACTATAAATCCCAGCAACTACAACTCCCAAATGTCAAGGTCTATTTCCCCTGAACTCCATCTGCATTCATATTTGGGCATATTGAGTATTCATGCCAAGTTTGGTCCTGATCCAACATTGTTTGAGTCCACAGTGCTCTCTGGATATAGGTGAACTACAACTCCAAAACTCAGGGTCAATGCCCACCAAACTCTTAAAGGATTTTCTCTTGGTTATGGGAGTTCTGTGTGGGAAGTTTGTGTCTTTCTGCCATTCCTGCCAGGATATCTATGTAAATGTAAAAAGTGTGCCGCGGCTCAAAAACGGTTGGGAAACACTGGCCTAGCTACACCAAGCATGGGCAAACTTCGGCCCTCCCTCCAGGTGTTTTATTTATTTATTTATTATTTACAGTATTTATATTCTGCCCTTCTCACCCCGCAAGGGACTCAGGGCGGATTACAATGTACACATACATGGCAAACATTCAATGCCATAGACACACAACACATATAGACAGACAGTCAGAGGCTATTGAACTTTTTTCTGGCCACCATGGGAGCTCTCGCTTCACCATCCATCTGCGACACTGATGAAGTACTTTGCGCATTCCCTGCATGCTTTTTTGCTGGAGATTTTTTACGGCCTCGTAAATTTGTTAAGTTAGCCTCCCCACACATAGGTGGGACCTAAATTTCCTACTTGACAGATGCAACCAATTTTAAGATTGTGGAGCTGAGATTTGTATTTTGTAGTTTTAATTGTTAATTTATATGGTTTTATATTATTGTTTTTATCTTATTATGATGTGTTGTATGTGGGCACTTGCTGCCACTTGTTCACCGCGTCGAGTCACCTTCGGGCTGAGAAAGGTGGTATAGAAGCATAGCAAATAAATAAACTGTCTTTCGGGTTGCAAAGGTCGACAAGAAGCTACACAAAATTCGCCAGAAGCTCACTCCAACCCGGGCTGGCTTCAAACTCATGACCTTTCGGTCAGTAGTGATCTTAATGCAGCTGACACCCAGCCAGCTGCACCACAGTCCCGGTGGACTTCAACTCCCATAATTCATAGCAGCCTACCGGCTGTATTTGAAGTTAAATCTTCTGAACAGACAGCAAAACAAGCACCACAGGGCAGCTAACCCTTCCCTGTGCTATCAGAACACACACACACACACACACACACACACACACACACACATCTACATGGCTGGAGCTAGACTTTTTAAAATGTACCTGTTCTGGCTTACATACACATTCAACTTAAGAATGAACCTACAGAATGGGCAATGCCTGTAATATGTTTTCTCTATAAATCTCTAGTTAGGTAAAGGTTGTCCCCTGACATTAGGTCGAGTCGTGCCTGACTCTGAGAGTTGGTGCTCATCTCCATTTCTAAGCTGAAGAGCCAGCGTTGTTCATAGACACCCCCAAGGTCATGAGGCCAGCATGACTGCATGGAGTGCTGTTACCTTCCTACCGGAGCAGTACCTATTGATCTACTCACATTGGCATGTTTTGAACTGCTAGGTTGGCAGAAGCTGGAGCTGACAGCGGAAGCTCACACCACTCCCTGGATTCAAACTGCCGACCTTTTGGTCAACAAGCTCAGCAGCTCAGCGGTTTAACCCACTGTGCCACCAGGGGCTCCAAATTGCTAGGTCCTCCAAAATGACTCTTATCAGCCTCATCACACTTGAGTAGTGGTTCCCAACCTTTAGGCCTCCAGGTGTTTTGGACTTCAGCTCTCATAGTTCCTAACAGCTGATAAGCTGGCTGGGATTTCTGTGAGTGGAAGTCCAAAACACCTGGAGGCCCAAAGGTTGGGAACCATTGTGTTAGAGCAGGGCTGTCCAACTGCTGACCCTGCAGGTGTTTTGGACTTCAACTCCCAGAAATCCTAGCCAGTTTATCAGCTGTTAGGATTTCTGGGATTTGAAGTCCAAAACACCTGCAGGGCCGGCAGTTGGACAGCCCTGTGTTAGAGCATGAATTCTGCAGGAGGCAGAAACTGGATTTAAAGTGTCCCCATGCTTTAGTGTGATGAGGTCCCATGGTCAAATTTGACAGAGGACCTAGACGTTTCTTGAGAAATGTTTGCTCTGTTTTTTTAAAAAAAGAAAAGGAGTTTTTTTTCATCCTTGCTTTTTCCACTTTCACGTGGGTTCTGTACCCCTAATCCCCCCCCCCCCCCAAAATTGAGGGTCTACTGTATAATGTACAGAGATCCATTAGTGGAGCATCTCATGCAAATCTGAGTTTGATAACATGCCATGATAGGGTGTATGAAAGAGAGATGAAAATGGGCAAAACAAAAAATAATGAGCACGTGTTTCTGGACTTACTACGTATATTCATTCTGAAATTCCATGAGCCAGGTTCCTTAATCCATCCTTAGCAAATTGCTAGTGCCTGAACAGGCATGTAGCCGGGGGGGTCCGCGAAAAGGTGGTCCGCGAAAAGGCCTTACTGGTACATTATTTAAACTGTTATGTTTATTTATATCATGATCTGATCACCATGCTCATTATATCCCACACTAATGGGGTTATTGGGATAACAATACAAAAGGTTTGCTAGGGTAGAACCTTTTCCACCCAGTCTCAGCCCCGAATCAAAATCCTGGCTACGGCCCTGTGCCTGAATGAACAAGGCAGGTAGCCTCATGCACATACCAAAAATCAGCAGCTTTCCTTGTTCCTCCCCATGTATACCAATGGGCCAGTTGACTGTTAGGAATTGTTGGAGTTGAAGTCCAAAACACCTGGAGAGCCAAAGTTTGCCCATGCCTGCAATACACAATGAGATATCTTGGCGATGGGAACCAATCCCAAATACAAAATTCACATTTCATATATTTATACAGCTTTATACAAGTTGAGGGTCCCATGCCTGTGGCCCTTCATGTTTTAAAATACCTATATTTGCATAAAGAGTTAACTTGAAGATGGAACCCAAGTGTAAATATGAAACCCACATATGTTTTGTTTACATATCCTTTGGCTTTATACAGGTTGAGTATTCCTTACATGAAATGTTTGGGACCAGAGATTTTCCACATTTTGATTTTCCTTACCTGATTTTGAACAGATTTACATATACATAATGAGATAGCTTGAAGATGGGGTTCATGTCTAAATACAAAATTCATATTTCATATACATGGCCTCTAGTTTCATATGGGTGACAATACCATAGAGTGGTGTACAACCTGTGGCCCTTCATGTGTTTGGGAGTCCCAACTCCCAGAAGCCCTATTCAGCTTGTGCAATGGTCAGGAGTTCTGACATCCAAAACACCTGAGGATTGCACGTTATACACCACTACAAGAGGGAATGTTGGGGACTAGAAGTGTTTACCCTTTTGGAATATTGGCACATGCATAATGAAATATCTTGGAGACGAGACTCAAGTCAAAAACTCAAAATTCATTATGTTTAATATACATGGCCTCTGGTTTTATACAGATGGACTATTATTTTTTACATGAAATTCTTTGGACCAGAAATGATTGGTGTTTGGAATACTTGTATGTACATAATGCAATACCTTGGATACCCAAGTCTAAACACAAAAGCCATTTATGTTTCATATACATGACCTCTGGCTTTAGGCAAGTTGAGTTTTCCTCTGATGAAATGGTTGGGATCAGAATTTTGATCCCCCCCCCCCGGTTTTGGAATATTTGCATATACATAATGAGATATCTTTGAGATTGGACGCAAGTCTAAATACCAAATTAATTTCTGACTGATGGTAGCTTTATGCACAATACTTTTAGCAATTTTGTCCATGAAATAAAGTTTGTGAATAGTTAGAAAACAAATATGTCACTGTCTCAGCCATCCATGTGGATCATTTTGGATTATTTTGGATTTTCTATATTCCAAATAAAGTATGCTCAATCTGTATTTGGATGAGAGATAATTGAGGCCCCACCCACTTGGCAGCTCTCATCCCAAACAAGTTATACAGGTTGATTATCCCTTATATTAAATGTCTGGAACCAGAACTGTTCCATATATCTTTTTTTTCACTTCGAGACTTAAGCATTTAAGATAAGATATCTGTAGTTACCTCTGAACCTGTAGTTACCTCTCCCTTAAAAGCAATTCTTTTCCCCACTCAGTGTAATTAGCACAGCACAGTTCTCATTGTGTCCCATCCCCCCTCATTCCAGCCCCAATGTAATTGCTGGTAAGGCCACATCTTTCAGCCACATGCTTAGTGGTAGTTCACCTATTCTTCTGTTTTCAAGATGGAGGAACAAAGGTGAGAAAGTAAAACTGGACTGGTACTATTGGATTGGAAGAAACCTCCCTCTGACTCTTCCTTCATGCCACTCTAGAAATGGTTGAACTGAAACTTCCATCAACAGCATAGCCAGTTATGATAGACAATAGAAGCTGCAGTCCAGTAAAGGCAAACCTCCTCTGAACAAATATTGCCAAATCTTGTGATAGATGTGCTGTAGGGTTGCCATAAATCAGACATGACTTGAAGGCATACAACAGCAGCAACTTTGGGCAGCTAAGGTTTATAGATATACAACAGTGGCAAGGCCTTGTGTTCAAAATTCCATCACTATCACTATCAGCATTTTTGGTAAATATCTTTCTAAATTATGTTGGATTGTTTCTGACATCATTCCTCAAGGCCACTTTTCTACTACTTATGGTCTAAATGAAGGGAAAATCATGTAGCCCTCTACATGTTCTTGGACTACATGTTCCAGCATTCTTCACTTGAGTATGCTGACTAGGGCTGCTAGACTTACAGTCTGAAAACTTTAGAAGAGCCACACAATTCCAAACCTTTGCAGTGAATGTAAAATTAATAACTACATCACATTCATTTCAATGTAGTTTAGTTAGAACTAATGTAAGATTATCATGATGTGTTGGGAATTCATAGCTGAGAATTACTATTTTAAACTTAAATTATTGGTATCAAATTATATTTTAAATTTCTCTGCAAAAGAGTGCTGTAGTCTCGACAAACTACAAATCCCAGGATTCCATTACATTGACATAGTGCTGTTAAACTGCATTAACTCTACAATGTGGATGCACCCTGAGTTGCTCTTGAGAAAGCATACTTCGCCAGATGAGCTGCCAGATATAGTGTTCTATATGAAAGTAACAGTGACAAATTCAGCATTCTTAAGTATGGAAATAGGTATTGTATATACTGGCATTTTATAATATACCGGTAATTCAATTTTTCATCATGTCAAAACTTTTGGGAGATCTACATCTCTTGAAATCGTGTGTGTGTGAGAGAGACATATATTTCATGGTAAAGGCATAACAGTATGCATATGTATCATCTTGATACTTTGAAATCAACATGTATCATTTGGGACAGTACATCTCAATCAAAAAACTTTCATGCTTATTTTGTAGATGGTGCTCTAACACTGAATAGAGAGAACAATAACTCTATCCACCAAGTACTCATAAGTGTATAATTTGTTTTCTGTCGTCATTAAAAGACACACACTTTTAAGCGCCACATGAGGGATCATGAGCAAAATGACAAGGTATGTATCTCAATAACTTTGTGACAGACTAATTATAGTAGAAGATTTGCCCAAATCCCTAGTTCATTTCCATGTGTATCAAATTTCAGAGTTTGCTTGGGAAATTATATTTTGAGGTGGTTGTAATACACATATTTATCTTCTTTCTCTGGCCTCATGTCTCCATAAAATAGTGGATAACTCCTATTTTGTGTGTGTGTATCAATGTTTCCAACCCAATATTCATTGGTTATACCTTGCATTATTCACTGCATATATACATGTATTGATGAGATTATGGAACATTACTATGGAAGCTAAAACATTGTTCAGAAAATGTTGTTGACTTTGGAAATAAATTCATTGTTCACAGAACAGTATTGTAGTCCTACAAATGTAGTCAGTAAGTATCTTTTGTTGTAAAATCTGTATTGTAATTAAAAATCTGGAATTATTGGAAGGGAATAACGTTTTAGAAGGAAACATTCCAGGTTTGCCATTCTGTCTTAAAGCCAAAATGTGTCAATGACAGTTCCAATTCCAGAAATACCCAAGGACAGTTCATTGGCAGAAAGGCTTCATAAGACAGAGCTAAGAATTTCCCTTCTTACAGGAAGTATTAAACCAGTCACCTGTTTTGTTTTAGCCTCATCGATGTGACCAGTGTCCAATGTCATTTAATGTTGAGTTCAACCTCACACTGCATAAATGTACCCACAATGGAGAAGATCCGACTTGTCCTGTATGCAACAAAAAATTTTCCAGAGTGGCTAGTCTTAAAGCCCATATTATGCTTCATGAAAAGGAAGAGGTAATTGTATTTAATTTTAAATAACCTATAGGACACATAGGTTTGAAGAGATTGTTTTTCCAGTGTTTTCAGATTCTTTCTTCAGTTCTGTGAAAAGATTGTTTGCATGAAAATGAAAGTTTTACAGTTAGGATGGGGTGGGAACTGCTGCTCCTGGTGAAGACACATGTTCTCTCTTGTTATTATCTCTCTCCTCCCCATTTAAATCGTGGTAGAATAAATATTTTACTCATTAGAATGCATATCATGCATGTTTGAAATTTGCATCAGAATAGGAAGCGACCCCAATTGTTTGCTCTAGTCCCAAAAGCAAGTGAGCTCTGGAGATTCAGAGAAGCATCCTCTAACTTTTAAAAGCAGGATAAGATCGTATTAAGGCATCATGTGGACATTATGGAGTTCATCGCAAATGAACCAACTTATGTGGCCTAAATGAACCCTAATTAAGTCAATAATTATCTTTTTGTAGAAAACAAAGCAAGCCATGGTTTAGTATTATGAAATAGCACCAGATTCTGTAATGCTGCATTCACTATATCCAATACAGAGAGCTATTTGGATTCAGACGGGTTTAAGATATGCTCTTAAGTATGGCTTTTATATTGGTATTCTTTGTTAAATATAAAATGGGTATATCCATGCCTTTATACATACAAATATCAAATAACATTTACTGCAATATCATTAAAGAATCAAGCAACTTTCTGTTCTTTTCACAGAATCTTATCTGTTCAGAATGTGGAGATGAATTTACTTTGCATAGCCAGTTGGTGCTGCATATGGAAGAACACCGTCAAGAGTTGTCTGGAAGCAAAACCCATACCTGTAAAACCTGTAAGAAAGAGGTTGAAACTTCTTCCCAGCTAAGGGAGCATATGAAAACACATTACAAAATAAGGTGAGAATTTCTGTAGATTTAAATATTCACACAAGTGGGTTGAGGACTCGGAAAAATGCCTGCCATTTTCAGAAATGTATTGGGATAATTTTAAACAGGTATGAGCAAAATTAGATTTCACACTTAAATTAGGTAGTGTTACTATGTGACATAGTCTTCTGCCTTGGCAGAGTTCTTGGCAATCATCATAATTAAGATTAAAGTTGTCATGATTATGTGAAGACTCTTCTCCATTTACTCATGTGACTTTCTTTACTGTTGGTTGAATTATGTCTCAAGCAGTTTGCTTTTCAAATTGTTGGTTTGGAGTTTCTACTGAAGCCAGTATAATGGTGAACTCAAGAAAGAAAGTTTCCAACACGTCTATTTTACTTCAGATGTGTTATGTATAGCACATGTTGAGACAGCATTCCAATTTGAGTGTTTGAGGTTCAGCATAAGTCTCTTCTCTTGATTCACTTTGCATGTCTGCCTGAGGTTCAGCAATAAGTCCCTTCTCTACAAGTAATATCCTTGAAATAGATAATAGCAATGTTGAATCCATAAACCCAATACTTTGTTTCATGTACTCTATCTTCAATTTATATTCTCTTCTTCTGTGTGTATGAAAATTGGCTCAGTCCATTTTATACTTCCATGACATTTTTCTGTGTCAGCATTTTTCTGTGTCAGCATTTCTGTCTTTCTAGATTCATCTGAATCACACTGAAATGGACATCCAAGTACATTTTAGCAGAAGCTGCAGGTGAGGGTTTTATCTTTATTAAATACACTGGTGGGCCATTGATTCATCATATCAGAATTTTAATTTCCATATGAATTTTAATTTCCTAATCTGCTGCTCTCTTGATTCACTTTGTGTGTGTTTTTGTTTTTTGATACACATCTGTAGCAAGTGTTGATGTAATTTTCCAGTGTGAGAGAAAGGAGAATGTTTCTTTTAAGTTGATGTCTACCATCTGGAATTTACATTGGCATTTGATTAAATCTGTGTAATTAAAAGTCTACTCCTTGATTAGTTAGGGATCCTTGCTAATTGATGAGAATTTTGGTTTTTTATTGCTCTTATTTCAATCCACATAACTCCTGGTGGCGCAATGAGTTAAACCCTTGTGGCAGTAGGACTGCTTCTTGAAAGGTCGGTGATTCAAATCCAGGGAGTGGGGTGAGCTCCCGTCTTGTCAGCTCCAGCATTTCATGCGGGGACATGAGAGAAACCTCTCACTGAATGGTAAAACATCCGAGCCTCCCCTGGGCAACAGACAGCCAATTCTCTTACCCCAGAAGCGACTTGCAGTTTCTCAAGTCATTCCTGACCTGAAAAAAAAAATCTGCAGAATGAGTAAAGGAAGAAGGCTATTATTCTGTAAACACCTCAGAAGACTATGGATTTTATTGACAACAGTAGCCGGCCTCCTAATTTTTTTTGCTGCTGTTGAGCCATGAATTCTTCCTTACAGGCAGACCTCAGGGTCTCTCACCCATTTCTCCTCCCGCCCTGCAGACTCAGTCCCAATGCAGTTCTCAACTAGCTTCATTCATTAAAAAATAATAATTTTATTAGAGTTTAAGTTACAATTATAATAAAAAGAAAGAGAGAAAAAATGGAGTAAAGGGAAGGTATCGGATATCTAGGAAGGAAAGAAATGATATTAGGAAGGGAGAAGAAAGTGGTTGTTTGGGCTGGGATTGACTAGGGATGTTGGTAGGTAAGACGGGGAATGGGTAGTGGGGAAAGATAGAGAGGGGGATCTTGTTGACTTCCATCTTATTTCTTCGGTGGTATTTTAAATTTACTGTTTCAGACTATTAATGTCCGTATACATATATCTGAATATGTATACACCACTTAACTACTAATGTCACTCCCTTCTTTTGTGTATTTCTTCTTGTTCTTATTCCTGTAATGATTCTGTATAAATTCTTAGGGATTCTGTCGGGTCTTTATGTAGTCCTTAAATAAAGTCCAATCTGTTCCTTTTAGTGCCTTACCCTCTGATTCTTTCAAATAGAGGGTAAGCGTATCCAACTGGCTTCATTCATGAGGCCTCTAAAATCTCCTTGGTTTTGTAGGCCTTGTGGCCAGTTGGAAATTATGCGAGGCTGGTGAATTTGCCTCAATCATGCTTACCAAATGGCTTCATTCATGCTTCCTGCCTTCCTGATGTTGTGTATTTGCACTGTTGGACACATTACGCTCGAGAGCAAATCCATTTTTTTATAATGTGTACCTTCAAAATTGAGGTGCGCATTACATTTGATGACTTGAGTAAATATGGTTATTTCTATCTGCAGTTCTTGATAAATCCAAAACCTATTTAAGATTAGATACATTATATGAGGTGATGACTGAAGACTGAAATTTGTAGTAACATTTCACTGTTTCATATATATCCACAGGGTATCGAATACAAGGTCATACAATAGAAATATTGACAGAAGTGGGTTTACATATTCTTGTCCACATTGCGGAAAGACTTTTCAGAAACCTAGTCAATTAACGCGACACGTACGAATACACACAGGTAAAATTAATAAACCCAAAGACAGTGTGCTGGTGCTATGTAGTCTTTGAATTTTACACTGGGATTTCAGGTTGCAATGGTATATTACAGTGTCATACAAGGAGCTAATACTTCCATTTTGAATATCTGAAAATATTGTTTTTGCTGACTATGGTGCATATTGGCATATAGAAGTTAATTCAGTAATATCTAGGACAGAGCTTACCACATTGTATGTTGTGACATGGTAATATGTCGACTGCAGTGTCTAGGTGTGTCATGCAAAGAAATGAAAAATTTCTCAGTTTATGTAATATAAGCAATAAATCATATTTTTAAAATACATAAATGAAGCTTTTTATTAGATCTGTTGTATCTCCATACATTTCGTTATTACAATTTATGCATGTGACTGTATCCCTTCTAAAGGGTTAGTTTAACCTCATTTGCTAGTAAAATTGAATTACCGTGTCGCCAAATGATGTGTGTCTAGAAAGTGTGTCAGTGACATGAAATGTTTAGAAAGTTCTGGTCTAGAAAGTAGAAACATTTTCTCTGTATGTGTGTGCCAGTGTGTGTGTATGAGCTCAATTGTAATATCTAAATAATATTCTACATAGTCTCTTGTTGATACCCAAAATGTGTTGCATTTAGTCTATTGTGTTCCTTTAGAAAATGAATGGCTTAATTGTGACAGCTCTATCTATATAAATTGCTGAAATTTAATGAATCACAAAGCACATAGCTTCGTAAAATAAAATATATCAGTGAAATTCAAAACCTGAATACATGATGGTAGCTTTTCTCAATTTTGAACCCCCAACCCCAATTAATTATGTTTTTATAGAGAAAAAGAGGGGAAGTTCATTGTTTCTGTGTTAGTTGTTACTATAAAGAACTTTTTTCTTTGTGTTTAAAATTTTTAGGCGAAAGGCCATTTAAATGTAGTGAATGTGGAAAAGCATTTAATCAGAAGGGAGCTTTACAAACCCATATGATTAAACACACTGGTGAAAAACCCCATGCCTGTGCCTTTTGCCCTGCAGCCTTTTCACAGAAAGGCAATCTTCAGTCACATGTTCAGAGAGTACATTCAGAAGTAAGTAAAGACTTCACTTCAGGGACAACATATTTCCTGTCAATAAGTGTTTCTACATCTTGTGAATAATTCATTTTATAGTCTAATGTCAGATGGAATAAAGGCTGTTTTCTTGGGGAAATCAAACAAATCTTATACTTCAATTTCATACTTAGAATAAATGGACTTTTTGTCTGAATTAAGTTTTGGTTAGCTTGTCTTTATCCATTCTATTACTGACTACAGTGGGCAATTTAAAACCAGAACAACTTCCTTGGATTGAAGCAGAAGGGAGAAATAAGACTTGAATGTGAGCAATGTACTGACAGTTTCTCATTTTCTCTGGTATTGTGGTAGTGTAAAATGATGAAGGACAATTGTGGGAAGTCTGAATTTCAAACTATAATCAAGGGCTTGATGAATGGCCTTTGAAATCCCTTACAACTGATTTTATAATTATATAAGCAGCTTGAAAAATAAGATGAGTTATTTCTGATTTGGGAGATGTAGCCTGCCTTATTTTCTGAGCTAGTTGGCATGAGCTGGGGATAATGTACTCACCACCACTACTTAAATATTATAGAATTATAGAGCTGGAATCGACAAAGGCCCCTTCTACGCTGTCATACAATCTAGGTTATCAAAGCAGATAATCCACTCTTATCTGCTTTGAACTGGATTATATGAGTCTACACTGCCATATAATCCAGTTCAAAACAAATCTGGATTTTATATGGCAGTGTAGAAGTGGCCGAAAAGGACTGCACAGTCCAATATATATTCAAAGAAGTCCCTACCGATGGTTATGCTGCCTATATTTAGAAATCTCCAGAGGAGAGTCCACTACACTATAAGTCAAAAACATTCTGGCCATATTTGGGTTTGTGATGTATATCATACTATTATGGTCTCTGGGGGCACCCGCTCATTAGCTGAGCATTTTTCTGTATGTTTTGTTCTTAATAAGCCGCTCTGAGTCCCCTTCGGGGTTGAGAAGGGCAGCACATAAATATCGTGAAATAAATAAATAAAACAACATTCTAATTTATTTAGATCTAGTTGTTGAACAAAAAAGCCCCTTTGGATTGTGTTAAGACCTTTTTGCCTTTGCAATTTGGCTCTTTGGCTACAAAATAAAATTGTGTTATTAAGTTTGTTTTGAATGCTATGTTATAGTTTTAGAATGCAAACTGAACATCTCTCTTTCTCTTGTTCTTAAAGGTGAAGAATGGTCCTACATATAACTGTACAGAGTGCAGTTGCATTTTCAAAAGTTTAGGCAGCTTAAATACTCATATCAGCAAGATGCATATGAGTAGCACACAGAACATAGCAAGCTCTGCCACAGAAACAACGGTAACGTTTTTCACTCTTTTTTTTTCTTCAAGGAAATTTGTGTATTGTTGTTTCCTTGTATATTGTTTCTCCCCTCACTTTCCCTGTAAGAGAGATTGATATTGATATTGATATTGAGACCTACAATCTCTATTTTATCTTGTGTGCTGTACTCCTTTCTGAGTTATGCCATTCTTAAGGTGAACCTATCACAGATTTTCCCGGCAAGATTTATTCAGCTGGGATTTACTTTTGCCTTCCTCTGAAACCCTGATTTTGCCAAGAAGCGTTTACATGTCCAAGAAGGGATTCTAACCTTAGTCTCTAAAGCAGACCTGGGCAATTGCCAGCCCTCCAGGTGTTTTGGACGTCAACTCCCAGAAATCCTAGCCAGTTTACCAGCTGTTAGGATTTCTGGGAGTTGAAGTCCAAAACACCTGGAGGGCCGGCAATTGCCCAGGTCTGCTCTAGAGTCACAGTCCAAGGCTCAAATCAGTATGCCATGATGGCTCAATCTATTTTAACTTGGTAGAGCAAAACTCACTATGCATTTATTTCCTCAGTTCTATTGATATGATTGGCTTGATGAGAACATTCTTTTCAGTGCCTCTTTTCATTTTATTTTGATCATACCTTGCAGAATACATCTCTCTCATCAGATCCCACATTTTTAATAGGTGCTCAGCACCATCAGTGGCTGGTCTGGCGTGAGATGGGAATGGATGGCCAGAAAAATGTCAGAAGCACTTGTCTGAGTGTATACATACAGTTATGTGCATTTTCTTTCTGGTTGCTTCTCTCTCTCTTTTTGTGATTGCTTTACACTTGCACTTTCTTTTCTCTTTTGATTCTTTTCCATTCATTCTTTTGTGTCATTGCCTGGTACAGTTTATCCATTCATACGCTTTAGGAAGGGATGGAAAGTTGCAGTGCCAAAATATTTCCTTGTTACATTTTTTGCAATCTGAACAACTCTTATTGAGGCAAACATCTTAGAGATGAGTCCACATTTGATCAAACATTGGACTGCATTTTGTGACATAGCACCTATTCTGGGATGTCAAGAGAGAGAAAAAGGCTCATGATGGGTAGAACTTGTAATTGCTAACACTTAGAGAATGGCATATAGTGATACAGTGACGGAAAATCACAACAGTGTACTATGGGTTAATAACTATTGCTTTCTGAAAAAGACAGTTAGCTTCCCCACATTCTTCAGCAAGTGGTATGTAATATGGCATATTATCGATACCGATGATCTCTATGTTACTTAAAAAGGAAGTTTTCAGTGAAATCATTTTTAAAAACTGACAGATAATGCTGTGCATAAAACAGTTGCCCATGTGTGTGCTTAATGCATTTGGGAATACCTTTTAATATTATGTTGGGATACTTGTGAGCCCCCAGATTTTACTGATTGTCAAATTTTCTTCTAGCAGAAGATAAAAATGTTATTTTGTTATGCTATTCTAGTAGTCTGTCCTTTTGAAAGAGGTCATCTTGAGGCTTCGGGGACGCAGCGGGTTAAACCGCTAAGCTGCAGAACTTGCTGACCAGAAGATTGGCGGTTGAAATCCGCAGGTTGGGGTGAGCTGCTGTTGCTAGCCCCAGTTCAAAAAATGTGAGCAGGTCAATAGGTACCGCTTTGGTGGGAAGGTAACTGTGCTCCATGCAGTCATGCCAGCTACATTTACGGACAATGCCGGTTCTTTGGCTTAGAAATGGAGATTAGCACCACCCCCCGAGTCAGACTCTACTACACTTAATATCAAGGGGAAACCTTTACCTTTATAATCTAAAATTATATATCCTCTAATATAGATGCTAGTTTATCCTAATATGAGCCTTCTGTAATTAGCTCTGCAACATTTTATACTTCCATGTTTTCCCCTGTAGGATAGTGTGGCTCAGCCTCTGACATTATCAACAGTTAATTTGCTTCAGCCTGTTGATAATAAATGGAAAAATGTGAGTATTTTAATTTTAATTTGCTGTGGTATGCCATTGGCATAGTATGAATACATGCAACTTTCCACGTCTTTGTATTGTGTTAAGGAGATGTTACTATTTCAGAGCTATTTTAGAAACCTTTGTGCTGGTTTTGCTAGTTTGAGATCCTATTGCAATCATCCAGTGAAAGTAACTTTTTTCACCTTCTGGGACCAATGGATAAAAGTTGCCTGATCCAATAATTAGGATATGCAGAGGGCGCTTAAGAACTGATTAAGAGCTGATTAATATGGCCAATTGTGATCATGCTGGTTTACTAGGAATTGAGTGAATTCCAGTCCAGTATAGCAGCCATAGCTAGTAAAATGTTGTTACTTGACTTGAAAGATGAACTTCATGCAGTTGAGCAAATGTTATGTGAAAGTATGTACATGAGTGTGAGAGAATGTTGCTAGTATTTGACAAAGAAGCATAATGATGCTCAAAGAGAGAGGCTGAAAAAGCCTTGGTAATACAGGGCAGTGCAGTGTAATTATTATATATGACTTTCTGGTTCTACTAGGTTGGTGTATTGATATATGGATAATTCCAGATAATTTACTGTATATACCAAAATGACATTGTTTTTCAGACTAGAAATCTCTATAGCTTGAGAAATTAAGATTAATTGTTGGGGGTGGGAGATTTATTTGAATTCTGCTAAAACCCAAATTGAAACTATTCTTTCCTTGAAATGAGCTTTTATCAATATAAAGTGAAGGCTTTTGGGGTTTATGAGCTGCAGGTGGAAGCAGAGATTGTGTTCCTTTTACTTACAAAAGTTGCTTTCACTGGTGCAATGAGTGTTGGATGCTGATATTTATGCCAAATGTTCTTGATTTTTGTAAGCTGTATTTTATAATAATTTTTTTTAAAAAAATTATATCTCACCACTATCTCGCTGAAGGGACTCAGGGCAGCTTCCATGGGGACCAAGGCCAGCATAAACAAGGATTACAAGCTAAAACACAATTAAGAACAAAATAACATATAAACAGTATAATTGAAACAGTTAAAACCAGAAGAGTAAAAACATCATAAAATACATCAACCAAGATCAAACAACCAGTAACCAGGAAATGATGGGCATGATCAGATTCGAGAGGACAGGGCAAGGACTTGTGCAAAATGCAGACTATAGGGTCGGGGCTGGGAGTAAAATGCTGAAAAACCAAATCAATAAATTCGGGCTGGACAGATCTGATCAGGGACTTAAACCATCATTCAAAGGCACACTGGAACATTCAGGTTTTTAAGTCTTTATGGAAGGTTGACAGAGAGGATGCTAATCTAATCTTCAGAGTTCCAGAGCCGGGGGAGGCACCACTGAGAAGGCCCTTTCGTTCTCATCAACCATGTTTGTGATTGGTGGGAGCAAGAGAAGGGCCACCCCAGCAGATCTTAGAGTGTGCCGGTTCATAGGGGGAGATATGGCCACGAAGATACTGTAAGCAGAACCCAAACCATTTAGGGCTTTGTAGGTTATAACCTTCACTTTGAATTGGGACCAGAAACTTATTTTGATATTTTAAAGAAGGATAACAATTTCAATTGGTATGATCAGCAACTCAGGTTTTTATCATATATTTGGGGGAGGTATGTCACATTGAATTCACTAAGCATAATATATGCTGTATGAATTGAGTAATTACATTTGGAAACAATGTTTGGATTTGAAATAATGAGTCTCTCAAGGAACAAAGTAGTCTATTAATTTTGAAATACTGTAAATAAAGGAGTTATTGCCAAAGAAAACCAATTTAATGTAAAAGAAATCAGCAAAGGAATATTTCATTCCTTTACAAGTGGTACCTGCATAATCATGGCAATGTTTCTTTTATCTATAGACAGAAAATCCAGTAACCTCAGTTTCAGGACATCAAGGTCAGCAGTCTGTCACTGATGTTATTCAACAGCTTCTTGAATTGTCAGAGCCAGTGGAAAATAATCAGTCCCAGCCACCTAGTCAACAACTCAGTATGGCTGTGAGCATCAACAGAGATATTTTACAGGTAAAATAACCTATTTTAGATATATTACCTTTGAGCGTTCTCTCCATTGGTGTCCCCTTGTCGTGCGGGAGAGGCTTGCATACCCTAATGAGGTTGTGAGTTATGCTGGTGGTGGCATATCCACCGGTAGGGCATCCTATGCCAGACAGGTCACAACTGAAGGGTCTGACAAAGAGCGTCAACGGGTAGGATGGGCTCTCTAGCCTTTTGGCAACCATCCTAAGAGAAGGAAAACTCTAATTTCAAACCCGGGCAGATGGTGCTCGTCTAACCCTGTAAGGTCAACCATCTAGAGAAGGAAACTCAAATCAAACCTATGACCCGAGGACCTCGCTGCCACTGTCCTAAGCTTGCTAGGCCCCCGCAGACGAACCTTTAGTTTAAAGGGTGAGGCCAGTTCTGTGCACGCTACGCTCCACCAGAAAAATCTATTGCACAGGCTCGAAGGACACATCCAACCTCCTTAGTCATCACCGAGCTTGTAGAAAGCGTGGGATGAGTCCTTCCTAAGAATCTTCATTCGCGAAGTAATGCCAGAGAGAGACCTTTGAGCATAGAGTAAAATGCTCTAAGATTTCAGGGAGGATAGCCAAACAATACTCTAGGATTCTCAACATCAATGGATGGGCCAGTTAATTATTTTCTCTTACGTGTTTCCCAAATTGCTGCTAATTTCAGAGTTTCTTGACTATTTTACCACTCAGTGTAGCAGTTTGTGGAATATCTGCTTTCTTCAGAAGGGAAAAATACTAAATACAAGTTGAGGGCAGATTGCCTTTGACTGCTTTCTGTCTTATTGCCTTTCGGGGTCCTGTACTTGAGAGATTTGCCTATGTGTGTAAAAGTCCTCGATTATTGTTGTTGTAAAATATTCAGATTAATTTTAAACTTCCTTGATCTATAATTGGGCAATATATTTGTGAGAACCAAATCATATTGCCATAAAGATATGCAAAGCTTTTTATATTTCCCTGCAAAAACATGTGTATTTTTGTGGCATTTTTTAAAGCCTTGATGAAGACACTGCCATATGGGGTTTTTTTGTTGTCATTATTGTTTTCATTATTATTCAAGTAGACTCTTGAAGATTAAATTGATCCAAATAATACTTTCTTGAAAAGTTTTTTATGTACTTTTGCCTAATTTTTAAAGTAAGGCTAATTGGAAGCATTAATGAATCTTGCTCTTAGTTTAATTCATTATGTTTGTCTTAGCAAGCTTTGGAAAATAGCGGACTCTCTTCAATCCCTGTTTCAGCGAATGCTGACAGGAGTGAAAGTAAGACTTCTCCAACTCAGGATGAAAATGCAGTTGCTCAGAATCTATCCAACCATCCGATCGTCTCAGGTGACACAGAACGTGTTAAGGAGCAAGAAAATCCAGATAAAGTGGATAAAAAAGAGAAAAGGATGCTGAAGAAAAAGTCTCAATTTTTACCTGGTAATAGTAAAATTATTCACACTATATAGCAATTGTACTGTTTTTAATTGCTCCTGTTGCTGCTTGTTGCCATTTAGTAATGCAGAGATTAGATGGTGTCTCTATTTACTAAGAATTGAGTTACTGGTAGTTTGAGAAAAAAGACTGGAATTAGCTTAGGATAGCATTTTTTACTTCATCTTTAAATGTCGACTCTCCTGCCATGGTGATGGTTGTGAAATTTGAAAATATCCAGCTATCTCCATAGAAAGTAATGAGTCCCAGCAACTATTGAGAAAATAAGTTTTTTTTTAAAAAAACATGATGGATCTAGGAATTGTCAGGGACTTCATGGAGCTTTGAGGGTTTTAAAATAGGTTCTCACTGGATTCACCTTCCCATTCTGACATATGTTAGATGCTCTAAAATAATATAGTAGAATCAGTTGTGAAACTTTCCTGACAAGAGAAATTCTGTGATTTATAGGAACTAGAGACATAGCAGCTGCATTCTTGCTCAGTGTAAAAATGCGTTCTTGCTCAATACCTGTTTGTTCAAATAGGACTTACAGTGAGGAACTGAGTATAGATTCAATATCATGAAAATATAGTCTCCAGTTTTAACTCTTTTAGAAACCTCTTACTGTTACGTAGGTAATTTTTGTCTTCTGTGTCACAGTAATCTATTGTTGTGATTACAACTGACTTCACATTCTGTACACAGCCCAACAAAATATCTCGGTGCCTTGTTTTTTAGGCCTGTTTTTGGGGTTATTTGGGGTGCTAATTCATAAAATTTCACTGGATAGGCTGCACCAGTTCTAGGTTCTTAGATATGGTTACCAAGATTTTCTATGGGCGGGCAGATGACAACTTGTAGATACCATATGTTCTGTATCACAAAAATAGAGTTGATAAGGAAAAACTGTTGCCGTTTTTGGAATCAGCGGGTAAAATATACCCAGAACCAAGCCTAACATTTGAGGCACCAAAATATGTGCTAGCCAATGTTATGTTTAAATCTAAGATAGGAGGTAACTGAGGTTAAAATGGGTTGCTATGAGTTTTCTGGGCTGTATGGCCCTGTTCCATTCTTTCCTTGACGTTTTGCTCAAATATATGACAGGCATCCTCAGAGGTTGAGGGGTTTGTTGGAAACTAGGCAAGTGAGGTTTATATATCTGTGGAATGTCCAGAGTAGGAGAAAGAACTTTTGTCTGCTTCAAGCAGGCATGAATATTGCAGTTGGCCACCTTGATTAGCATTTAATGTCTTCAAAGCCTGGTTGGTGGTTGCTGCTTGGAAGAATCCTTTGTTTGGAGGTGTTAGCTGACCCTGATTGATTCTTGTCTGGAATTCCCCTGGTTTTTTTTGAATATTTGAATGTTTATTTACTGTCTGAATTGGGGTGAAATTGCTAGGTTTCTTAGCAGTCTGTTGTTTCAAATTGTGATTTTTCATGTTTAAGACTGTTGTACTGATATAATTGTATCCTTACAGAATGTTATTACAGTATATATTCCAAAATTATATTTCAGGTTCCATACGTGAAGAGAATGGAATACGGTGGCACATTTGCCCATACTGCAATAAAGAATTCAAAAAACCCAGTGATTTGGTCCGACACATTCGTATTCACACACATGAAAAGCCATTTAAATGTCCACAGTGTTTCCGGGCTTTTGCTGTGAAGAGCACTCTCACCGCACACATAAAAACACACACCGGCATTAAGGCTTTCAAATGTCAGTACTGTATGAAGTGCTTTTCTACCTCAGGAAGTTTAAAAGTGCATATCCGGTTACATACAGGTAGGATTTCACAATTATAGTTTCAATATTGCATGCTGATTTAGGAACAAGAAAATGTAAGTTAATGTTATTGAAATATGTCATGCCTTACTCAGGTTGCAGTGTTCAGCACACTTCCAGGGGCAGATAGTGAGCCAAACCGAAGATATTAGGTCAACAACAAAGAGAAAGAAAGAAAAGAAAAAAAGGAAGAAAAAAACATTGAAAATGTGAATATCAGTAATATTAGAGGCAAGGTGAAGCAGCATAAAACTGAAAAACTAGAGCTGTACAGAATGGA
This sequence comes from Anolis apletophallus, assembly GCA_030556195.1. NCBI lineage: Eukaryota > Metazoa > Chordata > Lepidosauria > Squamata > Anolidae > Anolis > Anolis apletophallus. The sequence goes on along the minus strand of JARBWK010000007.1, from coordinate 64,603,468 downwards.
TATTTGAGGTTTCATAAATTTAAACTATGGGCTGTGGTGCAGAGGAAGGGGTTCGTCAACATACATAGGTTTTACCCCTTTTTTGCTAATGGTTATATACTAAATTACTTTTTAAAGAGTTGAGAACATGACTTGTGTTCTCTAGACTCTCAAGATGGAGCTGTGCTTGCTTCTTTTCCACTGAGGCTAGGGCAGTGGCAGTTGGGATGGGTAGAGGGCCTTTCATCCGCATCTGGGAATAGCTATAATGAAATATATGGAGGGATAAAAGATAAGAACAAGGAAATATGTGAATCCATACGTTTTTGGGATTTTAAATTTGTTTAGAATTTGCTTAGATCTGGAAATTTCCTCAAGTTATGTGTGGAGATCTTCATAGGACAGAATTTCTAAATTTGTGTATTTTTAAAAATTATGGAGAACTAAATAATGAATATGTTCATATTTTTAGGAATTAGGCCTTTTGCTTGCCCACACTGTGATAAAAAGTTCCGAACGTCAGGTCACAGAAAGACGCACATTGCCTCTCACTTTAAACACACCGAACTAAGAAAAATGAGACATCAGCGTAAACCTGCAAAAATCCGAATAGGGAAGACCAGTGTTCCAGTACCTGATATTCCTTTACAAGAACCTATCCTCATTACTGATTTAGGTAAATGTGCAAAGAAAAGGTTGAAAAAATATTTTAAATTATATTTGTGGTTTCTTATTAGGTGTGCTTGTTTTTTTTCATAGTAATATCATTTGATCCATCTCTCCAATAGAAAAGTACTTTGGATAGATATAGATGGTAATGCAAAGTAATGACCTATGAATGTCAGTGATAGCACAAACTCAGTATGTGGTCTTGTATACATAATAAAGTTCATGTTAAGTCTGCCAGAATGCAGTGGATACAGGCATTTAATTTTGTGCTGAGATGTATATTTCTAGGTATACATGCAATCCCCAAGTTAGGAACAAGATAGGTTTTGTAGGTTTGTTCTTAAGTTGAATTTTTTTTGTAAGTAAGAACAGGTACATTTTTAAGTGTAACTCCAGCCAAATATATATAGATACTAGCTGTACCCAGCCACGCGTTGCTGTGGCGTAGTCTGGTGCTCTAAGAATGTCTGCCTAGTTTAAATAGTATTGATAGTAGTATAAAAATAAGTATGTCTTCTATGTTTAGTACTTATATTAGCTTCTGCTAACCTATCATTTTGAAAGTATGGAAATATGAGTAGAGTAATAGGTACTGCTCTGTTGGGAAGGTAACGGTGCTCCATACTTGCTGGGTAAAAGGTTAGGAGATTGAATGCAGGGAGAGGGGTGAGGGTGGCCACAGCTTCTGCCAAGCTATCTGAGTAGAGGAATGGTACAGCTTTGGTGGGAACACGGTGCTCCATACTTGCTGGGCAAAAGGTTAGGAGATTGAATGCAGGGACAGGGGTGAGGTCCCTCTATCATATTTGAAAGGTACAGCTTTGGTGGGAAAATACTTGCTGGGTAAAAGGTTATGAGATTGAATGAGGGACAGGGGTGATAGCCATAGCTTCTGCTAACCTATCATTTTGAAAGTATGGGTAGAGCAATAGGTACTGCTCTGTTGTGCTCCATACTTGCTGGGCAAAAGGTTAGGAGATTGAATGCAGGGACAGGGGTGAGGTCCTCTATTAGCCATAGCTTCTGCTAACCTATCATTTTGAAAGTATGGAAATATGAGTAGAGGAATAGGTACTGCTCTGTTGGGAAGGTAACGGTGCTCCATACTTGCTGGGTAAAAGGTTAGGAGATTGAATGCAGGACCAGGGGTGAGGTCCTCTATTAGCCATAGCTTCTGCTAACCTATCATTTTGAAAGTATGGAAATATGAGTAGAGCAATAGGTACTGCTCTGTTGGGAAGGTAACGGTGCTCCATACTTGCTGGGTAAAAGGTTAGGAGATTGAATGTAGGGACAGGGGTGAGCTCCCTCTATTAGCCACAGCTTCTGCCAACCTATCATTTTGAAAGTATGGAAATATGAGTAGAGCAATAGGTACTGCTCTGTTGGGAAGGTAACGGTGCTCCATACTTGCTGGGTAAAAGGTTAGGAGATTGAATGCAGGGACAGGGGTGAGCTCCCTCTATTAGCCACAGCTTCTGCCAACCTATCTTTTAAAATATGGAAATATGAGTAGAGGAATAGGTACTGCTCTGGTGGGAAGGTAACGGTGCTCCATACTTGCTGTGTAAAAGGTTAGGAGATTGAATGCAGGGACAGGGGTGAGGTCCCTCTATTGGTCACAGCTTCTGCTAACCTATCATTTTGAAAGTATGGAAATATGAGTAGAGCAATAGGTACTGCTCTGGTGGGAAGGTAACGGTGCTCGATGGAGTCATGCTGCCTATAGGAACTTGGAGGCATCTATGAGTAATGCCAGCTCGTGGGGTTAGAACCCCCCCCTTCCCCTGAGTGGGGTGAACTGTAGTTAATGTAAGGGGAAAATCTTAACGTTTTGACCAATGAGTAAAGCACTGAGCTGCTGTAGTTGTTGGGGAAAAGGTTAGGACATTGATTTTTGGGAGTGGGGTGAGCTATCAGTGTTAGGTCCAGCTTCTGTCAACCTTGGGTTTTTTTAACATGGAAATGTGAGTAGAGCAATAGGTACTTACCGAAGTATGGTAAGGAAGAAGGAGAGTAGGTTTCCGAGTAGACACTTTGTCCCTGTAGAAAAAGGGTTGTGTCTGTAGCCGGAGAAGGTGGAATTGGTGAGGGCAGTGAAGTTCTGTAAAGGTAGCTGTCTGGGTCAGCTGTGGTTCAGTAGTCTGTGTGAGACGGAGTAGCAAGGAAGCAGTGGTACTGTTCCTGAGTCTGAGTCTCTGTCAGAAAGAAATAGCAAGGGAAAGGGAGGGGAGTTCCTGAGAACCTTTAGGATAGGCTTTATGTGATTTGTGGGTTTGTTTTTGGTTTTTTTTTCAGATAGGCTTTTTCCGATTCGCGGGTTTATTTTTAAGTTGTAGGCTGTGCGCATGCGTGGTGGGCGTGTCCCGCCGCCAAGGGTACTGGGAGTTGTAGTTTGTGATGGCTGGAGGGAAGATGGCGGCAGTGTAGCGTGTGAAGGATGTCTGGTGGTGAAGGTAAGGTAAGTTTGTGGGTCTGTGGTTTTGTGTGGAAGTTCGAATGTTGTGTGGGAAGGAGGTGAAGGTAGGTGTTTTGTGGGGGAGGACGTGTGGGGCGAGTATGCTTAGAGTGGAGGACGTATGGCATGTATGGTGGGGAGTGTTTTGTGGGCAGGTTATTTGGGTGCCATGTGTGCGGGAAGGGGGGTGTGTTGTGCGCGGGAGGGGGGTGTTTTTGAGCTGTGGTTTTGGGGTGAGTGTGTGTTTGTTGTTAGAGACAGTGGGGAAGTGCTTTGGGGAGACTTGGGTAGCGGCGTGTGTGTTTGGGGAAGTGTGTGATCGTTCCGGTGGGGTTTGGGCGCCATGTGCGCGGGAGGGGGGGTGTTTTTGAGCTGTGGTTTTGGGGTGAGTGTGTGTTTGTTGTTAGAGACAGTGGGGAGGGGAGTGGGGAAATGCTTTGGGCAGACTTGGGTAGCGGCGTGCGTCTGTTTGGGGAAGTGTGCGATCGTTCCGGAGGGGCTTGTGCGAACGTTCTAAACCTTCGCTCTGGCAGCGGAGAGGGCCGGATGGGAATTCCGTTGTCCGTTTTTGGGGGTCGGTTTTTGGGGGTGTTGCGAGGTACCTAGGGCCTTGTTTTTCGGCGCTATAGGTACCAAGTGGTATGTTGTGGAAGGTTGTCGAGTTGTGTTTTTTCTGCGATGTGTAGTTGCTTTGTCTATATCAGTCATTGCACGTATGTTAACATTTTATATATATAGATATAGCTTTGGATACTGGCTAGCATAGGGAAGGGTGAACACCTCTGTGGTGTTTGTTTTGCTGTCTGTGCCCCTGTTCAGAAGATTTCACCTCAACCCTGTTCCTGAGATAATTGAATTTTGAAGAAAAAAAAGGCTTGTTGTGGAACAAGGATTGGTGATAAAGCTTCAGCAGACACACATTTTCTCCATGATAACTCTTTCAGGAGTGGATTTCCCTTCCTGGGGGTAGATTTCTCTCACTTCTTGCTGTCTCACCCCTGTTTGTAACTATGAGTCATTTGTAAGTTGAATGTTTCTAACTTGTGGACTGCCTCTATATTATAAAAAAGATGAACAATTCTAGGATGTTAGAATTTTATCTGAGGTAGTGTATGTGAGGAAAAAAAGATGGCACAATGTGATGCTTAGAACTTGAACTATTAACCATTCAAGAAATTATGATTCACACTTACTGTGCCTAACAGTTATTTGGTGTTTTTAGTTATCACAGTAAGTGTGAATCATGATTTCTTACATCTTTAACATATTATAACAATAGTTTCTATTATTCAAATTCTTCAATTTAAGTCATCCACTGTTCCCAAAGTATTTTCCTGAGATGGACAAAGAAGGAATTTCTGAGTCTTAAGAATTAAGTGGTGAAGTTGTTACCATCCAGGCATATACTGAGGAGTTAATGGTCTATTCAAATTTGATTGGCAATATGGTGGATATCGTGCTAATGCAATAACATTTCTTCTCTTTTAATGCAGTTAATCTAGATTCTGAAACTCCATTGTATGGCAGTGTAGATGAAGCCAAAGAAGATCTCCCAGCCTTCTTGAGCTACTTAATTGTTCATGCTTAGAGTTGGAGCAGCTAAAAAACCACAAAAGCTTTGCTCCATTTTTCATCGATTGATCATATTGTATGGACCCTTTTCCTCCCCTATTTGATTTTCTCTCAACAAATCAGAGTTATAATATAGGATTTATTTCTCTTGTTCATATGGAGTAAACCAGAAAAGTGAAGCTATCCATATATTTCACCAACCAGAGTGAAATTCTTGTTTTCTTTAGCTGCTTCTGCCTCAAGCAGAAACAATCAGATGCTCATTCAAGACAAGTTGTATTTTCATGTCATGCAATGATACCAGAGTCTTTGTGTGTGTGTGTGTGTGTGTGTGTGTGTGTGTGTGTGTTAAGAATTTTCTGTGCATTAAATAATGGCATGTTTTTAAGAGAAATTATTGATGTTTGGAGCAGGAATGTGCTACTCATTGTTATGTTTTTAAGAACTGTCTTGGAACTTTCTGAATTGGTAGCTATTGTTCCATCCTTTTCTTTCTTTCTCTCATTAGGTCTTATCCAGCCAATCTCAAGGAATAGCCAGTTCTTCCAAAATTATTTCAATAACAATTTTGTGAATGAAGCAGACAGGCCATACAAATGTTATTACTGTCATAGAGCTTACAAAAAATCGTGCCATCTTAAGCAACATATCCGGTAAATTCTAGCAAAAAAAGAATTTAAAAACAATAATTCCTTCTTTGTCTAGTCACACCTTGCTTTAAGTTATCTTGCTATACCTATTCGCTATTTCATTAGTTTTCAAAGTCACACAACTTTCAGTGGAAATGGTTCTTCAAGAAATACTGTTGTAATTTTACAACAACGTTCCTTCTGATTCTGAATCACTTTAAAGATTATGCTGAAGTACTGTGTAGCTTATGACTGCCCAGCAATATAATAAATACAGAGTTGGGGCTCAGGATGATTTAGATTCTAGTCAAAATTTCAAGCTGTGCTGGAGCTCAGTTTACTCATACTGAGATATCACATGCCTTCCCAGGTTAAGATATATATCCAATTTCATTTAAGAGCCTCATGTGTTTGTGATTTACATGCAGATTAATTGTAACAAATGCCTCCTCCCCAAATTATCCTTTGCTATTTTGCACTGAAGCCCCTTTTTGAACTCTGTTACCCTCACTGCAGAAGTGCAGTTTTTTAAAGGAAGCAATAACTTCCAAGGATGGAAAGGAGTATGTGAAGTGAGTCCAAAGAGTGCTAAATATGCTGACTGGGCATGCCTGTAGATGGTTTGGAAAGGAAGCAAGAGAAGGGTTGGAGCATCGGGAACAGGGAATATGATCATGCTGTATTGCCACAATTTGTTACTGTTCCTACTTGTAAATTTGTATTATTCAGTCAGTTATTAATGGTAAAATTTGTGGACAATATAACAGATTCCCTGGTAAATATTTATTTTTCTTCTGTCATCCTTTTATTTCCTTTTTCATTTGTTTGTTTGCTTGAAGATCACATACTGGTGAGAAACCATTCAAATGTTCCCAGTGTGGAAGAGGTTTTGTCTCTGCTGGAGTGCTGAAAGCTCATATTCGAACCCACACTGGATTAAAAGCTTTCAAGTGTCTCATATGCAATGGTGCTTTCACAACTGGTGGGAGTCTGCGGAGGCATATGGGTATCCATAATGACCTTCGACCATATATGTGTCCATATTGTCAAAAAACCTTCAAAACCTCATTAAACTGCAAAAAACACATGAAAACACACAGGTATGTTCAATTTAATACTACAAACCTTTTCCCCAGGATTCATTACATGAATGTTTTACTTATGGCAGGCTTTGATTAAAGGAGTCCCCACACTCAGTTGGGAACTCTAAACAAAGATGTCAATGTTAAAACTCAGTCTTTGGATATTAGAACATATATGGCAGTGACCTGATAGTGTTTCAATTGTTAAAAACTGCTTAAAAAAGGAAAAGCATTGGATTTGAAAAAAGTTACGAGAAAAATGCTGGAAAGTTTTGGAATTTTCCTACTTTTAATTATTAGACCTCTGGTTTCCCATGCCTGAAATGAATCCTCGTCCTCATTTCTGCTCAGGTAGTTATGATGGTACAGAGTGTTCACAAGCATTCAGGTTGATAGAAGGCCTCAGAGGTTGATCTCATTGTTGCAAGAAGGGCAAATTCTTCTGTTGCTTTGCATTGTTGTTGTTGTTTGCTGTGTCCATTCTAATCATTTTTTGACTGATGGAGACAAAAACAGGAACCTATCATAGTGTTTTCTCAACAAGACCTGTTCAGATGAGATCTTCCATTGCCTTCGTCTGAGGCTAAAGGCCTCATCGCACTAGAGAACGAATCCACTTTAAATCCAGTTGCTGCTTCCTCCAGAATTCTGGGGTTTGTAGTTTAGGGAGGGGTTTTAACAGCCTCAATAAACTACAAACCTCGAAATTCTGCAGGAGGCAAAGCCGGATTTAAAGTGGATTCATTTTCTAGTGTGATGAAGTGCTAAGAGAATGTGACTTGCCCAAGGTCACCATTTATGTTTTGATGGCCGAATGGGGATTCAGACTATGGACTGCTGAAATCCTAATCCAACACTCAAACCATTATATTCTATATTGCTTGGGTTTTAGATATGTAAAACTAAAGCAAGTCTTGGGTTCATCTCACGTCTTGACAGTGCAAGAGACATCTCTCCCTCCTTTTTCAGGTATGAGCTTGCACAACAACTGCAGCAGCATCAGCAGGCTGCTTCAATTGATGATACAACAGTAGATCAACAGAGCATTCATGTTTCCACTCAGATGCAAGTGGAGATTGAAAGTGAAGACCTACAACAAGCTGAAGGAGTCACAACAGACCAAGAAGCTATTTTAGACTTAGACCAGCAACAAGTTGTAGACACAGAAGAACCTGAACTGAGGCCGCAATTGGCTGACCAACCATTGGGTCAAGATGAAGGTAAATATTCAAACCATGCACAATCTATTGGTTTTGTGATTTCCCATTGAGTTCCATTTAAATTAGTGAAGTTTAAGATTGTCAAAGCTATATTTTTTTCTTGATTTCAGTGTTGTTTAAATGTCACTTGTCTGTGTGCAGTCAATAGTAAAGAAGTCAGTTTAAAGGGAATTTGGTTCAGCAACACAAATTCAATATATAATGTAATCTTTATGTTAATGTGATGTCTGAAAGCATTCTGCCTTGTTAATCTATTAGCAACTGAGCAGAAGAAGTCAGAATTTGTTCTGTAATTCCCCCACACCTCACACCCAGTTTGTTTAAATTGCAAAATGCTAGATTTTTGGGTGACTGTAGACAGGAAAAATAGGAAGAGCCACAGTCTTTACTTGAGTATAAAAGCCGAAGAAGTTGGAAATATTCAAGGAACCCCATGTGAAAAAGGAGGAAAGACAGTACATACATATTAATAATTATAAGTGAGACAGATACCAAAGTGGTACAAATGTTATGTGTATACTCAGGCTTGGTATCAATTTCCATATAAAATAAACTCAAGAAGAAATACTATACTGAATGAGGTAAAATTGCTAATATGTAAAAAGATGCTATACATTTACATAGCAATTTGAAGCCCTAGAAAGGTATTTTAAAAGTATTGCATTACCAATCAGGTTTTAAAAATTGTTCTTTAAATCCTTTTTTCATATTTATTAAATTAATTTTATTTATTGCAATCAATGAACTATTTCATTTACCTTCTGTGCCTTTATATTTCTAATTTCAGACAGATTTGTGACATCCCAGCATACGCTCCAAGAGAATATAAATCAGTTTGAACAGCAAGCAATAGCACAGCAGTCATTTGATCAACAAGTTTTATCTCAAGGTTGGTAAAAATATAAATATGAACCACTATACACATCCAGGTGTACAGTGGTTGTCATCCTCTAAAATCATATTTATTTATTTATTTATTTATTTATTTATTTATTATTCCATTTTGTATTCCGCTCCTCCCGGCAGGCTCGGGGCGGATAACAGTACATAAAATAGGCTAACATGTGGCATCCATGTAGCCATACAATAAAAACATAGCATAAAACGCGATATAAATCCCGAGACATACAGAGAAAACAAGGGCATTCCCTTGGGTCAGGGTACCGATTTCATGGGAGAATTACATTGGATTTATTTGCCTAATCAAAGGCTAGTCTAAACAGAGCGGTCTTGCAGGCCCTGCGAAACGGGATAAGTTCCGTAGCGGCTCGGGCGCCATCTGGGAGGGAGTTCCAGAGCGCCGGGCCGCCGCCGCCAAAAGGCTCTTTGCCTGGTTGTAGATAAGTGACAGGCGCGGACCGATGGTACTAGGAGCAAATTCAACTCCTCCGAACGTAGTGATCTCGGGGGAATGTACGGGGCAAGGCGGTCCCTCAAGTACGCAGGCCCTAGGCCGTAGGGCCTTAAAGGTTAATACCATCACCTTGAAGGCGATTCGGTACTCAATAGGTAGCCAGTGCAACTGCCGAAGGATGGGCGTGATATGCTCTCTTACTGACGATCCCGCCAGCAAGCGAGCAGCGGCATTTTGCACCAGCTTGAGTTTCCGAATTGTCGACAAGGGAAGGCCCACGTAGAGGGCGTTACAGTAGTCCAGTCTCGAGATGACCGTCGCTTGATCACCGTGGCCAGGTCGCCCCTGGAAAGGTAGGGTGCCAGTCGCCTAGCCTGTCGTAGGTGGAAGAATGCCGCCCTGCTGGCCGCGGAGACCTGGGTCTCCATGGCCAGCAGGTGGTCCAGTTGGACACCCAAGCTCTTAACAACCGGAGACGGACTAAGCCGTTCACCGTCTAGGGTAGGCAACCGGCACTCATCCAATCCAGGCCGACCGGGCCACAAGATCTCCGTCTTCGACGGATTCACCTTCAGCCGGCTGGCCCGCAGCCAACCAGTCACGGCCTCCAGGCACTGATGGAAACAATCGGGTACGGTGTCCGGCCTGCCGTCCATTCTCAGCAGAAGCTGGGTGTCATCAGCGTACTGATAACACTCCAGACCAAAGTCGCGGGCCAGCTGGGCCAGGGAGCGCATGTAAACGTTGAATAATAAGGGGGAGAGGATGGCCCCCTGGGGGACCCCACAATCAAGTGGGAGTCTCCCGGAGACCTCCCCACCCCCCTCCACGCGTTGTCCCCGGTCCCGGAGGAAGGAGGCCACCCATTTAAGGGCGGTCCCCTAACCCCGGCAGAAGTAGAAAGTATCGAAGTCCATTTCCCAAAGTTACTGGACTATATGTAAATAGCCAGGCTAAGCAATTGTGTTTGGGGAGGAAATAATGAAGAGTTTGGCAAACGTTTTTATATATCATTGAATGTTTGCCTCTTTATAGGTTGTAAGCCACCTTGAAATAAGGCGGGACAGAAATAAAGTCTCATCCATTCATATTTCAGAACATTTTTAATTTGGTCAGTGACAAACATCTGTAAATTATTTGTTTTGCTTGTTATTGTAATATTTGTTTTTCTTTGCCATTTGTCTATTTCTATGTCTATATATCTATCTATATATATATATTATAGATATATACATATGCACACATATACATACATAAATCTATATATGTATCTGGCTCCCTACCTGTCCCGTTGCGACCTAGCCACAGTGGTCCAAGCCACGGTCATCTCAAGACTGGACTACTGTAATGCTCTTTACGTTGGCCTTCCTCTGTCAGTGATCCGGAGGCTTAAGCTGGTGCAGAACGCTGCAGCTTGACTGGTGGCAGGCCTACCATCTCGCTGCCACATCACGCCTGTTCTGCGCGAACTGCAATGGCTTCCAATAGAGCACCGGATCACTTTCAAAGTATTGGTCTTGACCTTCAAGGCCTTGCACGGTCTGGGGCCGGTGTACCTAAGGGACCGCCTCTCCCCATATAGTCCTACAAGACCACTGAGATCCGAATCCTTGAGCTTGCCACACAATCCTCCACTTGACCTCGACACGGAGGAGAGCTTTCAGCGCCATTGCTCCAGCATTATGGAACGCTCTCCCTCCCACCATCTGGGCGCTACCCAATCTGCTAGCCTTCAGAAAGGCTTGTAAAACCTTCCTGTTTGTGAGGGCATTTGGCCTAGAATAATGTGAGGGTCCTACTGTACCCGTTACTATGTAGCTTTTAAATTGGATGTGAGTTCCTAAAGTGATTTTATTGTATTTAATGTACTTTTGCTGTGCTTGCTGTGTTTTTTATTATGTTTTATTGTGTTTTAACCTCTGTGAGTCGCCCCGAGCCACATGGAAGGGGCGACCAAGAAATCAAAATAATAAATAAATAAATAAATAAATTATATTTCCCTGCTATTTTTCTGGCTTCGTTGGGCAGTCTCCAAGTTACGAACAGTGATTTTTTTTGTTAGCTAAGGCAAGTGTTATATTACTGTACAGGCAGTCCCCAAGTCACAAACAAGATATGTTCCTTAGGTTTGTTTCTAAGTTGAATTTGTATGCAAGTCAGAACAGGTTTATAGGGAAGGGTTAACACACCTGTCGAGTGTGTGTGTATGTTTTTGTTGTTTGTTTTTTGCTGTCTCTGCCCCTGTTCAGAAGACTTGGATTTTGGAAAAAAATAGCTTGTTGTGGAAACAAGGATGGGGCTAAAGACCCTTTTCCCCATGATAATTCTTTTTGGGGTGAATTTCCCTTTCTAGGGGCAGATTTATTTCCATTCATGTTGTCTCACCACATTTCTAACTATGAGTTGTTTGTCAGTTGGATGTTTGTAATTCAAGGACTGTCTGTAAATGTCTGTGATACCAATGTAAAGAAAGGGAATTGGGTCAACTTCTTAGATGCATGCATTCATTAAACTAGTTTAGAATTTGAATGGCTCCAGAACTTCAAATGTGTTCTGGGGAGAACAGTCTTAAAAAGGCAGATCAAGGGTAAGTGGTCTTACTCTGGATATTTAATAATTGGCTGGAATTTTTATGCTTTTGTAGCTTTCTTCCAGATGAAGAGGAAAGAGTAACTTCCCTATGTTACTGATATGTTTTTAGTTATTAGATGTTGCTGAATCTTATATGCTACTACATGGCTACGGCAATATTAGGTTTTATAAATTCCAGAAAACTGTTATTTTACTCCCATAGTATATGTGTCAAGACTTCTCCAACCCTGCGTTTCAAGGAGGAGGGGAATTTTAGGGTGTACTAGAGCTGCAAAGGACTGCAAAGCTTGTGCCAATCATAGATCTCTGTCAGAGATGTGGGAGACATTTTTTTAGATCCCTGCTGCTTGACGAAAAGGTGGTACTCTTAAGTGAAACTCTTTAATTTTGCAGAAAATATATATCAAGTCTGAAATCTCAGGATAAAAATATAAAGGCTTCTGATTTTTCTTGTGACAGGTTTTGCAGTTAATGATGGCTACAGTCAGACAAATCAGTTTCCCGCAGTACAGCAGCTCCAGGATTCAAGCACTCTTGAATCCCAAGCTCTGTCAACAAGTTACCATCAACCAAATCTCCTTCAGGTTCCTGCACCAGATGCCATTAATGTAGTAAGTATTCACTTAAAAGTTTTAATTCACTGATTCTTCTTATATGTAATTTACTTTGCTTTGTGAAAGGCACACTTCTTTTTTTCTGTTGCTAACTGAGAAGAAATGTTGCAACTTCCTCACTGGAGGTTAGTCTTGCTTGTTGAATACTTTCTATGTTGCCTTTGGACAAAGCTTCCCAGCACTTTTAAAAACAAAACAAAATCCTGATAAATTACAAAAATCAGAAATAGCAGCATTTGACTGCACTACACTAAATACTCTGAAGTAACAACATTGAAGCCAGACAGAAGATTTCTCTTAGGTTGCCTCCCATTTTATCTCACATCAGAAGATGTGGGTGGGGAAACTGGAGGAATATGCATTGTTTCCTTAGACATTGGGATCCTAGGCTTTATATGCCTTTATGGATTAGCAGTAATACTTTGAATTCTGTTTGGAAAATCATCAATTGCACCATCTACACAGCCATTATCATGCAGATTGGACTGTATTATGCCATCAGTGTAGATGCTTATAATCCAGTTCTACTGCATTGATCTGGATTATATGGCTCTACACTGATCATATAATGCAGTTCAGTCTGCATTATAATGGCAGTGTACATGGGGCCAGTGTTAAAAAAAGGGTGTCCTGAACAGTTGGTTCCAGTCAGCAGTCTTGCAGCTGTATTTTGAACCAGTTGCAGTTTCCAAGCAGCTTTGTGAAGAACAACATACACAATTCATTTCAGTAGACCACCCTACATTTTACCAGAACCTTGCTGTGAGCAAGCTGTTTTAGTCTGAGAAAGAACTATGCTAATGATACAGAATTAGTATTTGGATCTAAAATGGTGGCTGAGCAGCAGTTAAAAGATATGTCTCTCTCATTATTGTGACACATCTAATCTTTTAAATGTGCTCCGTTTGCTACCTGTGAACATGAAATTTAAGAACCATTAAAAAAACTATTCTGGTTTTGTTTCTATGCAGTCCAGTTTGTTCTATCTTTTCATAACTACTTAGATAATCCAGACTTTAATACTGACCTCATTACTATAAGACTATTGGTTGATTCCTAGACTACCCGCCTAATTCACGATCAGTCCAATGAACTTGAGTTGCACACTGAGCGCTCCCAGTTTCTGGAAGACAATGAAGATCAAAGCAAGCGTTCTTACAGGTGTGTTGAGCTTCATGTTATCAATTTTTTCCATAGGAAAAGTTCATTGCCTTGAAGATCTCAGCATTTACAACAGAAGTAGCATTAGAAGAAAGGCAAGCTGATCAGGAATTTTGTTTTGATCTAATTCTTATGCACTAGAAACTGTAATGCTAGCAAGCATTCCTAAGGCCAAAATGAGATTTTTACCTTCTTTTTCTAAAAGTGAGATGAGTCTGATTATAGAGCAAGATACGTATTGACTAGGTGTAGAAATTGCTGTTCTTTAGTAAAGGTAAAGGTTTCGCCTTAACATTAAGTCTAGTTGTGTCCGACTCTGAGGGATGGTGCTCATCTCCCTTTCTAAAACGAAGAGCCGGCATTGTCTGTAGACACCTCCAGGTCATGTGGCTGGCATGACTGCATGGAGTGGCTTTACTCCTTACTCCATTTGCCTGTTTTGAACATTTGATTTCTATCTTTTTTGGTCTTCTGACTTTCTGCCATTCAAATTCATATAGATCAGCTTCTTTTGGCAGTAGATTTAAAAGTAATTGAGTGAAGTAGAAAAGAATAGTCTATTGACAAAGGTTTTCATGGCTGGAATCACTATCTATTGATATAGATATATTAGATATTTTTATAAGCATATAACTATATTGTCAATCCTTTGTAAAATAATTATTTATCACTGGGAAACCTTTAAAACAAAATGCAGTGTAGTAATACCAGTTTTTACTATATCAGAAGTAACAAAACCTTGCACTTTTTTGCAAAGTAATCATAAAATCTCTCCTCTTTTATTAAAAAAAATTCTTTCAACAGGTGTGAGTATTGTAATAAAGGTTTCAAGAAATCCAGCCACTTGAAGCAGCATGTACGATCGCACACTGGGGAGAAGCCTTATAAATGTCAATTGTGTGGCCGAGGATTCGTGTCTTCCGGAGTTCTTAAATCTCACGAGAAGACACATACAGGTGATAAAACATTGGTAATACTTGGTTTTTTTCTGAAAAAGAATTTCAGCCTTATAATACTTATGTATCCTGGACATTCTTAATTGAATGGAATAGTATTTTGGTTGCTTTTCTGGATAATACTGTATAGTTCTTAGTATTTGTTTTGAACAATACTCAACGTAAAGTTTTTGAGGAATCTGAAGCAAAAATCGGGAAAAGGGAATATCTGGTCTTTGGGCCCAATTTGACTCATGTAGGGTTGGAATGCTACTTAGCTGACATGCCTGTCTCTCCCCCCCCCCCTTCTGGTGGAGGACCTTTTTGTTTTTCTTATCCTTTTAAATGTGTAAATAAACTGTGGATTCCCATCTCAAGTAGAGTCCCCTTAGCTCAGTGTTAGGGTCACAAAAAATTCGGCAACAATAAAAGATTTCTGAACATCACCAATCTACTAGCAACAATATGCAGTATTTACAGTGGACTCTGCAAAAACTACTTCAGCTGTACTCCATAAAAAAGGAAAATAAGTCTGTTTAGGAAGCCTTACAAATGCTGATTTATTATCAGTAAATGTTTGCTCTTTATACCTATTTCACATACCTGGGTCATTTAAAAAGCTATCGGGGAAGGGAGGGTTGCATGTTAAAAAGCCCCCATCTATACCACCAAAAACCTGTATTTTTTCATTCACCTTTCTTACTTCAGGAGTTAAAGCATTTAGTTGTAGCATTTGCAACACATATTTCACTACGAATGGAAGTCTTACTAGACACATGGCAACACATATGAGTGTCAAACCATACAAGTGCCCATTTTGTGATGAAAGTTTCAGAACGACAGTTCACTGCAAGAAGCACATGAAAAAGCATCAAACTGCGTCTTCATCAGCAACTTCAGCTGGAGAATCAGCAGGAGGAGGTGAGCAATGCTTGCTGGGTAGACCCTAATAATAAATGTTCTTAGATTGGTATTTGTCATTGTAATAAGGTTATTATGTATATTCAGCATTAGCTATGTTGTGAATATGGGAAGTAGATATAAACTATGTTGTATTTGTAGATGGATGGAATATGTGGAGTGTCTTTGAGAACCTAAATATTTCTCATTTCAACATTGAAATAGTTGTGTGCTTTTAAAACCATTTTAAAACTATGACTTTAAGAATAAATATTGAAGATGTTTGTTTGCTGTTCTCAATAGGTTTCTAGTAGTATAGTAATCTATGAAAAAAATGCTATCTTTTTAAATATGCAGAGGAAGAAGAAGAAAACTCTGAAAGGTCTGCTTCTAGAAAATCTAGGCCTGGTGTCATCACTTTCACAGAGGAAGAAACAGCTGAACTTGCAAAAATCAGACCTCAAGAAAGTGCAACTGTCTCTGAAAAGGTTCTTGTCCAGTCTGCTGCAGAAAAAGACCGAATTAGTGAAATCAAAGACAAACAAGCAGAAATGGAATCTGAACCAAAGTATGCCAATTGCTGTACTTATTGCCCCAAAAGCTTTAAGAAACCTAGTGACTTAGTAAGGTAAGATGTTCTATCCAAAACTGAAGAATCTATGCGAAGAATGTTATTTTTACAGCTCAGTTTTGGTCATAATGGACAGAGTCTGAAGAACCATGTAGCTGTATGCTTGTAGCTTATTGTTTGAATATCCTTTAGCCCAGTGTTTTTCAACCTTTCTTGAGCCGCGGCACATTTTTTACATTTACAAAATCCTGGGGCACACCACCAACCAAAATGATACAAAATGACACTCTAACACAGTAATACATATAGTTAATATGTTTAAAATGCATTTATACACTCAGTGTGAAACCTGGGCCTGTTTTGGTGGGCCGGGGCGAGGTGGAAGCGGCCTCCGCCGCTGCTTTTCCTTCAGAAGAAGGATGGCGCGGACGGCTCGGGCGAAGACTGGAGGAGGCGCGGGAACAACAGCAGGGAGAGGGACAACAATAACAACAGCAGCAGCCATAGCAGCAGCTTCCTTCTCCCAAGGCCACGGCACTGTGGTTGGGAAACACTGCTTTAGCCTAAATGATTGGGACCAGAAGTGTTTTGTATATTGGATGTTTTTGGATTTTGGAATACTTTCATATACATAATGAGTTATATGTAACATACATTTGTGTTTTATATATACCTCGAGTCTAAACACGAAATTAATTTATGTCGCTTATAAATAGTTTTGAGATAATTTTATACACAGTATTTTTTAATAATTTTGTGCAGAAACAAAGTTTGTGTATGTTGAACCGTCAGAAAATAAAGGTGTCACTATTTCAGCCATCCATATAGACAATTTTAGAGTATTTGAAATTCTGGATAAGAGATACTTAACCTGTGTTCCATTTGGGTGCTAGTAAATGAACATTGGGCCTTCTTTTAAAAGTCAAGAGAACTATTGAAAAGGATCCAGAGTTCCTTACGAGTACCTAAAGGATCTTGTAGAAAGTTCTTCTCAGTGGAAATTGATTGCTTGCTTCTACAGAAGGCCTCACATTCATCATATATGAGCAGAATCTGCTGAGATTTTATTTATTTACCTTAATTTGTACCCCGCCCTTCTTATTCCTGAAGGGAACTCAGAGCAGCCTTACAATAGGCAACAATTTGATGCCTCATCAAACAAAGAATAATACAATCAACATATACAATAAAACTTAAAAATTAAAAAGCAATATAACCATTAAAACAATTATTAAAACCACACAGCCCGAAATCATAGTCAAGGCCGTTCCAGTCATAGTCCATCTTTTCTTATTACACTGTGCTACTACCCAAAGGCTTGGTTCCAGAGCCATGTCTTCAATTTCTTTCTGATGGTCAGGAGGGAGGGGGCCAACTTGATTTCACTGGGGAGGGAGTTCCATAGGCAAGGGACCACCACTGAGAAGGCCCTCTCTCTCATCCCCACCAATTGCACCTGTGAAAGAGATAAGACTGAGAGCAGGACCTTCCTAGACGATCTTAATACCTGATTATTAGTATTATTATTCTCTCTCCCTTTCTTTCTGTCACAATTACACTCACATCCATAGTAATTATGAAGCTTGTGACATTACCAAAACTCTAGTTTGACAGTTAAGATGTTACGTTGTGGATTGGATTTTTTAGTGTCAGTTGAAGGAAGCAGAGATCATAAGCATAAAAATTTTGCAGTGTCTGAAAATGAATGAGGTTTTTTGAAAGTATCAGCATCTTCTATTTTATATCTTTGCTATGTTAAAGTAATATAATAGCTGTACTTCATTGCATTGCATCTGTTTGTTGCATTGCTGGGAGACCAGAGGTCCATTTCATCCCTCCCAGATTTGGTGTGGTTGGAAGGAGGATCCTCCAGAGCAGAACTGGGGGATAAAGAAAGTAAGGGAAGTCTAGTTTAATGAATGGGAGGTAGTTGATGCAAAGTTTGATGCTGTTTTCCAAGAGTCTTATTTATAAAACATAACATACCTTACACTTGAAAGTCTGTCTGGAAAACTGAAAACATTTTCACAGTTGTTGCTTTTTGTTGTTCGTATGTGTGTATGTTTTAATTTGCACAGGCTTTACTATTTAAAAAATTTGCAAGACATTGTAATTGATGTGTTTGGTTTCTTAAAATTCGGAAAACAAAAAATAAAACGAAGAACTTTTTTTTGGCTAGGCACGTACGTATCCACACAGGAGAAAAACCTTTCAAATGTGATGAATGTGGAAAGAGTTTTACTGTAAAATCTACTCTGGATTGCCATGTCAAAACACACACGGGTATGTAAAATTGTCTGCATTCCCATCTTTGTTGCATAAGGAATACAAGAAGGAAAAATAAAGCATTTAATAGTGTAGTACTTGAAAATGTTGTTCTAATTATTTGACAAGGCTGTTTAAGATTTAATGGTTTAATGCGACAGTTAACTTTCAGTTCCCTTTTGTAACAATAGTGGGATATAAATTAAATTAAAAAAATAGCTTTTTAAGTCTATTAAGTTCTGATCTGAAATGTCTCTGCTTAAAAAAAGCGAATGTGATACTTTTCCCCTTCTTTGGTTTGTGTAATGAGTGTTTCTTTAACCAGAGTAGCTAAAATAAAATAACTTTATTATGGTCAAATTGTGAAACATCCATCTGTAATGCATTTTAAATATATATATTTTATTTGTCATCTGGTGATCTCTGTAGTAAGAGGGGGGAAAGCACAGGAGGCAGGTGCCAATTTACTCCTTATTTTTGTCAATTATTTTGAAGGGTGGTCTCTTCCAATCAAGCTTTCAATCAAGTGCTGTGGGTACTGGGAATCCTCGGGATTACTAACTGGAAAAAGATAACTCGGTGTCATTCTGTTTTGTTTAACCTCCAGGTCAGAAACTTTTCAGTTGCCATGTATGCAGCAATTCATTTTCTACAAAAGGTAGCCTGAAAGTACATATGCGCCTACATACTGGAGCAAAACCATTTAAATGTCCTCACTGTGACTTAAGGTTTCGAACTTCTGGACGCAGGAAGACACACATACAATGCCATTTTAAACCAGAGGCCAAGAAGGTCAGGAAGTCTGTGTCTCGTACACCAACTGAGGGACTACAGCCAGTAAATCTTCTGAATTCATCCTCAGCTGACCCTAATGTTTTCATCATGAATAACTCTGTTCTGACAGGCCAGTTCGATCAGAATTTGCTTCAACAAGGTCTTGTTGGTCAGGCTATTCTTCCTGCTTCTATGTCAGGTAAAAAAAGGTTGATTTTTTACTTAGGGTCAGTACATAGAAATATATATGATCTGAGGAAGACGCCCTGTGCATCAAAGAAGAGATCACATGTCAAATTGTCTCTTGCAGCTGCTTCTTATGGGAATAGTTTCTTTTAGTGGGAGGAAAGGGAACGTTTTCAGCTGAAAATGGCCCAGGAGAAGAATATTTTCTTTTAAAAATTATTCTAGATTCCTGAAGTATGGAATTCAAGATGTGGGTGACATCAAATCTGTTTTGGACCTTCTAAGAAAGGACTGTGTTATTTGATTTATGGAGTCTTTTGAATATTGATTCTCCTTTTATCCAGTTGCAATTTCTAGGCCAAATTTTAAGATCATAGTCAGTCCCATCACTTGTGTTTTGATACAAGAAATGAGTTTTGCCATTACTTGCATTGAATTAGAAGGTGTTCAGTCTTGCTTCTGTGATTAGTAGCAATTTTTGCCATACTGTCAAAAAGATAACCAACAAGTTTAGAATAATTAATAATTTCAAATCACAATTACATAATAAGATTAGCAATAAATTGAAGGCATAAATATAAATAAATCAATCGCAAAATTATTGAAAACTCTTAAGTTCCAACAGATTAATTGAATGAGGTCTGCAGTAACAGGAGGCTAATACAGACTTTTATGTCATATACATTTGCAGACTTGATATCAACATAAATGTTCACATTTTTAATAAAGGCATGAGGTTAGACTTGGAAGATTGCAAAGTATTTCATCTATAAAATGCTAGTCTAGAATCATTATTTCATCTGTGGTGCTAACTATTGTTTTATGAAATATATCTACTATCTGTCAATACACAACGTAATCCTATTTTGCATATTCACTTAAAAATGATTAAGAAATAGAACATTGTATGTATGGTTAGAGGATTGTTTTTGTTTAGTCAAAAATTATGTATTATTAGCATAGCTCCTTGAAAAAACAGTAAGAAAATAAGTTTACAATATCATTTTTCTCTTTAATAGCTGGAGGCGATTTAACTGTATCCTTAACAGATGGTAGTTTGGCAACTCTTGAAGGAATACAGTTACAGCTCGCTGCCAATTTGGTTGGACCAAATGTTCAAATCTCTGGAATAGATCCTACCACCATTAACAACATTACATTACAGGTAAGTTTATCCTCTGTTATTTTTCCATAAACAATTCATAAAGTAGTTCTTAACAGATAAATGTTCCCATTTCTAGAGCTTTGTCTTCATTTTAAAATCTGTCACTTAATGAGTAAACAATACATATATTGTATTTTTTTGCTGTTGTCCCCTGCAAGTATTGAGTAGTAGTTATGTGAAAATTCCCAAAGTCTAAATATTAGATTTTGATGTGTACTTATTCATAATAGTTTAAACCAACCTTTGTTGTAGGTCCCAAAGGATTTGCCTTTTCACTAGATAAAATGGCATGCCCCTATCGTTTGGTTTTATTTTGTTTTCAATTTGGCAAAGCTTCTATTTAAGAGAGATGTTGACAGGCTGGGATGTGTCCAGAGAAGGGCGAGTAAAATGATCAATGCTCTGGAGCACAAGCCCTATTAGGGGTGGCTTAAAAACTGGGCATGTTTAGCCTGCAGAAGAGAAGGATGAGATGAGACATGGTAGGCATGTATAAATATGTGAGGGGAAGTCATAGGGAGGAGGGAGGAGGTTTGTTTTCCCTGGAGATTAGGATGTGGAGCAATGGCTTCAAACTACAGGAAAGGAGATTCCACCTAAACACTAGGAAGAACTTCCCAACTCTGAGAGCTGTTCAGCAGTGGAACTCCCTGCCCCAGAGTGTGGTGGTGGCTCCTTCATTGGAGGCTTTTAAACAGAGGCTGGATGGCCATCTGTCAGGTGTGCTTTGAATGCGATTGTCCTGCTTCTTGGCAGGGGGTTGGACTGGATGGCCCACAATGTCTCTTCCAACTCTATGGTTCTATGATTCCCCAGCCCCTTTTCCCCATTTATTATCATTTTGAAAGAAGACTAGAGGGGTCTTAGTATAACCTGTTTATAATCTTCTCATAGTTCCCATTGCAGCATATATTCTCAGTATGTGCACACTATAGTGGCAGATCAGGAAAAACCCAGCATTCATTAATCACCATTCACTTATCAAGAGTAGTCTTCGTAGGAGATGGAACCTCAACTAATAGGTCTTGTTATTGCTCTTACTAAAACAAAACTGAGAGCCAGTAACTCGACCAGCTGAAGTAGCTATGCAGAAGAGTGTCCAGCACAGTGTAGTGGTTTGAGGGTTAAACTTGGACTCTGGGACACCAGGATTCAGATGCCCACTTATCCATGGAAACCTACTGGGCTTCCTTGGGAAAATGACATTCTTTCAGACTCAGAGGAAGGCAAAGGTAAACCCTGTGTGAAAAAATCTTGGCAATGTCAGAAACAACTTGAAGGCACACAATGACAAAAAATGGTGATCTAAGTGATTCATTTGATACTTGGCCAATACCATAAACATAAAGGCAGTGCAGCATTTTAAGAATACATGACAAATATCCAGCTATTGCTATATCTAGTAGATTATTGTTGATGATAGACTGCATGGGTTTTGGTTATTGTTCCATACAAACTAGTCTGCTTGAAATGTATGTTTATGACAAGTGTGTGCTGCAGCATGTGAATTGTATCATAACATGTGTTTTATGATTATTTTCAGATTGATCCCAGTCTTTTACAGCAAACATTACAACAGGGTAATGTACTTGCGCAGCAGCTAAGTGGGGATCCCAGTTTGGCCTCTCAGAACGCCTCCCTCCAGACAGTAGACAGTTCTGTGCCTGCAAATGTGGTCATACAACCTTTGTCAGGCCTATCCTTACAGCCTACTGTTACCTCTTCATCTAATATGACAATAGGATCTATGTCTGAGCAGGAATCTGTATTGACTACTAGTGCTGCTGGTAAGTAAAATAAAGAAATGTTCCCTTGCTGTTGGATAAAGTTTCATGAACTCAACAATTTGAAAAGAAATGATTGCTACTTAAGTTAAATTATAATTTTAATAATAATTATCATGAGGCACTTATATTGGTTTGCATATACTACATATTTCTATTTGCAAAGATTTATAAAACATTTCTTATTTCCTGTCATGTATCAAAATAGTACACAGGATCTTTCTCTGTTCTAATGTTTAGGATCACAGGATCTTTCGCAAGTCATGACTTCACAGGGTATGGTATCAACCTCAAATGGTCAGCATGAGATTACACTGACAATAAATAATTCAAGCCTGAGTCAGGTTTTAGCTCATGCCTCTAGTTCGACAACTCCAAATTCATCAGGAACACCCCAAGAAATTACTCTTACAATATCTGGCAAGTATATTGTTTTCCACTTATTGCAAAACTTCTCAATTTTATCCACATATTCTGTCTTAGAAACATGAAATACTTCACTTTCTCCTGGATGCAGCTTTTGTAGAAATTGGCATTTGCAAGAAGAAACCTATTAAGTTTTGAATATAAAATCATGGCTTGAAAATTGTCTAGATAATTTGCACCTCTAAATCTCCCATTATTTTTAGCACAGTGTCTGTGCAATGATTCCCATTTGACATTAAGAGTATATAGTAGTGACTGATTGATTCAAACCAGTGGTTCTTAAACTGGTCCTTGGGTACCCGGAGGCTGCAATGTCCTCCTAGGGGATCTGCCAAGCCTTGAAGAATTTTTTTGGAGGAAAGGAGGTAAGCAGGGACATCTGTTGCTGCTGTTACATGGCCCAATCAGGTCTGGTAGACAGAGATATTGATGGAAACTATCTGGCAGTCATTCCACTCTCACAGTTTTGCTGAAAAACTATACATTAAGATTTTATGCAGTTTGGGGGTTTAAAAACTGTAGTTAAGTCTAGGTAGCCTGTGGCAGCAACAATATTTAAATGAAGTGCATAGTGAAGAAATAGTTAAGAACCATTGATTTAAACTTCTGTGTCTCATTGGTCTATAATAGATAAAAGTTGCCTATATTCCCACTGAAAACCATTTCCTTAGTTTTATTTTTTCGTAGTAATACAGCTATTTTATGCTCTTGAAAGCATAAGAGGAATGCATAAATACGTACAGATGAGCAGCTGCTTATCAATTCCATTTTCCTTGTAGGGCAAGACCTTATTCAGCATAATTCTTCTGGAGGTAATGAACTGAATGGGAATTTGCGATTGGCAGCACCAACGATCAGTACTCGGTCAACAGGTACTACATTAACTATAAGTAACGATCATCTGCTATCTCAAAGCCCAGCATTGAACAGTACTTCAGGTAGGTAACTGGACTCAAGTAAATAATATCTTCATGTCTTATATCAATCTTACTTTACCATTTCAATGTATTCTAATATTTTTGTTTTATTTTTCCATTAAAAATTACATTAGTGTGTTTCTCATACTATTTCAAGGACACTGTGTGCTATATGTTACATAGCTTTCCAGAAGAAGGAACTGACAAAACCTCATTTGAGTCTTCCTTGTTTAAGAAAGCCATAAAATTCATAGAGTCACCATAAGTCAATAAATGACTGAAAGGGTTGCATGCATGTGCACATACACGTGTGTTAAAATGTTATCCCAGGTTCTGAGCAAATTACATTATTATTAATTGTTAAATATGCCAGATAAATGAGCATGATAAGCAGGTTACAATTCTCTGTTGAACTGCCTAATTAAATGCACAGTGGAACATCCAGGTTTTTAATTCCTTGTGGAAAATGAAAAGAGTAGATTCCAACCTGATCTCTTTGGTAGTGAGTTCCAGAGCTGAGGGACCACCACCAAGAAGGCCCTCTCTTTCATTCCCACCATGAGACGGCAATGGAAGCGAGAGCAGAGCCTCCCCAGATGATCTTAAAGTGCATGCAGGTTCGTAGGAGAAGATGCGATCTCAAAGATAGGCAGGTCCTGAACCGTTTAGGGCTTTGTAGGTGATCACTTGCACCTTGAATTGGGACCAGAAACTTATTGGCAACCAGTGGAGCTGCTTAAACAGGGGGTTTGACCTCTCCCTGTAACCATCTCCCGTTATTAACCTGGCTGCCAATCTTTGAACTAGCTGCAGTTTCCAGGCTGTCCTCAAAGGCAGCCCCACTTAGAGTGTATTGCAGTAATCGAATCTGGAGGTAACTAGGGCATGGACCACCATAGCCAGACTTCATGAGGTACAGGTGCAGTTGGCGCACAAGTTTTAATTGCACAAAGGCCCTCCTGGCCACCTCCGACACCTGAGCATCAAGCGTCAAAATGGAGTCCAGAAGGGAACCCCAAATTGCGTACCTGTGTCCTCAAGGGGGAGTGTAGCCCTGTCGAGCACAGGTTGTCACCCTATACTATAATATTATAAAGACTGCTAAAATTGACAAGATTGAAACATGCTTGTTTGCAAACTATCCATAGGCTATAAAATATCTTGAAACAATTTAATAAATGTAGAAATCCACTGCTAGATATGATAATACATTTAGACTTTAATGATACTCTACCTTTACAGAGCTTAATACTTCAAGTGGGAACCTTCCTTCAACGCCACCCTTGTCACAGCCTCCTCAGAATTTAGTAATGTCATCACCAGGAGTGGCAGGAGATGGTAGTGTAACATTGACTTTGGCTGAAACTCAGAGTATGTTATCTGCTAGTCTTGATGCTGTAACGCTTAACATCACATCACAGGTTTGTATCATTTGCTGGAAAAATGTTCTGTTCTGTTAATTATATTGCAAAACTTGAGAACATGAGTGTGAATATGCCTATGATTAGGAATTATTTTTGCCATCAAAGATAAGTATGTCTCTGGCCTGTAAAAGTATTGTATTGAACATGCCTGCCTTGTGATGTTTCATCACCAATCTCCATTAAAACTGGCATTTAATGATAAGGTTGTACAATAAACCTTATTGGAGTGCTTCAAACTGTGTCTGAGCAGATCTTTCCCACTGTTCAGTTGTGCAGTTCTGAAATAAAAGCACAGCTTCTTCTCATATCTGATCTCAGAGTTACATCCTTTCTTGGCAGAAAATTTACACAGGCCATCATGTTACTATTATGCATAATGTCATAGCTCCCTCTAACTCTGTAAATCAATGTATGTCACAAGTAATATAAAGGGCTAAATAAAACAACTCTGGTTCTATAGAGTTTGTTCTTGGATCAAAATGCCTTCAGCCTGATCACATTTACCAAGAAGCCCAACTGAGTTCAATAGGACTTCCATTTGAGTAGATATGCATAGTGAAAAGCATGGACACCGATTCTCAAGTTCAACATTACCACATTCAGAAACCTGCTTGGGTGAACCAGTTACTTATGTATTAGAAATGTTAGAATCATGGAATCATGGAAGAGACCTTGTGAGCCATCCAGTCCAACCTCCTGCCAAGAAGCAGGAAAATCGCATTCAAAACACCCATGTAGCCTCTGCTTAAAAGCCTCCAAAGAAGGCGCCTCCGCAACACTCCGGGGCAGAGAGTTCCACTGCTGAACGGTCTGTCACAATTAGGAAGTTCTTCTTAATGTTCAGGTGGAATCTCCTTTCCTGTAGTTTGAAGCTATTGTTCTGCATCCTAGTCCACAGGGTAGCAGAAAATAAGCTTGCCATCTCCTCCCTATTATTTCTCCTCACATATTGATACATGACCATCATGTCTCCTCTCAGTCCCTTGTAGATTCTTTGAGATTTTCATCTTCATATTTCACTCAGTACAAGTAATGGTGAAAAGGTTGCTCTAGTTTATTTAAGAAGTCCTAATTTGGTCCAAAACAGTGACTTTGGCTCTGATGTCTTCACATGATAGTTATTTCTATAATCAGTAGGCCATCTTTCTCCCTGCCTCTTGCAAGAATATTTCATACCAATTTCTCATCTAGTCCACCCTCACCAATAATATCTTGACCATTTTGAGTATACCATAGAGTTTGATGCATTACTACCCTTTATGCCATCTTTCTGCTGAAGATCTTTAAAAAGAAATGGCTATTCTGTTGTAAAAGTAAGTGTTCCCTTCATCATATGGATAATGACTTTTTCTTCTGGCATTTCACAGTCCCAGTGTGGGATGGTGGACTTAGCCTTATTTTAGATCTCACAGTACAAGTCCAAGAAGATCAGAATGGTTCCTTGGGACTGTACTTCATCGGGGGGGGACTCATGATGGTAGGCCTCAATGACATCTATTTCCATTTTGCCATTTGACTAAATCCCCATTCTGTGAGAGTCTTGGCAACTTTTTGCAGAAGCTTTGTGCAGGCTGATTTCACTGTTAGATCTGTATAGAGATCACATGTATTTTAACCTCCCATTACCATCTTGAAAGCAGAGCCAAACGATGTTTTGTTCTGATGTGCAGTTCTTTCCTCTGTTCTGGCTTGATCAAAACTCTGTCTCCAGTAAGCTAGCTCACTAGTTATTTATTATTTATGCCATTTATATTCCGCCCTTCTCACCCCGCAGGGGACTCAGGGCGGATCACAATGCACATATACAGCCAAACATTCAATGCCATTGACATACAACATATATAGACAGACATAGAGACAATTTAACATTCCCGAAATCAGTTAAATTTAGTTGCCTGCATGAGAAGAGTCCAGAGACCAAAAAGAAGAATAGCTTGTTTACCTGTAGCTATGATGCTTTGAATGACCATCTGCGAACTCACTGCCTGCCCTCCTCCCTATTTTCTGTTCCCATTTTAATGTCTTTATTGCATGATAGACAGGGAACTCAGGAAAATATACTGAGAGAGACAAGAGTAGGCCATTATCATTATTATTATTACCCCGCTTTATCTCTCCCAAAGGAGACTCAAAACTCATGTCTTCACTTTTCATAACAGTATGTAACATGGTGTGACAAATGTAGCTGTTTTGGGGTCTCCTTTTAGACCGAAAAAACTGGGTATAAATGTATAAAATAATAGCAGTAGTAGATTGCTGGAGGCCTCCTGTTTTCTTTTTAAATTTTTTCCCCCAGGGTAATTGAAATTGATATATTGATGCCCATGTATCTCAGTAAATGTTGGGTTTAACTTTGCAAAAATATTATTGCATTTCCATTTCTTTAATATGTGTGAGACCCGGAATGTTTGAAAAATTGCATTTTTGAAACAAAATGTTTTTTTAAAGTAGAAGAAAGGGCTTTGAAATTATACTAAGATATGATTTTTTTGGTCTTTACTTCACATGCATTTCAATTGTTTCTACAACTTTTTAGTTGTAGATAATTGACTGATTTCAGTAATATGGATTCTTTATTATTTTAGAAATGGAGTAGAGGCTGGGGAAGATCAATTATTGAGACTGCTAATGTCAAAATCCCCTTAGCCTAATTCATTCCACTGGAACTACTCTTGAGTAAGTGGTTTGAGTTTTGCAACTTAACCTTTGAATTCTCCCACTCTGAGGGACCAGCAAAAGCAAGACATACTTTCAAAAATACCAGAGGATTAGGATTTGGGTGAAGAATGGTTTGGGTGGTGTATAATTTGTTGGTTTTGTATCAATATGGCTCATTTAATTAATAAGCAACATTATAATTTCATTCTAATGATATGTTAGTGCTGAAATTCCAGCACTATCATTAAAATAAATTTAATTAAGCTCTTTGTTGGCAATTTTTCAATTCAATTCATTTTAATTGATTATACTTATTATTGTATCACTTGCCTGAACCCAAGTTGTATCATAAATCATGTATCATAAATCATGTTCAGGTTTATATTCCTTGACTGAATATGGCAGTGACATTTTACTCAAAATGATTTATTTGAAAATATCTTTTGGCAGGGTCAGCAATTCCCTGCATTACTCACAGAGTCTAGTCTTTCTGGACAGAACACTTCCAGCTCACAGCAAGTTATACTAGTGAGTCATACTCCGCATTCAATAACTGGAAATCAGGATGAATTAGCATATCAGGTAAATGGCTTTTATAGACATACCTTGCATGAAGCCACAACACATGCTCAGTGTGTATCCTGTAATTGGTAAGAGGGAGTCACTAATATATCCCCATTGCCTTTATCTTTTCAGGAAAAATTCAACACAGTGCTGTAAGGAAAAGTAGCATTTTCTTTTTGCATTATTTCATTATTCTTTTGTGTATATTAATGAGGTCGACAAACTAAATTTATGCATATCTACTCAAATATAAATTTTGTTGAACTCGGTGGGACTCAGCTTGCTGGTAAATATATGCAGGTTGTAGGCTTAGGCTGCAGTCAGTTTTAAAATCTAAGATCAATTAGCATAGAACTCTACTAGAGCTTACTTTTGAGTAGATTTAGGATAGATGAGCAATAGTAATGATAAGATCATAAGTGTTTTTCTTTCAGCATTCAGTAAATATATTCTTGTTGAATCTGAGGTTATCTGGTTGGTGTTGATGATCTGTCCACAAATTTGTGAGCCAAAGGTGCAATATATACAATTATTATATATACAATAAGAAGTGGAACAAAAGAACTCCTTCAGTTTCTTATCAGCTTCCTTTGTTTCCATCACCTTCCTTTGTTTCACATCCTAGAGATTTTGTTTTTCTTATGTTTATTGTGTTGTTGCTTATATAAAGTCTGACTTTATTAGTCTTCATAACTACTTACCCCTATGATAGACTACATATTAGCAAACGTGTAGCCATTTCTAGGATCTTTATTTTGTTATTTTCATGAAAACATTCTTGTCTATTCCCCTATCCTGCTCGTTTTTACTCTTTGTTTGCCTGGTTTGGTTTGTAGCTAACTCCATTAGACCACATACATTGTTCTTCCTGAATTCCATATGCTTCTTTCTGTCAGTTTTTCTGTTTTTCAGTTTCATTTCCCTTGAAGAACTTCCTTTTTTCTTCTTTGCTTGGCATTCCCTTTTTCCTACATCCACAATGACAAATCAATCATTGTTACACAAATAGTCTTACCTGATGATTTTTTAATTTTTGTTTTTGTGGTTAATGTCTCTTTCAATCTGGATTTACTTCAGTCAGGCAAGAGATAATATGTAGCATTTCTTCTTTGCTATAAAATAGTGCAATAAATTTATATATGTATAATATATATAATACATATATATTGTGTGTATATATATATATAATCATAATTCATTATGATTGAATATATTTGGGAATACTGCTGTAGCAAAAAACTGTTACTAAGTTTAAGGGTTTAAGCCTGGAGCTTTGAGCAACAGTGCTTGAATTGCCTCTGGTCTTTGCTCACAGAGTGGGAGTACTCAGAAAGATGGATTGATGGAGACATAAGTCTTAGGAAAATTATCAGGTAAGAACATTTCTGTATTCAAAGGCTTGCTAACATCTGGTAAGCATTTGTCTTTTTCATCTTCATCTATCTACCTAGTTTCACATTTTATCATTTGGACAGAGTATGTGAGGGTGATTCTTGGAGAGTGGCAGGAGAGTGTTCTGTTCTCCCATGTGGACCAGAAATCAGGGCCAAATGTAGATTAATCTAGAAGGTGGAATATCCAAGTTTCCAGCTGGTTTATGCCCTGAGAGCAAGTAGGAAGACTGATGCTGTCCTGGGGTTTTTCACAAGCAGCCTATAATTTTGCAATACAGATTGAGCATCCCTTGTCTGGTATTCCAGAACACTACAAAATTCAAAATTGTCCACATTGGTGGTTGAGACACCTTTGTTTTCAATGTATACATAGTTCGTTTCACACACAAAATTATTACAAATATTGTGTATAAAATTACCGTCATAGCATATGTATAAGATGTGTATGAAACATAAATGATTTTGATATTTATATTTCAGTCCCATCTCCAAGGTATCTAAAATAAATATGTAACACTTCTGGTCCCAAGCATTTTTGATGAGGGATGTTCACCTGTATAAATATAGCTCTGTTTGGAGCAATAGAGTATTTTCTGTAATTTGCTCATTGAGTGGTTTTCGTCAGCTGGAGCTTACAATAACATCTCATGTTCCTATCAAGACCTACAGCTCTCCAAGGATATGGAATCCTTTGCCAGAAAATAGCAGCTTAGCAATTATGGTAATTTTGTCAAGAATCCTGTCTAATTTCTAAGAGGCTACATTCAGTTATCAATACAGATGTGGAGCTTGTTTCCAAAAGACATAAGTCCATCTCAACAAATTTTACAGGAATTGGAGAAAACGTTGTGAGGATATGGATCCTTTCACTATAAAATGCAATTTCCTAAGTCCTGCACTGAAATGATTGGCTACATTTTGATCTATACATAATATTGTACTTTTAACTAACAATGTCCTGCCACCTTTCAATCATTTTTCAATTTTTTTTGGATTTGGTAATTTTTGGAAACAAACTCCCCAAATATTTTTGAATGTTTATAGATTTTCCTTTAAACTTCCCTGCATGTCAATAAGCTTCCATTTCTGTTTTTATTTGAAGACAAAGGTTGCTGAACTTGGATACATGAAAACTACAAGTTTGCTATAAACCATAGTTACTTCTTATCTCCTTGTCTCATTTTTGGAATAAAGTCGATGGGAGTGTGAAAGCTCAAAGCAGGCTATTTTTATGTGCATGACCAGGTGGCAGTTATCTTTTACTACCTCAGAAATAAATGTGGTTCCCAGTAATCCTTTCATCATCTTTAGAAGATAGTTTGATAGTATTAAAGATGGAAATCAAGCCTGTGATGGTGGCAACTTGACTGAAGTCTTAAGCATTGATCTAGGTTTAATTTCATTCTTCCAGAATCATAGTTAATCCTCTTATACTTTACACAAAGAGATGAAAAGCAGTAATTGGCTGAAATTAACACAAATTTGGTTCACTTTTCTTGTATTTTCTTAAAGCTAAATCCAAGGCATTTTCTAATACAGATCAAGTCTCTCTTGTCAGGAAATCCAGAATCCCCCCCCCCCCTTCCCAGCTACTTTGCTAAAACATCAGAAAGTGTGCTGAAAGTCAGGGAAGTATCTTGAGATGGCTGCTTTTTACAGAGGTCTGTGTAAGCAAAGTCCTTCCTCTCTTCTCCTTCTTTTTTTCCACATCAGTGCTCCTTGAAGAAAAACTTAGTGATGCTGGAGGTATGACTAGCCCTTTCTTTCCTTCTGTTCTTCATTCACTATTTATATGCAAACACAGGTATTCTATTTATTTTTAAATCCATATTCCTAAAAGCTTTTTGTTTCACATAATTCAGATAAGGTAGACTTAATCTGTATACAAAGATAATGCTCTCTCTCTCTGTATTCACTATATGCATACAGACAAGGAGGTGCACTGCTGTATTTTTCCTCTGAGACTAGAATGAGTAAAAGATACAAATAATAGAATGTAAAACTATAAACAGTGAAACTATTGACCTGTTAGACTATGGATCAAAGAGAATAATGTTTACACTAATATCATGTATGGGCAGGCAGTAGAAAATGTCAGATAACGTGATAGTTGGTCTTCTCCATGTTTCTGGATTAATACATGGAGACTTGTTGAGAATTCGTTTCTACCTTCCCTTGCTTATAAAGATAACACACAATGATGAACATGATCCCATTGGTTCCCTGTTGGTCCAGAACACAAATATTTGTGGATTTTACTATCTTCTACAAGCTGTACTGATATCCTAGTCTTTAGTGTATTCTGCCTCACTGACCCTGTCATCCATAAATGCTAGAAATAATTCAACTACATGCAAAAACTAAAATATATCTGCTGGCTTCATTATGTTGTGAAAACCTTAACATCATTCCACCTGAAAGTGTCCGTATAGCCCCACAATATACCTTATATAGCTAGTTTAGTAATGGTGGTCATTGAAATAGGTAGTTTTTTGGCTTTCATTATTCCCAAATGTTGACTGGGCTTCCATCTGAAATTTCCTTGTGATTCAAAGTCCCGGTGGTTTTTTGCTTGACTCCTTTGTGGCAACATAAAACTCTTAGTGGCCATAATTTCAATGAAATAAGTTGGTTGATACTCAATTTGGTGGCACTAGATAAGTTGCAAATTTTACATTTATCAGTAGGGATATGATGATTACAAAATTGAACATATTTACCATTGGAATCTAAAAGAAGTGGAATTCTTCCCAGAATTTCCCATGCTGTAAGATCAAATCTTTGACTGTGTGTTGGGAAATCTTTTGTCTGCTTAAGTAACTGACTTAGGAGCTATCTGACTACAAAATGTGCTAAAATGTGGGAGACCTTGGCCCTGCTTGCTTGTAGTATACAAGATTGTAACCATCATGATTTATTAATATTCACAATTTTTGCCAAGATTCATCTTGGAAGGAGATACATTGACCCAGCCTCTTTCCTAGTGGCCTTTTTCGTATTTAATAGGGTCTCAGTTAAGAAGCTGACATTGTAGTGTTCTCAAAAGGCATGCTGCTTCTACAATACATCCTGAAGAACTGAATTCATTCCTACCATTGACAAAAGAAGAAGGAAGTGTCTTACTTTCCCCTTATAGTCAATGGCTAAACAGTAACAACAGCACAGTCTTACATGGGTGTTGTGGGACCCAGGAAAACCTACTTTGTGTGCGTTTTGCTTTTCCTTTCGTATTATTATTGGTTAGTTGCTCCAGTTTTTTTCCTATATTTTATAATTTTTAAACTGACATATCTCTTGGGGGGGAGAGGAACATTTCCTGAGATGATTGACAAATTGTCCCTCTCTTGTTGGTCCATGTGGGAGAGATATTCTTAAAAGCAGAATAACTTCCTGTCACTCACTGGCACAAAAATATCACAGATACCTTTCCTAGCTTTGATTTAAAATGTGCTTCCTTGCTCTCACCACTTTTAAAATAAGATGAAGTGGTTCTTAAATTAAAGAAACACATGTTTAATAAGATTAGACTGCCTCATAATGACAAGTGTTAAAAAGATTAGTGTGTCTTAAAATAAGTCTCTTATATTATTGAAGAGCTTAACTAAATGTTGCATGGCATTTAGTACCCATGTTCAGTAATTATACATTTTCCCAAGCATGATTACTTTATACTAAATGGATTAACACTTTCAATAATTTCAGGTAGATTTGCTTCTCACCATTTGTATATATTTTTATATATTTTGTAGGTGAGTGAGGTTTCTCCAAAAAAAGAGGCCCCCGTGCACCAGTGTTTTGAATGTAACCAAACATTTTCTTCAGCTGCAATGCTATTGCAACATAGCAAAGAGGTCCATGGAAAGGAAAGAATCCATGTTTGTCATATTTGTAATAAAGCATTCAAGCGAGCAACACACCTTAAGGTATGCAATATAGTTAACATACTATTATAATGAAAAATTGTGTGAGCGCCTTGGAAAGAACATTATTGTTCATCTTAACTGTGAAGCTCTGCATCATCCAAATTGGTATCCTTTCCGGGAATTTGCTAGGTCATCCAGCTCAATTTTGTGATAACCCTAAAATGGTCTGGGGAAGCTAGCAAATTCATAGAGAAGCCATATTTCTTGGGCCCCTTCCACACAGTTGAATAACATTCCATATTTTCTGCTTTGAACTGGAATATGTGGCAGTGTGGACTCAGATAATCCAGTTCAAAGCAGATATTGTGGGATATTCTGCCTTGATTTTCTGGTTTATATGGTTATGTGGAAGGGCCCTTGCACATAAGTAAGTGAAACCATAGTATGGGTTCTGTGATTATTGGAACCCCCTCCCCCTCGCAAAACTGTACGATTCTGCATAACTGTTCATACCTAGCAGATAGATGGGCAGGATATTCCTTCTGTTGGAAACTCTTCCAAGGAGGCAGGAAGTACTAGTTATCAGGTGGTTTTTAAGCCTTTCAAAACTTTCTGGTTACTTCTACCTTTTTGTGTAAGGTGATATCTAGAATTTTCGATCTTCGGAAGACTTCGACTGTTTAATCTTTTCAGTGTTGCTTACTGTGTTTGTTGCAATGCTGTTCTTTTACTCATTATTGCAGAAGTCTGCCTGTGTTTTATTGTGAGAATTCTCTTAGTATTTAAATCTCAAGTGTAAAAAGATGACTAAAGGTTCTTAATGATTCACAGAATTCGTTCAGGTGCAAAGGGTATTGAAACCAATCTCAAAGTAGCTTTTCCGACAGCTTTCCTGAAATTATTTATGCTTCCACCATTTCTAAGTCTAGAACATGCTCCAGAGCTGATGTATATTGGAATATTATTTGTTTGCTTATTTTGTTTTCTGTTCCCACCTGTCACACAACATGGGATTCAAGGCAGACTCTGAAGTTCTTTGCATGAGAGTTCTGGAATTTTATTCTATGATGTTTTTCATACTTAATGTTCATTCTGCTGAAAAGAGCAAAGTTGTTCAGTAAACAATTGTTTTATTAATGTTTTATGATGGTTTTGTACAAAATGTTTTCTTTCTTAAGGAGGATTTAACTGCTAATCTAATGCCATGTTGATTTCACAAAATGACTGACTTACTTAGTACTCACCTTGAAATATGTCTATGTGTAAAGTCATATGTTCAAACTTCCTTTTCTATTGTTTTATTAGGAGCATATGCTGACACACCAGGCTGGACCATCAGTAAGTTCCCAAAAGCCAAGAGTATTTAAATGTGATACTTGTGAAAAAGCCTTTGCTAAGCCAAGTCAACTGGAAAGACATAGCCGTATTCACACAGGTAACATATTAGCAATACAATTGACTAGCTGTGATTGAGATTATAAAGAAAATCATACATGGTAAATGGGAGATACTGCTTTCTTACATGAATAGGATTAAGTTTTAAGCCCTGTAGATGTATCTTAACACCATTTTTGCTGTTTTGATATGATTGAAGAATTACCAGACTATTGTGTTCTATGCCTATTGTTCAGTCTTACGTCTTAGA
This sequence comes from Anolis apletophallus, assembly GCA_030556195.1. Lineage (NCBI taxonomy): Eukaryota > Metazoa > Chordata > Lepidosauria > Squamata > Anolidae > Anolis > Anolis apletophallus. The sequence goes on along the minus strand of JARBWK010000007.1, from coordinate 64,568,667 downwards.
ACTGAAATGTACAGTTACAATTAAGTTGTTTTAGACTATACAAGTGCAAGTGTCACGTTCCAGTGGAAGGTAGAAATGCTTTTAATGGGTTTGAGTTTTCCTGTAAGTTAGTAATGAGTTCATTTATAAAATAAAACCTAAAATGTACTATTGAGTGAAGGAAATAATCTATAGAAACTAGGGGTGAGTTGCACAAACTCGCACAACACCTAGGGCAAGCAACTTTTGGGATACGTGAGTACGGTACCATATTTCTATGTTAATGGTTACCGATAGGCTTCTATAGGACTGATATTGATAAATGCGTTTTGGCTTAATTATCGTGGATATTTTCTGTATTTGCTTGCCCTAGGTGTTGAAGGAAATAATCAACACCTGCTGTCAAGGAGTGGAAGAAATATTTCAGAATATTAAAAAAATTATTAAAAACATTTTTTCCCGAGTGTTAGGAAACCCTGATGAGAAAAATCTTGAACTCTTTGCACAATTGGCAAAATTTGCATATGATTGTTTTGTATATAAAACACAAAATAATGTTTATTTGTGAAAATTCCGTTTCAACACAAAACCCGACTTTTTTTGCAGAAAATGCTGCAATTGAAAATTTATTCTGTGCAAAATTCACATGTGGCTGATTGCAGAAAAAAAGTATGCATTTTCCGCATTCAGGTATTATTTGCCATATAAAGGTGTTTCTGTGCAAATAGCCATGTGCAAATTTTGTCCAGAAATGCAATTGGCTTTAGAAATTGTATGGTTTTTTAGATTTCATGAAAATATTATTTTGATAAACTTAAATTACTTCAAGAAGCAACTTAGTGAAGAATTACATCCCTACTTCTGTTTCCTCAAACAATGGTCTGACAAAGCTATGCCTTTTGGTCTGTGTTTCATAAGATCCACAAAAAAGACCCAGAAAAAAGTTAAAATCAAATGTAATAGTGTTAATCCGCTTGATAAAACCCTCACTGTTATTATTTGTGTGCTACAGGTGAACGACCATTCCAGTGTACATTGTGTGAAAAAGCTTTTAACCAGAAGAGTGCACTGCAAGTTCACATGAAAAAACACACAGGAGAAAGACCATACAAATGTGATTATTGTGCAATGGGATTTACACAGAAAAGCAATATGAAACTTCATATGAGGCGAGCCCACAGCTATTCTGGTATGTAATGTTAGATATGTGAATGTTATTTATTTACTTTTTATTATTTTGAACTAGTATTTAAAACACTTTGGAGTTTAATCCAGCACTTTTATTTGGAGCACCATATTCCCAAGGCTCATTATTTCCAATACTCTTGTCCTGAATTGTACTTGTTTTTCTACTTTTTTTATTTCAGCCAAACTCTCGATATCAAGGACAGAGTTTGGAGCCTATGGCTGTCCAGATATTATTAAGCTCCAATTCCGGCTTGGCTAGAGGCAAAGAATAATGGGATTCTGTATGGCTTGAATAATTTTATTATATTTATATTTATTTTAAATTTTTGTACCCTGACCTTCTCACCTCCATGGAGGGACTCAGACCGGCTTACAGCAAGATTCAATGCTATACAAATTTAAAAACATCTTAGAACAGTATATTAAAATACATTAAAAGCAGAAATACACAAATTTCTTCTCCTTATCATATTCTACAGCAGTGGTTCCCAACCTGTGGGTCCCCAGATGTTTTGGCCTTCAACTCCCAGAAATCCTAACAGCTGGTTAACTGGCTGGGATTTCTGAGAGTTGTAGGCCAAAACACCTGGGGACCCACAGGTAGAGAATCACTGTTCTACAGACATAGTTTGTGGGCTGTCAGTTAATCATGTTTTAACAAGCAAACAGATGTTACAGTCAAACTTCTTAGGCTGGGAACAACAAATATACATTATATGTTTTTCCATCTTTTGACTGAGGGGGGCAGATGTGAGGAACACATATAAAAAACTAAGTAATTAATAAGCAGACATAGGGTTATCATACGTCATTTTTCTGGATATGTTCTTTTTTCAGAAGTAAAATATCTGCTTGTATTTCTATTGTATTATTAAATATCACTAAGTAATCAATTACAATGGTTATACAGTGAAAGGTAGCAATATTTCTAATAGCAGTTGTCATAGCCTATATATCAGGGATATTTAAAATGACTTGTCGTAGAGACTGGTAGTTTTAAGTACATATAGTCAGTCAGCAAATGTGTCCTCATTTGGTTTTCAAAATATGGTAATCTCAGATATGCATTATTTCTAATCCCAGATACATTATATGTCACTGATTTAAAAGATATATTTGTGATATTTAGGCAGGGAAATACTATTAACCTTATTTGGGATAACATATCATTTGACATTTATGGATTATTATTATTATAATCTTTATTTATGTCCTTGCTTAGCCATGGGGAGATGGATTCTGATGAAGAATGAAGAGGCTATTTTCTAGAATCCATTCTATCATTTAACTAAAACATTTTTTTCCTTTTAGAAATATAAATCAGCGTAAAAGCCTTCCTATATCATTAATTGATCATGAGAGAGCATTGTCTGTGACATTTTCTTCTACAGGTATCTCTAATTGTAATGCTTCCTTTCTAGTAGAAAACTAATTTATATTTTTAGCAGCATGTAGAAACCAGGGTTTGCAAATGATATTTTTTCCTGACTACAATTTCTGCAATCCACTATCCAGCATTGATAGTGATTATATCAAAGCGAAAAGGAAAAGAAAAAAAGTACTTTCCTTCTCAGACATATTAATACATTTTTAAAATCTTGTCTTGGGAGGTGGGGTGAACAGGCAGTTTCCAAACCATTTGTGTTTATTTTTCATTATAAATAATTGCATAAATATACTGCTTTATAACAAAAGTTCGATGTGAAGCTTCCAACAAAAGTAAAAAAGTTGTATACAGGAATAAAACCTAATTCACCATCAACCTAGATTATAAAACCAATATACTAAAACTCCAGGAAACAACACTATCCAGCACATGTTGGACTTCAGAAATATCCAGAAAATGTATATTCTCTTGAACATTGGCTTTTGTTTTTGGAAGGAGGGAAAACAATAGAAAGGAGCTTCTTTCCACTACTTCCAATAGCAGAAGCCAATGGCTGTTGTCGATAGGCATTTTCCCCTGCTGATTCCAAAAGCTCTAAATTTATCTCTTTCTCATGTACAATGCCTTTGCTATACATCTTTGTATTGGGCTTGGGGAAGATGTAGCAGCAACTATTGCCCTTGGCAAGCACCTCTCCAACCCAGAACTGTAACTTTTGCAGGTGGATCCTGTGAATAATGAAATCCGTTGATGTCAAATGCACAAATTTTGTGAGTTGTCAACATTTCTGTACTTGCAACAGATCCTGTACTCTACCTCTAGCATTATTTCTCTTTCTTATTATGCTAGGCACGGTACAAGAATCCACCAGCCATGAGGGACAGGAAGGTGAAGACAATCGCACACTGAAGTTGGAAGAAGTTGTCCAGGAATCTTCAAATGAATGGCAGAGCATAACCAATATTTTTTGATGATAACTAATGTGAAAGCTTGAAATGCTTTCAGGACTAGATTTTTTTCTACAAATAGTCAATCTGTGCATTTTTACAATTAAAACATAACATTGAAAATAATAAGACAATATAGCTTTTTAAATGTTACAGAAACACCGAAAGAACAAATATTTTGTAAGCATGTACAGTATTGTAGAAACACCAGATAACCTTTACTACAGTATATTGTCTATGATCAATTATCTCAGGTACATTGAAGTTGTTCATGTTTTGAATCCAGCATAAGTGTATGGACTTAAAAGAAACCCAATCCAAACACACCCAGCTATTCATATCAGTGAAGTGTGATTAGAAGGTAGGCCACATGGTAGTTCTGCCAATCATGAGGGATATCTTAGCCTTTTGAAATATCTCAACATTCAGTAGATGAAGTGCAGGATTACGGTTGTAAGGCACACAATAGCCGGCATCTAAAATGGTTACTACATTCATAGAAGCTCCTTCCACGAGTGGAATCAGAGAAAGAATAGTCCTCCCATACTCTTTTGGCCTACACCCAATGCCCTATAAATCTGCTCTGGAATAAAGGCCCTTTATTCCCAGAATACAGCTGCTATTGCGAACATCACCTCGGATTTAGACTGGTTTTTGGCATCAGTGTTGCTGACATGTCAAACAGATGGAAAAATATTCATTATGTTGAGTGACTGTTACTTGTTATAATGGCTCACTTCATGTTCAGCTTCAAATTCAGCAATAATTGTTATAACAAAAAATGGCTATCAGCAGCAGATGTTCCTTTAACTGAACAGCAGATACGTATATATGTGTAGGTCGTATAGTTGACATACTTCAACCAGATATCTATAATAACCATAAGCCATATAGAAAAGTTGGTAGGACTTTCAAAACTTTGTGTTAGATTGACCACAAATGGACCAAGCTGCACCACAAATTGTATCAGCTCCCGTAGGTTGGTCTCTCTTGCAGAAAGCCCCAAATTAATACAATCTCATATTTGATTGTCATTCAACCCAAGACCTTTTACATTTTTTAAAAAAACTACCTAGGCTTTTTTATGATTATTCTGAAAAGTCCTTTCTCCTCAGAAATTATATTCATATCAGAAAGGAAACCTGCACTGGAATAAAGCATATGTTCTGTTTTAGACATTCCAAAGACAGAAGAATCTTGCTTGAATTTACTTTGATTTAAAAATATTTATATGTTATATATATGTGTGTATGTATATATACAAATATTTAAGCCTCTGTGTGGCTGATGAGTATATTTTGTAAATAATAATCTGGGTTACAGGAAGCATTCCAAAAGTTTTCAACTTTAGATGAATGCTTCAAAATCAGTATTGATTCATTTTATTGTAATGTAGACATGTTACAACTTTCTGAAAATAATTGCTTTTTATTTTCCCCCATTTCCCCAAAAAAGATATATGTACATATAATTTATATTTTGTGTATTATAAAACTAGTAATTTCTATTTCCTGAAGGGGAAAAATCACTGCTTTTGATAGGACATCTCATAATTGTTTTGTTAATTATGGACATATGTATATAAGTAATATAGCTGACGACTTGAAAATGACACTTTTGTTATGTGGAAATATTTAAGTCAGACATATGTTAAATAATATTAATTTTTTTCCAAACTTGGTTCTGTGTCGGTTACATTTTTCATTTTTGAAGTGTTAATCGAATTAATAGATGTAGAGAGAAAAATCTTAACTGATATGGCTGGTATAGAACAGTGAAAGTGCTTGGTCTTGAGTCTGTAGGTTTTGGCATCACGGACATCCTAATTTATGCTGTTTGCACCATTAGATATCTGTCCTTGTACTCAACCTTGCCTCCTTTACAACAAACTGTAAGGTAAGGTTTCTTAATTGGATCTGAGTATAGTTTTCAGTTGTGATGTGTAGTTCAGAATATTTTTAAATTCCTTTTTGCCAAACAGTATCCTGTTGGTTTTTCAACAGAACAATATGGATCTTATTTTTGAAGTCGAATAATATGGAATACAAAATACTTATCTGTATTTGCCATAAACTTCACTTTCTCAACAAAAGGCTCAGAACTGCAGCAGTCTAAAATTAATTCTACTTGTAGAGGCACAGCATGCTGAATTCATGCATTTGCGGTTTTTATTTGATATGCAGTGTTTTGGAATTTGTTCCAACTCACGTTGTTCTCCGTAATTTCTCTGCTCAACATGAGCTCTTGAGAACTGACTAGTTTCCCTCCCAAACACACACACTGCAAGCATAAAACATAAAAATGTGTTTTCTGTTGGAGTTCAGAAGTGTGTACAAAATTGTCTTTCTGCTTTTAGTAGACTGAGTAAGAAGGGATCTCCGTCCATATTTCTTATTTTGCAATCACAATTAAGTTCTTCCCCTGTCCCCTTAAAGATCTGACACAAATCATCTCTCCACTGTTTCTCTTACAGATTTTTTTTCAAAGTATCCCATTCCTTTTCTAACCCTACCCATTTTTTTCTTTACTGGATCCTCTGCCTCTTTCCGAAGACCTTTTTCATTTAAAAGAGAAAAAATAGGATGGTTTTCTTACATTTTCTTGCATTTATTTTCTCTTGCATTGGGCAGCAGTCCTACTCTCCCTCTCAGATTATACTTAGATATGAAGTTCCTATTAATGCCGAAGAAATAATGGCTGCAAAAAGCAAAGGCATCCCAACACAGGGACAGCAGCAGAAGATCTAGCAGCATGAGGAGGTGCCACTGCCCTCCATGCTTTTGAATGAAGTGAGTTGATGATTACTTAGCAATCCTCCATAGTACAGGTGTGATAGCAATACAAGACACAAGAGGACAGTAGAGGGCAGTTAAAGTGCTTCAAAAACTCACCTGTCTCAGAAGAAAATGCTGTCTACACAATTTTAACCATGGATATACATTCTTCCTGTTTTAAGAATAGAATGTACAGTGCCCCAACCCCCAGTGTAGAGGAGAAGTTCATTCAAAACCTGAATAATATTACAGAATAGCTTCACCAATGGAAAGATAGTGTTCCCATAAAATGTTCCAAGTGCCCATCCTCCTCAACCTCAGTTTACATTCTTGTTGTTTACCTTATACCCCACTTTTCTCCCTGTGGGGATTCAAGGCAGCTAACAATGCCACACTTTGGTCCTAATTTTAAAAAGCGTAATACTTTTTTAAAAAAAATAATTAAAATATAGTGTGGGTTAAAGTTAAAAACATTTCAAAAATACACTTAAAATAGCCTTTAAAACTCACAATGCCCCCACCCCCAAATCTCACCCATATTTCCCCAGCAGCATGCCCCTTATTGCTGCTGGCTTAGATAGATTAGATAGATAGATAAAATGAAAGTTGCTGTAGTAATTGCCCCATCAGCATATGTCTGCTTTCTCTGTCTGGGTAAGGGAAGGTGTAGTGGGAGAATGTAGCTGCAGAGTCTCAGGCTTTCAACACCAGTTCTGGCCCTAACTGCCTCACTAAGTGTGTGAAGTCACGGCCCCATACCACCAAACATCACATCACTCAGGACAGTGGCTATCTGCTTGCATGGCATCCTATTCTGACATCAGCAGAGGTGCCTGCATGACCAGGAGCTTGCATGGAGCTATGTAGCTGGAAGGGAGGGGTGGCAGCAGCTGCAACACAGGGATTATCCTTCATTTTTTGTGCTGATAATCACAGTGAAAGGGTGATGTCACCGGTGCCCAGACTAGACAGTGAATGTCCCGATGTAATTTTGTTTGAATGTTTTTTTCCTTTTCTTGGCATTAAATTTTGCCATACATGTTGGAAATCGCCCTGAGTCCCTTTGGGGAGATAAGGCGGTCTACAAATAAAGTTTTATTTTATTATCAGACTAAATCAAATCCGATTTAGCTTTCCAGATTGTTCAAAGCCATGGATTACTTCTTAACTTCCAGCAAATGCCAACGCTTTCCTTCTCTACTACAGCCCCATGTATATTGAAATCACACACCCCCGCCAATTACGTTGTCCCTTTATGTTGGCCCAAAAAGCAAAGCCATGATGTAGATCTAGGTAGATGGTCCATCAGGAAGGGCTAAGAAGCTCCTCAACTCACCGACTACTGTCTTCCCAAATCCTTGATTTCAGATTTTGGTGGAAAGAGAGAGCCCATCTTGAATACTAGTAAAAGACAACTTTGACAGGTCCAGGCACCAGTTTTGTTTCTTTCAAACCTGTCAGGAGCTATGTTAACATCTCCCCCAACAAAATCAAGTGAATAGAAGTGCTTCTATTTTAATTTTCCCTTCATCAGAAGCCCTCTTCTTGTAATAAAACAAGGGAAACAGAGTATATATATATATATATATATATATATATATATATATGTATATATGTATATATAGTTTTGATGGTGGATGTTAGCTTTCCTGAGCTAGAAGCATGATTCCTTTGATTGGCGGGGGGAGTGTTGCAAAACAGGCAGCCTATTACCCACCTAAGCTGAATCCCAGAGTATAGATCCTCAATGCTATTGTTTTGTTATTTTAATTTTGCTTGCAAACCAGGTGACCCAAAATTGACCTTCAAAGTGGCATTTTTCCCAACCCTGCAAAAAACCAACTTGAAACCAAAAATGAAAAACGGAATGACAATCTGCCAAAACGATAACCACCAAATGTGTGGCACTCCAGAGGAAAGCTTCCTACCTCAGCCACAGTTCCCCACACTCCTGTATCCACTCTAAATATTGCGGAGAAGAATTTAAAAGGTGCGTAACAAGGTTTGGGGGTTTTTTTTGCTTCATGTTGTGCCTTGGATTATGGATGGTTTATTTCTTGCTAAATTTGGCAACTAGCACAATCCTAAGAAGTAAAAAATGAAAGAACTGAACTATGGGAAGAAACATTTCTGGTCATCCTCTCATTGTGTTTGATTGAGCCTCCTCCTGCAAATGGTAACATGTGACTTAGAAACATTTTCTTCAAAAAGCATCTGCTAGTTGTTCTGTTTTACCATGTGTATTTCTTCCTTTCTCTCAGCCTTTGCTACTGCCAATGGCTTGGCTAGAGCCCAGCGTTAAGCTCAGTGTTGAACAACAAACAGGCAGTATACGAAGCATCATATACTGAAGGGGGTGAAAGAGGAAAGGATTTTTGCAGTGTTCTACAAAGCTGTGTTTCTGATGCACAACTTAGAATCTGGAAAGCATGTGATAAATTACTTTGGTTGTTAATTTTCTTTTTTAAAATCCTAAAATGACAGATCCAGTATCATGGATACTTTCATGGAGTTGCTGTGTTCGGAACAGAAAATTTCCCCCCTCCCTGACACACACCACACACTTAACAGTCTTATTTCAATCCATTATCTATTAATGCTCCCTTTTCCACATGCTCATTGCATAATCTCTCTCTCTCTCTCTCTCTCTCTCTCTCTCTCTCTCTCTCTCTCTCTCTCTCTCTCTCTCCTGGGCATTTCATAGCACATACCATTTTCAGCCTGTCCCAGGTCTGCATTATGACTTCTTATATCTGTTGGCTCTTTCTCTGATTCCTCATCTCACTGGTTTGCCTGCATCTCATAATATCGCTCTTTTTCTTTCTTTCTTTCTCCCAAAATATATGTTCTCTTGGTTTCTAAAGATCCAGTGAACTTGGGACCACAACTTGGAATGTTGTTTGTTAGATCATCCAACAGGCCATTTCATTTTTTTTCATGGTCTTTGTCATTCACACAAATGCAGTTTATTATGTCTGTGGTGCACCATTAGGAACCTCCTGGTGTTTATGTGATAGCACCTCCTCTCCTGATCCATGTAATCAGGTTGATTCCTGTTTACCATCTGCTTCCTGGGCACCATAACAGCTGTCAAGGAACTAGGGGAACAGGACATGTGGGGAAGAAGAGTAGGTGCTGTATGAGTTCACAGTTGATGGCAGCAGGTAAGCAACCTATCATTTTCTCTTGTGGTCTCTGTGACTCACCCAAATGGGATACTAGCAAGCTTCTCCCAAGTTATATTGGTTTGGATGGGGAGATGGGAAAACACATCTCCATCCCTCCTACTCTTGAAAAATGCCCTGACTGTGAAGTAATCCCATATGATATAAGAAGCTTGAGCTTAAAGAACTCACAGGAATATAAGATTGCTACCTTTTCATGACTGGAATATATTTCCTCTTAGGCAAGGAATTCTTTGGCGTGTCCAGCCACTGCAAATAATTTCTCTTTTCTGATCAGTATCTTTCTATACTGGTTAAATCAAACATTAGTTCTACCTGAAACAAACCCAATGCAACTGAGACTTTGATTGTGACTAACATGCCTAATTAATTTCATTTGAACACAACTGTACCCTACTGGCCACCCCTGCCTTTGCTGTTAAATTGTCATGAGCATTGCTCCAGCAGCAGCTTAGGTGCGTACAGGATTGCTGCACAAAGGAGGTGTTGTATACCTTGTTCTGTGATTACCCTGAATGAAACATATGTAGGTATGAACAGAAATTAGGAAGAATATGGGTATGACATCAGATAGCCTGAGATGTTCTGTTGTACAAAACAATATTGAGAATTTTTTTTTCCATAAGGGTATAGTAATTTCATAAGGTTTTATAGGTAACTGGTAGCCAGTCTATGGTGGAATTGCCACGATTATATTAGTTTTCAGTTGTCACTGTGTAACTAAAATGTGTGAAGAGAATAAACCAATAGTGGTAATCCCAACTGATCAATATATTTCATAGCATTCAAAGTAACTGATAGCAACTGAGAGCAATGGGATAGAGAAATTTTAAACATCTCATATAATATTTTTTTAATCTAATTTAGTGAAGTTTTAACATAACAGAGAGGCCTATCTTTTCAATCTGCAATCCAGTCTTCTTTGAGTACGTAATAAAACATTTGCAGCAAACGTGAGTGTTGAGATGACGAGAGCTTAAATTATGAGAATTTAGAGCAGCTACTGAAGACAAAAATCACGTTAAATCCACCAGAAGTCGAGGGGGTTATGGGGGGGAAACTTGCACTTCATGTCTACTTTCCACACTGACATGAACTCTTGTCTTCAGACTGCAGGTGGGAGTTTAGATCATCAAATGAGTCTTTGTGAAAGTAAGAACAAAAGCCACCCACTAGCACGTCAGGTGACAACACAATGCTTCTCTGTCACATAGGAGGTTCTTTGTGAACAGAGCCAGAGAAGAAGAATTGTATGTTCTTTCTCTTGTTCTCATTGCTATGGGTTATCTCTGTTTTGATAATATTGGAAAGTCCTTGAGATTTTAGAAAATCAACTCCTTTACCAGTTCCAAGACAGCCTTGAGCAAATGATCCAGAGGGTTACTCCGTGGAAAGAGGATATGAGTGACTTGTTCTGATACATGATGTTTGCTTCTCATGGCTTGGAATAACCAAACACGTGGAATGATGCTTAAAATTCAATATAGAACATTTTTATACATTCTGTAAATTTATACAATGTAGTTTGATTCTCTCCAGGAAAGGCAATTTTTTTGTGGCAAGCAAAGATAAGGAAAAAAATCTTCAAATTTTCATTTCCTAGTTTTTTGCTACGAATATACGAAATATTCTGAAATATTCATTGTCTAATTTATATATAGTAGAGTGATAAAGTAAATCCTTTGTATGAACCCTTTAAAAAAATTCTGCACATTTCATTAAAAGTTGAGTATTTTATTTCAATATTGATTTTTATGAGTTGTTTTCATACACTTTTAAGAACAATACACTTAAATGAAACTCACTATTATGTTGTGGGATACACAACTGGGTGAGGCTACACATAGAAAAATACACATAGCCAATGACATTTGGAAAGAAGTTGTAATAGGTGTGTGCTTCAAAGTTTTGGTATTCTGTTTTGTTTAGTTCCTGGGTTTTTCTACCCTCTCATCTTTCATTGCTGCATATTAAATATGTTGCTCAAAAACTATGGCAGATTAAAGTGATCTATCAGTAACAACAACCACATCCACTACATGTCAGTTGGCATTAACACAGATAACTCCATATATCTAATAGCCCGGCTAAAGGCAGGTGCCAACTTAGTCTTAACTCTACCATCTACAACATGTAAATAAGCTGAAATAAAACATTGCACGAGTAAAGAAAGGTCATTTAGAGACAAAATAGGTTGAATATTATAAAACAGTGCAATTCAGAAGAGCATTCTTCATCATGTAGATGGGTAAAACCATTTCCACATGTGTATACCTTAACGTATGTGCGAACTATTAACTCTACTTCTAGTACATTAGTTTTAATGTATGTTATTTGCAGTGCAACAGCACCGTTGGCTCTGATGCATTGCATGATCACCTCTGCTGTGCTAACACAACACATCTAAAAATGTTAACTTCATATGTGCAGTTACTATCTGAAACCTTCTCACCAAAGGGCTTTCTATCATTAAGAAATTAGACTATATTTATTTAAGCTGCAAAAAAATCCTTACTTTGCAGCAAGTGCCTGTATGGAGCTGCAGGGACACCCATGGTTCACCTGGCCAGGTCTAAGTTCTTCTTCTTTGGGATTACCCCTCAATTTGTGTTGAGTCTAATTCAAGTTTGATATCCTGCTTCCTCTCTCCCAGCCACTCTTAATTCCTAATCGGATGGGCGTGACGAGCAATTAGTTATGCACAGGAACCTCCCTTAAGTGCACATGTCTCTTTGTTACCATTGCTCGGTCTCATTGAAACTGTAACAGCTGCCTTCTCCCATGTCTCAACATACCTTGTACTCACAATTTAATGTACCTTTCCACGACTGCCTACTCCAGTTAAGAAAAATAAATAAAAAATTGTGAGAGAATGGGGTATGAAAGGAAAATGAAAACTAAATGATAACAAACCAAAACAAAACCGTTGGATGAACAGTCCTTGCAACTTCTGCACGTTTTTATTGTTATTACAGTTTACAGCAGAGATCTCAAAGTTCATTAATGGAAACACTAAATTAGACCACTGTATGTCTTTTAAGCTGTTATTTAAAGTTTAGTGAAAAAGAAATATGAAAGGGACTTATATTGGATGAGCTTGAAAATTAAGGCCCTATATTCTTTTGGGAACACTTTGAACAAGAGTGAATAATATGGGGAATTCTGTTACTTTCCCTAAAGTAAGGCTGACAGCAAGTAAAAGCATTGTTGCAAATTGAGGGTTGTTTGTTTGTTTGTTTTTTGCTTTTGTTTATCTTTTGCCAATACAATTTTGTGGACGTCAACTGCATGCACAACTCATCTGACTTTAACAAATAGATTGTGTTTCTATCTAGGGAATTCTTCAATTGGTTATTAGATCTTTAAGGCAGCCTATGTTATGAAGCAGAGAATCTAGCCCTTCAGTGACCCCTTAGAGCTTCAACGCCTAGCAACGGGAGAGCCAGACCGGGAACCAGGTCGAGAGCCAGAGCTTCCCTTTGGAAAGAAAAAGAAAAGAACATGGTTACAACTGACATTTTTGTTAGAGGTACAATACTTGTGTGCAATAATAAACCTTATTTTCCATTGATTCAGGTTATCATACATGACTGCTGTCCAGTCTTCAATTGCACTTTGCATCTCAATCAAAAAATAAATGCAGAATATATCTATATCTATATCTATCTATAATATATGTGTGTGTGTGTATATATATATATAAATCTATATAATTTGCAAGCCCACTGAGTTTATTTTAATGAAATGTCAAGTAAGTAGGACTTGCTAGTGTGTTCTACAGTAAATCTTTTATTTGATGAACTAGAGTCTAGTCACTGAAGCATTAATTATTTCTAATTGATTCTTTTCACAGTTGCTGGAGAAGCCAGACAAATGGAGATTATTAAAAACAAAAACAAATCCCCCCAAAAGAATAAATAAATGTGTTAGCTCATTTAAATATGATTAGCACCAACATCCATCTACAGCATCCACCATTTGGGGTTCAACAAATGGTGAATGTTTTATTCTTTAATTAGCGAAGCTAATCTAAATTCTGCATTTTTCTAGTTTATACTGTGCCTCCATTTTAAAAAGTAGTCAGGAAAAAAACATCTTGCTAATCCCACACTTCAAAACTTCCACTGCACTGATTCTATTCTAGTTGCCTTTGGGAGGAATTGTAGGGAAAGGACAAGGATAAGATCAAGGCACAAGTAGATGTGATGTTGCAATAGTTCTACTGTAATCAGCAAGGATGGGAACTGTTGTCGGAAAAATTTGGAAGACTGTTTCCTTTTCAATTATTTATTTAGTGACTCTTGATTTCAAACATTTCTCTCCATAGTTTCCATCTAGAACAGGGGTGGGCAATTACCGGCCCTCCGGGTGTTTTGGACTTCAACTCCCAGAAATCCCAACAGCAGGTAAACTGGCTATGATTTCTGGGAGTTGAAGTCCAAAACACCTGGAGGGCCAGTAATTGCCCACCCCTAATCTAGAATATGGTTCTCTTTAAAATTAAGAATTCCCTCTACTCTTCTATAGCAATTCTGTAAACGGAAGGCAAGAAACCATACTGTTGCAGGTGGTTTAAGACAGGAATTAGATTAGAGCAGCACACATTTTCATGGTTTTCGAGATGTCAGGTTGATGCATTTAAAGATCACCAGACAGGGGTTTTCCCCCTTCAGATTATCCCAGTAAAGCATGACCCATGGATCCTCAGGGGATACTTTTCCAGACTTCACATGAATATGCAGAAGTTGGGATAATAATGAACCTTATAGAAATGAAGGACCTCTTGCCCAAGTGTACCATAAAGTCACAATGGAGGACCCAGAAAATATCTAGAGAGGGCATGTTTTGTCAGATGTGCGTAAATGAAACAGCAAATATGGAGGTTGTCCTGTATTTCTCGCACTGTTTTTTGTTGCCTATTTATTTATTTATTTATTACATATCTACCCCGACTTTCTCAACCCCGGAAGGGACTCAACTATTCGAAGCACTTCATGATTTATTCTTTAATAGCTTTGACCCTTTCCTATTTGGGTTGTGTGACGATATTTTGATGATACAGTTGGCAAACATTGCATTATCTCCTTTTAATGTTTGCAATCTCATCTGCCACTGAGTCACAGCATTGCTTAGTTTCATCCATCTGAGTAGGCAGAGGATTTTAATTGTATTTAATGGACTATTAATTATGTCTTATGAACCATTGATTTTCTATATCATTGTAGACATTTAAGATTCATGACTTGTCATATATTTTTTTCTTCAATTAGCTGTTGTTGAAGACTTTAAAAAATACTGGGTAATGGAGAAGTAATGGGCAACAGTGATATAAAGTTATTACCCATTCATTATAGAAAAAAGTTGTTTATCGAAGGTTATTGGGAACAATGGGTGAAAGCACAATAATGTCTGTCAGGGGGGAGTGATGGACTAATATGATGTCGTTCTAATGACTTACAAATTTAATGGTCAGCTCTAATAGCTTACAAATTAAAATTGTGATTAATGTAATAGCCATTTTCCCAGTAATACCAAAGTTGCATGAAAACAAACTTTTGGAAATAATGTTTAAGCATGGATATTGATGAGAGCAAGTGATTCAAAAACAAAACAATGGATAATAATCATTAGGAACAAGGTGGAACAGTTAAACATACTTTAAAGTATCCTTGTTTATAAAATAAAATTAAATTAGTGTAAACCATAATTAATTCTGCTCCCCATGTATCAGACAATTATTTACAAAATAGCCCATTAAAATAAATCTAGATGCCTGGCAAAGCAAGGTACTTTAATTGGCAAAGCTTATTACTATAGCTTGTTGTTCTAATTTCTGGCTGGCTTTAAGTTCATTTATACTTAATGACTTGTGTTTAGGGTTAGCTAAACAATAAAACTTAGATTTTGCAAAATCTTGACTTAAGAGCAACTTCTTGTTTCTACTGAGAATTAGAAAGCTTTCCCCTATCACTTTCCTATGTACAACATTATGTTGTAATTTAAAAAATTGAAATGGCAGTGGTCATATGAATTTCTGAACGGTGAAAAACCTTCCCATTGCAACATCACAATTTGAAGAATCAACCCGGCTTCATGACTTGGCTCAAGATGTGGACTGCCAGGTTCAAACAATATACTGTTTTTGCCCTGGGGAATGGGATATAATGATGTCCATGCCCATGGACACAGCATTTGCATGTCCATGGAAACAAGACACTTTCTCCCCAATTAAGCTTTGAAGTCAGGAAGGGATAAGTGATCACATTTTGTATATCTAACAATAACAATATACTGTATTTGCCTTGGTTGAATGGAATATGGTTAAATAGTACTTATATTTATATTGTTTTAGAGGGCAAATAGCTTTTAAACTGTTATTTATTAATGTTCTTATTAGTATGTGTTTTAATGTTATGTAGTGATAATTGGTTATTGTTGGTTTTTGTCTATTGCCTATATTATTTTTTGCATCTGTTGATTGTTGTAAGCCGTCCCAAGTCCCTTCGGGGAGAGAGGGCGGAGTATAAATAAAGTTAATAATGATAATAATGGTAATAATAACAATAATATCTAGATTATATTCTTTCTCTTTTTTATTTACAGTCCTGGTGTATTTACTCCTGCTGTGTATGAATTTAAAGCATGGGCTATAATTTCCTTTGAGTTAAACCAGTATATATTTTCATAGTAATTTCATAATTTTTTAAGAAGGCATAACAGCTGCTGGAAATAGTATTTTGGTATGCAATTTCCTACATGGCTTAAAATAAAGTGACAGCTCTATCACTGTAAATATGCAAGGAATCAAATCAAATCAAATATATCTTTGGTCTATAGTTGTTGTTTTATAACAAATACACCTGTATTTAATCATTGCTTGGGAGTGATTTCATCTACACCTCCCATATGACTGGAGTCTTCAAATTAGCAATTGCTTTATAGCTAGCTAACTGTTTTATAAACACGAGGACTAAATTTGCAGAGGAAAAGAAACATTTCTTCAAATCAGTTATCTTATATTTGAGTCTGCTTATTCATGTGTCACATTTCCCACTTCCCAGGTGGATTTTTTTATTTAAAAAAATCAACTTCTTCAAATTGCTCACTTGTGAGATGCCATCATTGGATTGCAGATACTGGATTGTAGGCATTGGTTATAATTGGTTATAAAGCTTCCTTTAATGTACATCAGGCAGGGGCAAACTATGGTCCTCCAGGTGTTTTGGACTTCAGCTGCCACAATTCCTTACATCCAGTGGAAGTTGAAGTCCAAAACACACCTGGAGGCGGAAGTTTGTCCATGCCTGATGTGGACAGTGCAAGGAGAATGGATAGTGTTGTATGTCCATACACCCAACTGTTCTACAGACTTGCTATCCTTTGAACAAATTAAGTCCCTTTTTGATATAATTGTTTAAGGTTTTCTCTTAGGTTTTTTTTTGCTTTTTCTCATAGTTTGTTGTTGTAATAAATTTTAATTTTCTCCCCACATTACCAGTTTAAAGATTTTAGACAATGTTCCCTGGGCATCATATCCCTTCTGTCCCTTTTGACGCTCAAAGAATTTGCCGCTCCCATAGCCAGGCTTGTGAGTTTCACCACCCTGCAAAAGAGAAATTGCAAATACCTCTGGTGTGTCATTTCAATGCAGTACTTTAGAATATGAAAATGGGGGCAATTTTTTCTTAAACAAGCACATAAAACAACGGGGCTGTGATAATATACCAATTTATCTAGAAGCAAGACCCATAACAATTAGTATGACTATGTATGGGGCTTTCTTCCAAAGAAGCAATGATAAAATAAAATGATCACCTTTGTTAGCAGTATGATATTTAATAGAAAAGATGAAAATGTGAACACAAGGTCACAGAATGAACATGTACTTACATATCAGCACAATCCCCTTGTTGGAAAGCATTGTTAAAAATGAGGTAAGGTCAAAGAAAGTTATTGCATAACTATATGAAAGAAACTGATAGACTTAGCAGAACTTGGCTGAGCAACTGTGAAAAGGCACTTTAAGTTCAGCACTGGCAAATAAAATATGCAGCATCCATGGATGCTTATGAAAACTGACTCAACACATTGCAATACAAGCAGAAGGCCGCTTTCAAAAAATCAAACCACTGCATTTTATCTTGGGCACAGCATTAATTTTGAAGGATAAAAGATCACTGCCCAGTTTGCGCCATGTGCTTACCGCTACCTAATATATGGTGGAAATGACTTGGAACTGAACTGACACCACTCAAACGTTTAACTGAAGTAATAAAACGATTGGCAATGATCTTTTATGGCCTAGCAAAATGTCTTGCTGATGATGGACTCTGCCATTGTGTCCTTGCTGTAAATTTAATCTAACATCACTCTGTGAGCTTTCATTTTGTTTATGACTTCCATGCACTTGTTTTAAATCTATTTATCCTAGCTATATTTCATAAAGTACCAACAGTTCTACTTGTACTTAGCAAGAGTGACAAACACAGACGCCTTAAGCAGAGGAACGACTGTTGAAAAGATGATTAAGCAACAGGGTTCTGCTATTGTTCTACATTTGTGAGCTTTGCTTCCAAAAGGTTACCAAATTTCAAAACAAAATAAGGTGTCAGCTCATTGTTGGCTAGGAATAGATAATAATTTAATCAGAGTAAGCCTTTTTATTCTGAAAGCTATCAAGAAAAGGGCTAGGAATAGAATATTATGTATGCATCAAAACTATCAAAATTTGTGAAATCACTTTGATACAGGACTTAGAAAATTGCTTTTTATAGCAAAAGAATGTATATCCTCAGCATGTTTTTTTTCAGAGTCTAGTAAAATTTGTTCAGGTGATTCGGGTACCTTTTGGAAAAAAAACTCCACAATTGTGAATTCTGATGGAAGTAACTTTACCTGTAGGCATTTAAATAATCACATTGGTTTAATATGAACAACTCCCCCTCCTCCCACCGCACTGTAGAATTACTATCAATACCTAATATTGGAGTGTTGTGTGGTTTCTGGGCTATATGGCCGTCTTCTAGCAGCATTTTCTCCTGACATTTTGCTTGCATCTGTGGCTGGCATCTTCAGAGCATGGCAGCCACAGAGGCAGGCAAAACATCAGGAGAAAAAGCTGTTAGAACACATCCATACAGCCTGGAAACGACACAACACTCCAGTGATTCCAGTCGTAAAAGTCTTTGACAATACAATACCTAATATTTATTCAAACATGATTATTATACTTTGATAAGGTAAGTATCAATATTTTGTTGCAGAATAGCTTTAAAAACTACAATTGTTCTTTTGTCTCCTGGCCATATCCTGTCCTGTCAACTATTCTTTTGGAGTGACATTGGGCCATCTTGACATGTACTTTGTGCAGAAGATGCCTTTTAGCCTTTGTTCATTGACAGTCCTTTCCTCACCAGATAATCAAGACCGACTAGTTTCTGGTTGTGAGGTTTTTACATCATCTGTTAACATTAATTAGTACAAGGGATACAAATAATATGGGTATTTGCATCCTTGATTTAAAAGGGAGGGGAAGAAAAGGAAATCTTTTCACCTTGGAACTTGGTTGGAACTTGGATGATGTAATTTTGTTTGCACAAAAAGGTATATAGCTTTCTGGCACAGAAACCAAAATTATTTGAGTTCTTTTTCATTGGAGAAGTTTAGCTCTTCATAGTAACAGTACAGTAGAGTCTAGCTTATCCAACCTTCGCTCATCCAATGTTCTACATTATCAAACGCAGTCTGCCTCCCACCTGTATCCACTACACACAGCTGTTTCAAACCCTGGTCTCCAGAGTCATCGTCGGATGTTCAAACCAAAAATAGTAATACAGTGAATCTCGCTTATCCAACCTTCGCTCATCCAACATTCTGTCTGCCTCCTGCCCGGATCCACAGCTGTTTCAATACATTGCGATGTTTTGGTACTAAATTCGTAAATACAGTAATTACTACATAATGTTACCATGTATTGAACTGCTTTTTCTGTCGATTTGTTGTAAAACATGATGTTTTGGTGCTTCATTTGTAAAATCATAACATAATTTGACGTTTAATAGGCTTTTCCTTAATTCCTCCTTATTTTCCAACATTTTCGCTTATTCGTCATTCTGCTGACTCGTTTATGTTGGATAAGTGAGACTCTATTGTATTTCTTCTTATATTTACACTCTTCAATGGTCTGTTGCATTACAGCATTCTAATAGTTAATGCAATCTAATAGCTTTCTGCATAGTGGTTTCATTTATATAATTTAGTCTACCATGAAGAAAAATAAAAGTTGTCTTTTTCTCCTCCATTTCAACATATGGCCATGCTAAATAGCTAAAAGGTCACGTTACACTACAGCAAAATGAGAAATATATATACCGTATCTAGTAGCTTATATTTTGGCTCTGTGCAGGTAGCCTTGCATGTAATGTATTTTTTTTCAAGCAACTCACCCTTTAAAAAATCTCATCCCCATTTCACAAAACACAAAAAAACAGTAGAACCTCTAAGTAGCCTTAAAGGAAAGAGGTGTCATGCAGTAAAGTTGTTTGGGGCTGAAGTAAACAGGTTTTTAATTACACTGGAACTCCAGTGAACTTTTGGATTAAAGCAAGCAATGAAACCATGAATGTAAAAAAATTGCTTTAGAGCTGGGGATGGATTAAAAAATAAGCAAAGAAGCAGCAGTCATAAACACAAATGGCAGTATTTGGCTAAAAAGGCAAAACAGCTGGGGAATAAATGCTATTTGGGTCTGGGAAAAGTAGTATGGTTGCAAGTGAAAGCATTTTCATCACTTACCCAGCTAAATCTGCTGAAGGGCGATCCTCTCCCCTGCACATATAAGAAACAGAAACAGTGACATGGTGACCACCGTGGGACCAAAGAGCACTGAAAGTGTACAGGAGAAGAATCCTCAGCAGAAGAGGGTTCCTTTGATGACTAGGATCCAAGTTTCAAAAATAAAAAGAGAGACAGGTACTACCATTTTGAGGTGGTATAATGTTACAGTGGGCCCTTGAGATCCACTGGGATTTGGTTCCAGAAGCCCGTATGGATACCAAAATCCATGGATGCTCAAGCCCCTTTATGTACAACGTGGCACATATAAAATAGCAAAATCAAGGTTTGCTTTGGAGATTTTTAAAAAATATTTTCAAATTGCGAATCATTGAATTTGTAGGTGCTGAATCTGTGGATATGGAGAACGATCTGTACTTCAAAATATAGTGCTTTGAGTGGGATTTGAAAAATTCAGATTCCAGTTCCCAAATCTTGCAACTCATTGTGTGATTTTGGCCCAGTTACTTTCTTTCAACCCTATCTACTTTGGGGGGGAAGGTCTGGGAATCATGTTGCTTGCCTCATCTGGGTGATGTTACACTTTCTTTAAAGAAAGATCACTGGAAGATGCTTCTAGGTCTAGATCTCCATCTGTCACTGGGTGACCTCAGTCCATTAACTTCTTTAATTGATATGTCAACTCCATCTATTGACGCATACCCTTGCAACTGTGATTCATGCACTGATGACATTATAGACTATCATAATGTATGTTTTTGTTGGACTGACTTTGGTACCTGATTTGGAAGCTGTAGTTAGTGCAGAAGTCAGCCACTGGAATACTCAGTAGATCATTGTGCTGAAATAATTGTACTGTTTTCCTATTAGACACCAAGCCATATCTGTGGTTTTCTTGTTGACATACTGATTTGTGAATCCCTTAGGACCAAGGTATTAGATATATAGCTTCTTCCATATGTGAGGCCAGTTGATTCTCACTGCTCCATAACAGGAATGTTGTTACCTAACTTTACAAAGTGAATTTTTCAGTAGTCCCACTTACCATTTGGAATACTCTCCCCTATTGACTTTCAAGGGGAAGAAAGAGTATTGGGTTTTTAAATGCCACTTAGAATCACATTTATTTTCACATGCCTTTCCTGCCCAGAAATGATAGTTTCCCTTGCTCCATGTGTATGATGTATAAACATGCAAAATGTGGGTCTAATATAAATTTAGGTTCTCAGAGTTGGGGAAATAAGCTTCTAGGAAATGAGCTATGCCACAAGGTAGAGATTTTTGACTGAAGAAGGAGGGGGAGTGTGAAGAACCAATGCAAGCTGTAACCTGCTGGGATGAACAGTTGTCCCTGGAAGTTGAGCATAAACTCAAAAGCAGTAAAAAAAAAGTAGAACAAGTCTCCCTAATCTGAGGATGTCAGAAGCTGTTTATAAATTGGGAAAGTAGTTTTTAACATCTGGTATCAGGCAATTATGGCCTCTTACCCTTGCCATGTGTCCTATTTTTGGAAATAATTCTCAATATGAAAAGATGTCAGATGACAGCATTATGTTTAGGGGTTCCCTCTTTTTGAAGAGCTGTCATATCTGAGTCTGATTTAAAGATATCAGTAGGAAGACAGTGTAGCTGGGACTTTGAAATTGCCCATCAATAGCACTTAGGGCCCTTCCCTTCCACACAGCCCAATCCCAGAATATCAAGGCAGAAATGTGGGATTGAATTTAGCTGTGTGGAAGGGGCCCTAGAGTGTAGGCCAATGGTTCTCAACATGTGGGTTTCCAGATGTTTTGGCCTTCAACTCCCAGAAATCCTAACAGCTGGTAAACTGGCTGGGATTTCTGGGAGTTGTAGGCCAAAGCACCTGTGGACCCACAGGTTGAGAACCACTAGTGTTGACTAAGGAGGCATACAGGTTACTCTCTCTTAAAAAAACCTTGATCGAGATGTTCAGCACTCCTCTTTATAGTAAATCATTCTCTCTCGGGAAAAAAAATGTGCATTTTTTTAATTCTTGGGGTAATGTATCTCTGGTTACTCTCATAATGTTCAACAGACTAGATGGAGAGAAACATTAAAACTTTACCCTTCTTTTAGTTTGAAGCCAGAGGAAATCTCACTGAGAAAATGAAGAACCACTCAGCCAGAAAAGAAAGACCTTAATGCTGATCAACATGCAGCTGCTTTGAAACAGCGATGTGCATAAAAAAATGGTGTTGTGTAGGTCACATAGCAGTATTCTGGAAAAAGGAAGTAATTCTAAGTAAGGAGGCCATTTCTCAGTACAATTGGGGGCCTATATAACATGAATCCATGACAAATGTCAACATGACACTTACCTTTGCCTGCATGGGGGGAGTTGACCTGGGTGACACCTAAAGAGGAAATTAGGAATTAGAATCTCTCTTCAGAATGTATTATTTTGAACAGCATTGCATTCCAGAGATGTTGTTCCTTTTTTGCGGATATTTTATTTTCTAATTCCATTGAATTCTAGCAGTTAAGCAATATTATGTCTCCACTGAGCATGTTCAGTTCTGATTGTGGATGTTTGGTTCTCTCCTACCCCAATGTGTTTTCTCCTCTTGTATTTTCTACTGTAAATTTTCAGCCCTTATGTAGGTATTACTAACCTATAAAATCCCATGATTATCACTGATCCTATACACGTTAGTTGAATTGAGCTTATAATTAAGTAAGAACAGATGTTCTCTAATGTAGTGCTGCAGAATTCTACAGAATTCAATCTTCACAGAGAAAACAAATATTTTATTCCTTTGAAGACTTCTAGTGTCTTCCTCCTGTGTGTGGATAATACTATTTTGCTACATATGTAATCATACATGCTGTACGCTAGAAATTAAGTGAATGATGATGATGTCCTAAAAATGATGGGTAAATTTATTACAGAACCTAGTTTTGTAGCCCAATTCATTAGGTCCTCAGAAAAGAACTTGATGCAAGGAGAACTTTGTTATCAGCCTTACATCATATTCTCTTTCATTTATTTGATGGTGTGTAGCAAAACAAAACATATGAGATATTTTATTTCCACTTGGTTTGGTTTCCTTGGCTTGTGGAGGTAGCAACCAATTAAGTAGACCAAGAAGTGAAAATAGGATGACAATATATATTTTCTTTAATTGCGTGTTACTGAGGAAAGGGGCATCAGAGACATGATGTCGGCTGCTTTCAGCAGTTATGTAATGCCTCTTAAAAGTAGCCTAAGACAGGGCATTGTGAGCGTACAATGTACTGCCTTAGACTACTTTTTAAAATGTTCTTTATTGGTTGGATTTTCTACTCTTCCACTTTTCAGATGCTCAAGAGGTGGCAGGGGAATGATCTGTTATGAATAGCAAAATTTTCAGACAACTTATGTAGCTCTTTATCCTGGCTTATGGGATGAGCCCGAGGGATTTACAAAGCAGTTCTCAAACTAGAAACAGTTTATCAGACATTTAAAATATTCAGGAGGAAATATTTTAATAGGGCTGTCAAAAATTGACGGCAGCTTGACAAACAAGGGTCTCTCAGCACTTACGGAGTCTCTGGTAAATTTACATTTTTTACAGCTCAGTTTTTCATACACAGTTTATATCTTTTGTCTATGTAATCTTTGTAGACAAAAAGGACTCTCAACTTTTCCCACAATGTGAGCCACAACTTACCTTCATCCTATATCAATTCTCAGGAAACTTCATATAAATGTTCATGTTGGTAATGTTTACTGTAGAGCTGATGTGAAAAGATATTTAGCCAGAATACATTATCTCAGTGTGTATATTTCTTTTCTTTGGTAATGTTTTGTGGAATGGAGGCAAGTATTTCCCTTTCCAAAAATTCCTTGTCCAGGCAGTTGATTGGTGTCATATTCTATTTTCTTTTCAATTTCAGAAATAGGGGGCTGGGGTTGTTGCCTTTTCTGCCTATAATGCCAGAATAACTTGGCTAGTTTGGGATATCACGAAATTGGGGTCCTTTCTCCCTACATAATTCGAGCACTTTAGGTCCACTTTAGTAGCCATGGCAACATATTATGAGATCCTGGGAGCTGTAGTTTGACAATGCACCAAACAGTCTCTGGCTGAGAATTCTCAATCCTTCTCCCTAAATTGCAATTTTTCACTTGCTTCTGTTAGTATTAAAGCAGGCCAATTTTAAAAAACATGAGACTATCTTCTGCTTCTGAAAAATCAATTCTCAAATGCACACTCATAACTGGTTTCTATTTTTCCTTCCCAGTTTTGCTTGTTTGGGAAATTTCTTCAAAAATAATCTTTGAAAGTAAAAGCTATTTTATAAAGCTAACACGGGAAACCAAGAGCACAATATTAAATTCAAAGCAGACAAAGGTAACAGATTGGTTTCTTTAAAGGTGGAAATAGACAACACTGTAAACCAAACAAGTTTTTCACGTTCTGTAATTTAAACTGCATGATTTATTGACCAGCCTTATAGACAAGAGTTCAGTACAACTTTCTCCCAAGTTGCCTTAATAACAGTATTGGTTCTGGTCTAGTGCCAACATACCTTCCAACATTTCACAGATTTAAATCAGGACACATCTGA
This sequence comes from Anolis apletophallus, assembly GCA_030556195.1. Taxonomy (NCBI): domain Eukaryota; kingdom Metazoa; phylum Chordata; class Lepidosauria; order Squamata; family Anolidae; genus Anolis; species Anolis apletophallus. Next base: position 64,543,841 of record JARBWK010000007.1, on the reverse strand, counting down.
ACAAACAAGATCAGGATGTGGTCAAGGAGGTCAAAGTTGTTAATGAGGAACACAAAAGTTTTAGCGTGGCTGACCTTGGCCAACTAAGAAAACCAAAATACCTTTCCTTATTCACTCTCTCTGCTCCGTACAAATTTGTAGTTTCAACTCAGCTAGCAGCAATCAAAGTAAGCTGAGGACAAAGAGGAAAAGAAATAGAGGAGACAAACTAGCATTGTAAAAGTACCTGAAAGAATGGGTGGAAAGTCAAACTGGGACAGTTGGTGCTGTGACACTCTAATATTCATATAAGATCCACCCTCATAAGTCTTGGAAGGGATGGATCCAGATATCCCCTTAAGATACTAGAAGTAATCCTTCCATTAAAGTGAATACAACAGGTTATACAAAGTATATTTGTACATCTGTTTATTTGTATAGGGGACTTAATTTTTCAAAAAGAAATGGCACACACAATATTTGTTTATTCCGTTAGTATTCTATTCTGCAATATAACTGACCTTTGGATGCTATCAGATAACTATTGGACTTTTTTTAAAAGGAGGGGATTTCCTTTCAGCCCAAAATGACTAAAGTAGAAGGTAAACTTACAATGCTCTTGAAGAAGTGGACTACTGGGTTGTCATCCACGTAATGTCCACGTTGAGACCTTTGGTGAGGCAGGGAACTTACGTGGCTAGCTCTGGCAGCATGGTGATAGTCCTGAAACACAGGATAAGTTATATTTGTAGATCAATATGCAACCTGAAAGAGAGAGAAAAACATGCTCCCCTTTGGAAAGCCAATCTGAATCAATCACATAATTCTTAAATAAAGAGGAGATGAAAGGAAATGGAAAGAGATATTGGATACAGAAGAGCATAGAAACCTAATAGAGCAGACCGAAGGGCTCATCCAGTCCAGCATCGTTTCCCAGCAGTGTCCAACCAAATGCTAGCAGGAGCCCAGATGCAGGGCACAAAGGCAATAGTTTTCTACCTGGTATTCAGAAGTACACTACTCCTGAATATGGATATTCCATTTTCAGCTGTTGTGGCTAAGGGACAGTAATCAACCTATTCAGTGCATGCAATCGTCTTTGTTCTGTTTTTGCTACAAATGTAATTTCTTGGCAGTAAAATATTTATGGTTAATATATCTGATGAAACATTACATTTGCAGAGATCAGTGTTTTCCTTATGCATGAGCATCTATCCTATCACCACTTCTCCTTGAAACCCCTAGTCTTCCTGCACAGCACCTTCAAAACACGGGCATGGGCATTCTGTTATTAATTGTTGATCATAAAGTATGAAGCTGAGTCAGACCCTAGGTCAGTCCAGTCAGCTCTGACTGACCATGGCCCTTTGAAATCTTGCAACCAAAGATAGATCCTTCTCGGGTGTAGGTGTTGGAAACCCAGGTCTATCTGCAAATCATGTAGGATTGTTGTTGATCTCAGTATGCACTTATCTTTGGGCAAATAAACAGATGTTGAACGGAGGTCTTTGTTTTTGACAGTCCCCAGTTGGTCAATAATTTAAATATTTAGGATGTGGAACTATTTGCATGAGATTAGGCTACTCTTTCCTTTACAACTGGGGGTGGATACAGAAAGCCATTTAGCATGGGATGGCTTCTTTGTAACCTCACCACACTTTACAGCCATATGAAGAACAGCTCACTAGTGTTGAACTGTGGATGCAGAAAATCCTTTTTTAGAAGACTAAAAATTGAACCATATGCTATCAAGAGGAGGTTTCAGTTCTACCATACCTCCCTGAACACACCAATCTTGTCTAATTTTGGAAATTAAGCAGCGCCTGGTTAGTATTTGGATGGAAGACCACCAGGAAATACCAGAGATCTCCAGGTATGGCTAGGAAAGACTCCTGCCAAAATACTGAAGAGCCGCTGCCAGTCAGAGTTGACAATACTGGGCTAGATGGACCAATGGTCTGACTCAGTATCAGGCAGCTTTCAATGTTCCTATTTTTGTTAACAAATTGCCAGCTTGTGGTAAATGATAATCTGTATCCACCAAGAGTCTTAGGAGGGATGTTGGAATAAGGAGATGAACATAAAGCAAAAAGCAAACAAAACATTGGATCAAGTTGTACTACAAATCTAGATGCTTTCAAGTTACATAGAAAAAAATCTTTAGCCATTAATGCTTTAAAGTATGTAATTTTAAAAAATGAAATGAATTATGAAGTTATGTGCTATGGCTGACGTTAACTGAGTGAGGTGGAATGTTCTTTATTCCAAATGTGTCTAAATAAAAATTGGCCTACTGGGTTACGAATATTTCCAGACAGGCTTAGCTAATTCCCCCACACAACCAGTTAGCAGAAAGGTCAACAAGACACATAGTCAATGTTCAGCTAGGAAATAATAACATAATGGCCTCCAGTGTCAAAGGACATTTATACTTAAGTGAAAAGTAGGTGAAACAAAAGAGATTGGCCATTATGATCAGTATTATGTTGCAGCTTTGAACTGAAGTAACTGTTGTTACATAAGCAGTTTTGTTTTTTCAGAGGTTGTGCAAGGGTGATATTCTATTTAGGGTTGCACAAACCTTGTTATATCAAATGGCTGCTCTGTCTAGGAGCTACTCTAAATCTGACCCTTAATTGTGGATGGGGAATTCGGTCAACTGGGCAAGTGAAGAGTTGTACTACTCATCATGTGGTTGATTGCACAGAGATTTTATTGGATAAATCCAGTTTATCTATATTGACATAATGTTATGCTGTGCAACCTGTGAGCAGACTCTTAGCTCAGATTAGCAGGAGATAATTCATTGGAAAATATATTGATTCAAGAGCAGGGCCACTTAGTTGTTCTTTAAGTGCTTCTATGTAGCATACTCCAGCATGTTTCACTCCAGTCTGTTTCACCCCTCCTTCCTGGTTCGTCATTTCCATTTTAAATGTTAGTCAGCATTACATGGTTCTTGAATTTGCTCATTCTTATTGGACTGTTTCCTATCTATCTATCTATCTATCTATCTCTATCTATCTTTGGATTTCAGCAAAATCAGTATTTGAGTCTGCTGAGAAGTCCCATATATATGTATGTGTAGAGGTCCCATTTGTTGACAGAAGCGATGGCCCTTATGCTTGAATTTTGGACATACTATAGTATCAAATGGTCCTGTTGACTGTTTCAGCCAGCCAGTCATGTCCCTTTCCCCTCTTCCAACCATCAGTCATTTTTCATGGCTTCTTATCTTGCTCTGTTCCATATCCAAACTAAGGTTCTCCATAAAGGATTTTTCATTTTCTCCAACTTCAGGGTACATCACAACCCTCTTCGATATGGATAATACCATTCTATCTACATAGGAGCCATGACTTAAAGGACAGAGGTTACTATTAGTAGGTATGTATGATGATGAATCAGTTCAAATCATATTTGATTCATTACATGGTGGATAAATAATATAGTATGATGCTCTTTTAAATAAGGTCTCCTTTCTAAAGGTGACTAAGAGCACAATGCAAAAGAAGTTAAATGTGTTAAAGTGTGTTGAATAGTCTTAGCTCGCATGTTGTAATGTTTGTATTTGTAACTAATTTTGCCCTCTATATACCTGAGACTTAGCTACTTTTCCATTCCACCTGAAGAAGTTTAACTTGCAAGCTGTGTAACTTGAAAGCTCCCAGCGTCCTAGACCAAGGGAAGTCTTGTGACTGCTCTCATGCCTTTCAAAGGTACTGTGAGACTAGGTAAAATAAGGTTTAATGAGCACTATATTTAATATATGGAATTCAATCTCATGCTCTTGTTGTTAGCAACAAAAACAGACATTTACTTAACATTTGTTCAAAAGTAGTCTAAAACAAAAGTTGAGCACAATGTCTGAATTTTTCATGTTTTCTTCCAGCTGCTTGGCATTCAATATACAGAGTGTATCAAAGAGATGGACCCAATTTGAAATTACTATCTCTCTGTAACCATAAACTGCTCATGAATGAAAGTCTTACCACTTGAAAGGGTGGGGCATAGAGTTTAAAATACTACCACTAGATGCCTCTCCCAGCAGATAAACAGTCCCTAGCTTTAGTCATTCGCAGGATTGAGACCCAGCAACATAAGGTCTAATTAGATATTATCAATTTGCAGTAATTTTTTTAGATTTGTTTCTGGCTCAAAATGGTTACTAAAACTTGATAACTCATTAACTTGTTTGTAATGTTTCATATGACTGTAACATTTTGCCATCATGAAATATACTGCTTTGAAATTGCATCCATCATTTTGAAATACTTTGTATTAACTGCAACTGGGGATAGTAATATAAATCCGGTGCTTCTCAGGCTATTTCATGTTGAAGACTGCCATCCCATCCCCAATGTGTCAAAATACCATATTTAGCTCATCAGATCTTTCTCCTCCCCCTGGAAATCTGTAATGGATAGGCAGCCAATCTTTCATGGATTGGCACTGGTCCACTTTGAATAGCGCTGTGTACAGAGACTATTTGCCAAGAAGTTGGATATGCCATAATATAGTTGTGTATTTTTGTCCATTTTTGTAGAGCTTTATCTAATAATGTATTAACCTTTAAATGTTTTCATGCCTTGCCACATTCTTCATAATTTGTAAGAAAGATATATCTGGGAGAAAATGAACCAATACAATTAAAAATAAAGTCTATTGCTAAGTGATACCCTTTGACTCACAAAAAGTTTCAGAACTGCATGAACATACAATAAAATCTGGCTCCACAACATCTCTACCAATATTTAATATAGATAATTTCCCATTGAATATTTGGTTATACACATGATCTATATCTGTGTTTCTCAATCTCAACTTCTCCAGTTGTTTTGGACTTCAGCTCCCACAATTCCCAGCAGCTAGTAAGCTGGCTGGGATTTCTGGGAGCTGAAGTCCAAAAAACCTGTAGGAGCAGAGTTTGAGAAACACTGATCTATATGTAAATACCAGTCCCATTTGAGGCCTGTATTCTAGTTAATGGAGAACCTGAACCATGTGAACTACTCCCGGAATGTTTGCCATCCTGTTGCCATTGCCACTTGTTTTGAAGGCAGATAAATTAATGGACTTAGTTGATGGCATTGCTGCCTGAGATTATTTTTCCTCAACTACTAACAATTGTTTTGATCGTAATAATTTGGCAAGAGCTTAAGTTTTAAACCAAAGCTCTTTTCCATCTGATTCAGATATCAAAATAAATCAAACTGGTAAGGTGATGTGTGGCTGTGTAAGAAAAACATCATGTTCAACCTGAAGATCAATTTGGTGGCTATTCAAAACCAGGGTGCTCAGAGCAGTGGGTGTTAAAACATTTACATACCCACAGATCACTGAAATAGACCTTTTAGGCACATCATTATTGTTAGAGGTGACTAAAGAAAGAAAAGGAATCGCCATACACATGAATGCTTGAGACCTGCCAGGGAAAGAAATACAGTTTGGGATGGAGCAAATAATTGCAATCTTCCCTAAATCCTGGTAGTTGGAGAGACCTGGAGAGACTAGCTTACTGACAGACAACTATTGCTGGGTAATGAGTTCCCATGTGAAGTTCCAGATAAAATAGATCCATTCCAATTTATTTCAAACTTCTAGGATTCCTTCTGCAGCTGAAGGTCCAATTAGAGTGTTCCTTTCCCATCTTTTTTCATATGGCTGCTCCGACCCTCTGGAATTCTCTGCCGGAGGAGATACGAGCACTACGGGGTTTGTTGGCCTTCCGCAAGTCTGTGAAGACTTGGCTATATAGGCAGGCATTTGGTCCCAACTGATGCCTCCTTAGTGGCCAGCTGCCAACATACCGTCCTGCCATGTATTGCCTCTGCGTATTATTGCTTGCCGGGATCATTTGTGGGGAGGGGGGCTTTTGGGTATACGTCTTTTATCTGTTTATTGATGTTTTATTGATTTTATGCTGTAAACCGCTCTGGGCTCCAGAGAGAGCGGTCTACCAAATCGAATTTATAAATAAATAAATAAATAAATAAATATCAAGAATCCTTCCTAAAAGCACCATCCTAATTCCCATTGAAAGCTAAGCAAAAGTCCAGGCACTTTTGTTTATTTTCAAGATCAATCTAGTTTTTAAACTAATATGCCTTCTTAAAGAATAACAGAGACCTTGCTGCGATTATAGCAGGAGTAGGCGATGGAGGGAAAGCAGAAATAACCCCTATGTGACCGTAGGGTAGACCTCCCCTGCTGCATGGCCCAGGACCATGAATTTTCCTTTATTTTTCTAAACATCATAGGAGCTAATTTAAACAAATATTTAATAATAATAATTTTATTCTTATAATTTTATTCTGAAGAGACTCGGGGCAGCTTACAGATGGCACAAAGTACCTAAAAGCAAACATAAAAGTGAACACAATATAAAATACAATAAAATAAAGCACATGCACATATAAAAACACCAAGTCAGACTCAATCAAGCTGTGATCCTTTAACTGTGGTAGTAAATTACTGGCACCATCCTGTTTGCTTTAAGATGAGTATACACCTTTTTTAAAAAAACAAAAAAAGATTTTAGCTATTTGGTTTACCTAGTGAACACATGCATACTGTCAAGGCCAACCTTAGTGCTTGTGCTCCATACTGAAACCCATACCTGGATAATAGCATCTCATGGAAAAGAGTTGTCTTGGGCCATGTAACCTGTGGACTCGTGTTTTAAAACCAAGTTTCAGATTGACTTTGGTAGTTGTGCTTATTTTTTAAAATCCTAATGAAAGTAGTATGCTTGCATCATTTTTACTTGTATCTCGCCACTCCCAAATCTCCATGAAAACAACTTCTGCCATAATACAGCGGAAATGGGCCATCCCTTTCTCTGGTAACTAAGCAACAAGAATTACCAAGGCAACCAGGCAGGCTCAGGTGGATGAAAGCTGGGAGGTAAGAGGAAATGAGTGGTGAGGTGAATTCAAATTCAAGAGCTATTGTAAAACATTATTTATTAAGCTAAATGGAGAGATCCCTAGAGCAAGGAGGAAAATAGATGCCACAAACCTTGGTTGTTTTTCTTTGTACCTTCTTTCCACCCATGTTGCAGAACCAGAGTCCTACCGCTCTCTCTCTCTCTCTCTCTCTCTCTCTCTCTCTCTCTCTCTCTCTCTCTCTCTCTCTCTCTCTCTCTGAGAACTCGTACGTAAACTCAGGATTTTCTTATTTTGTTGGGTGGATTCAGGAATTTTTAGAAAAATAAATGAGTAGCTTTTTCCCAGGGAGGACACATGTCTGAACAGACAAGGAAGCATGCCAAAAATGATTTGTTTTTGAAGCACAGCACTTCCGCGGCTTGGTTCTGTAGCATTGCTTGAAATTTCCCACCTTTAATTTATATTGACACTTACCAATAAGACACCGTCTTTCATTTGAGCAGAAGACCTGAGATTGGGCTTGTACAGAAGAGAGAATCTGCTTTTTAAACAAATAGCCTACCATATAACATGTATCTACCAAAGTCTTCTCTCCTACATGACTCATGCTTTTGTACTGACTTTCCCTAAAAGTACATTAAAAAAACAAACTACAATTAGCCAATTAATGCAAAAATTAAATATATACAATTTTGTTATATTTTGTCCCATTTTTCTCCAAAGAGCTCAGAGTGGTGAATATGGATCCTCCCCCCTCCGTTTTAACTTACAATATTTTAAAAGACCCATTTTTGATCATGCCAAAGGCATATCTAGGCTAATATTCCGTTCTCACAGTGGCTAGTTCCATTGGCCTTGGCAGTATAATGGCATCTTCCATCTTGTGTTCCACATCAACTCATAAAGGTGCACTGCCTCTGATACCAAGGTGCCATAAAGCCATTCTACTTAGAAGCCATCTATTGCTCCATCTCCATACATGTATTCAACCAGTCTTTGTTCGCACTATCATAAATCATTAAAGGCTACCAGTAACTTGTCTACCTCGCTACTTAGCTCTCACCTCCAGATTGCTTATGAATAAGCTAAAACACACTGGATTCAGTAAAGTTCTCTGAAGGGCCCCAATAGTCGCACTGTGAGAATGGACAATTTCTTTCTAATCTCTGTTTTCTGTTCTTTAGCCAGTTTTCAATCCATATGTCATCTTCTCTTATTCCATGATTGCTAAGGTAGCTGGGGAGTTATGGGATCAAGGTAGCCGGGGAGTTATGAGATCCTTTGGTAAATGTTGGATCCTTTGGAAGGTCAAATAGATAACTACTACAGGTTCACTTCTGTTTATTAACATTTTCAAAGAAGTCTAAAAAGTTAGTGATACAAAACTTACCTTTGCAGAAGCCATGTTGACTCTTTTTCATCAGGATTTAGCTTTCTACATGGTTGACAATTTTATCCTTTATAGCACATTCCACCAATTTACCTGTAAGGTCGATCAGGCTGAGAGAAAATGATGCAAAGTCATCCAATGAGCCTCACAGCTCAATGGGCACTGAACTGGCAAATCACCAGTCTAGCAGTTTAATCACCACAGCTATTAAAATGAGTTTGTGGAATGGCAAATGAACAATATCCCAATAACAGAACAGGATTCCAATTAAAAAGTATTTTCTGTTTGTATATCCAAGGAGCCAGCTTCTGGTCAAAGGAAATTTAGTATAATGCCAAGTTTTTAACTTTGACTGTGGTTTTTCTACATTATATCTGTATTCTCTATTCACTTCTGGCACGATAAATAATAAATAAATGTGTGTATAATAACAATTAAGATAGACATTTAGAATCCCCCCTTCCATTTTCATAAATGCACCATGTGAAATAGAAGATGCTACCTGATCCCAACCTGATCCCAAGTGATTCTGGCCATGAAAGCCTTTGACAATACATTTTCACAAAGCCTTTGGTATTTTTAATTGTTGTTCAAAGCCTATAAACTAGAAATTCTCAAACCATGCACAATAGTGAAATTGGCATATGTGGATGCTGTCTATGTATGTTACTCACATTTATTGTAGACTCCAGTCTGGACTAAACAATGTGCATAAAACCACAATGGTATATGCCTAAGTGATAGATAAGTGCAGCAGCATCATGCACATACAAGTGCACAGGTTTAATGTAAAGCCAAAATAGTGAGAAATTCTGTAGAAATGTCGTTATTTGCCATCCAATCAACTTTAATTTATGGCAACCTTATGAATGAGAGAGCCCCAGGTCAACACCTGCCCTGCTGAGATCTTGAAAACTCAGGGACATGACACATTTAGCACAGTTTGTTCTGTTACTGCTTTCCACAATACAACAGACTCAGTCAATGAGTCTTCAATGAGAGTTCATGTTTCCCGTGCTCTTGTTCACTGATCGATAATAAAGTAATAATTAAGAATTGATTTCATATGGTCAGTGTTAGAAAGGGAATTCATGTATATTTTATAATGTAGCAATGATGTGAAAACGTTTTCTTCTTCCATTAAGCGGTGTGCAATTAAGTATTTCTATAATGATGTTCTGCATATGTGGAAACCTGAAACAGCAGCATGTCCATCATTCAAAATAAATACCCAGGTCTCTTTCACATGACAGTAATACTATTATGATTCCAATGTAACTGTCTTGGCAACATTATATAGAATTTTGAGATTTGCACTTTAGGGATGGATATTTAAAATTCTCAGGCAGAGAACTATAGTGCTTAAACTGCAAATTCCAGGATTGCATAGGATACAGCCAGGAAAGTTAAGGTGGAATCATAGTGCCACCTTCTCTTATGAATTGGCTAAAAGCTACAAACTTTTGGAAAGCGGAATTCTTCTAAGATGAAAGAATATGTAACCACTTCTAGGAACCAAATTAAAATGGTCTCTATTTCTCCTTTCTCATTCCAGCAGTCAATATAGTATATATAGATTTTGAACAGTAGCTAAAAGGTAAAGGTTTCCCCCTGATATTAAGCCCAGTCGTGTCCAACTCTGGGGTGTGGTGCTCATTTCCATTTCTAAGCCGAAGAGCCAGCATTGTCCGTAGACACCTCCAAAGTCATGTGGCCGGTATGACTGCAAGGAGCACTGTTACCTTCCCACCGGAGCAGTACCTATTGAACTACTCACATTTGCATGTTTTCAAACTGCTGGTTGGCAGAAGCTGGGGCTGACAGTGGAAGCTCACGCCACTCACCGGATTCGAACCTGCGTCCTTTCGGTCAACAAGCTCAGCAGCTTAGCGATTTAACCCACTGCACCACCGGGGCTCTTTTGTAAATAATGCTTTTAAAACTATTGCATCCTAAGTGCACAGTTAGCGACTGTAAGAGGTAGGCATTGCCATGCTTGGAAGTATATGTTTTACAGTGGATCAGAACACAATTGGTGATTTTGTAAAGAATCTCAATTACTACTTTTCAAGGAAATGAGAGCTAGCCTGATCTCCAGAACAGTTGCTATGATCTTTCTATTTCAAGTTCTGCTAGAGTACTTGAAATGCTTTTATTAGTAGGAGAAATTTGATAATTTTTTTGCACAAATAAACGAACACTGATTTCTGTGGAACATATTTGCAAATGGCATGACAGGAGGTGAAGGATGGCCTTAATCTTTCTTTCGAAATTATATATTGACTTCTCTACACATTTGAATGAAGGCTCTGCTCTGCCACTCCATCCATTATCCCAGGGCCAAGGAACAGGTAGACTTCCAAATGATCTTTAATGGTAACATCCATCAGCCATAATCAGCCTAAATGATGGCAATGGATGCTGGGAGCTACTGTTCAACATCTGATGAATGATGTTTCCTATCCTTGAACCCTACCATGCTGTTGTCTAATCTAGGGATACCATCCCCTCAAATAGATTATTCTCCATTTACTTTTAACTTCTTTTGTCCTTACTGATGTTTTGTTCTTTAATTCTTCTGTTATTTCCAGTGTTCAGAATTAGCAGTAAGAGCAAACAAAGAAAGAAACATGTACAGTAAAAGTAAGAGAATTAACAGCATTGGAACAAAACTTACAGGAGATGGCAAAGTTCCACAAAGCCATTAGTATTTTTTAATTGTTGTTCAAAGCATATTAAGTGTTCACATCATTGCTACATTATAACAATATTCATGAATTTCCTTTTTAACACTGACCATATGAAATCAATTTTTAATTATTACTTTATTCTTAATCAGTGAACATGAGCCCGGGAAATATGAACTCTCATTGAAGGAAAGATGGCTGAGGCTGTTGTACTTGGGCTTAATGATGTGACTCACTGGAAAAGATGATAATGCTTGGTATTGTGGAAAGCAGTAACAGAACAAAACTGTGCTAAATGTGGATTGCTTCTGTCATGTCCCTGAGTTTTCAAGATCTCAGCAGGGCAGGTGTTGACCTGGGACTCCCTCATTCATAAGGTTGCCATAAATCAAAGTTGATTGGATGGCAAATAACATTTCTGCAGAATGTCTCACTATTTTGGGTTTACATTAAACCTGTGCACTTGTATGCGCATGATACTGCTGCACATCTATCACATAGGCATATACCATTGTGGTTTTATGCACATTGTTTAGTCCAGACTGGAATCTACAATAAATTTGAGTAACATACATATCAGACAGCATCAACATATACCAATTTCACTATTGTGCATGGTTTGAAAATGTCTAGTCTATAGGCATTGTTTCCTGGGGGTTGTTTTTGCTTTTTGGCATTTGTCTTTCACGTTTTATTTTTTTCCAATCCCTGGCTATAACCATGTTTTGGATACAGTTAACCTATACCACATGTGACAATCTATAAGGAACCTGCATGCATATCTGCGGTGGGTGTATTTAGGTTTAATGTTTGTAGGATCTCACTTCACTTTTAACTAGTTGGGAATGTTGTTCTGCCCATCTGATAAGGTTATATACCCTGATCAAGTCTCTTTGTTAGTCTGAAAACTTTCTATTCTGAAATTCATTATCACTATAATGGCTGGTTCTTACTACTGTTTATTGGTTGAGTGAAGATATTCATAGGTGAATAGAATACATGCAGCGGAGAAGGATCTGAAATTATGACGTAAATCTTCCCTATCATATTCTTGGACAAATTGCTTCCTGGCTTCATTAAAAATGAGATTGGTAAATAAATCGGCAATATTCTAACTCACCATTTGTTTTTATAGGCAGATATAATCCTATGCAACATGCCGGCCACATGACCTTGGAGGTGTCTACAGACAACGCCAGCTCTTTGGTTTAGAAATGGAGATGAGCACCATATCCCAGACTGGATTTAATGTCAGGGGAAAACCTTTACCTTTACCTTACATATTTAAATTCTCCAAATTTTAAACTTTCACATATTTTGATATTGTAGGAGTATATGTCTTTTTCCTCGTGGTATGGACAGATATTGGAAGGATACTGAAAAATCAGATTTAATATTTCTTTTATTGTGAACTTGAAGAAGTACCTAAAGGTGCCCTGAATAAAATGAATTATACCAAAGTCAAAGAATTTCAAACAGAACTAACCATCATGTAGATATTTCATAATTATTCATTCAGCCATGCAGTTTAGTAAAGAGTTTCATGTGTGCATTAGCACACCACACAATGAGCCAGTTGCAGTGGTTTACTTTATCAAAACCACAGGGAAGTGACAGCAAAATCACAGCAACAATCTATGAATAATGCCAGTTTTTGCTACTACTTGTTAGTACTCAAGTCACTACTTCAAAACTGACATGGCTTATTGGATACTCATAGGTGATATAGTAACTATACCAGGTCCAGGACTTTCATTTTCTATTCCACATGAGTATCAAAATTTTATGACAAAATAATCTTCTCTACCATCCCTTTCTCTATATGCAGTTGATAATGTAGGTTATATAACAGTAAACCTCATTTTCCTGTACTTATGATCTCCTATTCCTGTTATTTCTTTTCTTGCATTGGTGATGGATAAGTATGGTGTTTAAGGATTATTTCTTTAGCACAGCATGCAGGCTTCAGATGGGCAAACGCCGTGAGCCCTTTGAAAAAACACACAGCTCAAATCTCACTTATCAGATATTTGTTAGGGAAGAAGTGGGAGACCTAATCAAGCTGTGACTTTTTTGAAGCAGAGAGAAAAGGCAATTCATTATTCAGCTAAGAATATGTTGTTTGCATCAATCTTAAGCATTAGTTTGGATCTTGAAGTGACAATTCAGAAAACAGACTGATTTGGCTTACACCGATTTGGAGGGTTTCTAGTTCATTTCCTCTTCTGAATCATCATGCCTCCCATGGATAATTCGTGGAAGTCAACAACAAGCCCAGGCATATGAAATTAATCTAATCTAGCATTCTGCTTTTCACACTGACATCATGTTGCTTCCTAAGGGTGGGCATGAAGGAAATCTCATTGCAACAGCTTGCATTGAAGGACATGATGTCTCTTGAGTCTGGAGTTTCTATAAAACTATAATGACTAGTACCACCGGCGGAACTACTGACCTGAAGGCCGGTGGTTTGAATCTGTGAGATGGGGTGAGCTCCCATCTGTCAGCTCCAGCTTCCCAGGTGGTGACATTAGAGAAGCCTCTCACAGGATGGTAACACATCCGGGCATCCCCAGGACAACTTCTCTGCAGACGGTTAATTTTCTCAAACCAGAAGTGACTTGCAGTTTCTCAAGTCATTTCTGACACAATAAAAAACCCCTATCAACAGTAGTAACCGTGGTACTTTCTGGACGAAAGTTTCATGTCTTCTTTGAAACACTGCAATAAAAGTTTGCTTCATTTTTTTTGAGAGAGATTAATATAAATTTGTTTTTCATTCCATGTGGGGGCAAGAGAAACACTTTCAGTTCCATATCTTTATTAGCTGGATACAGGCATGTAGCCAGGGGGGGGGCTAAGGGGGCTTCAGCCCCCCCGAAATTCTCAGGGTGGTCCGCGAAAAGGGCTTACTGGTACATTATTTAAACTGTTATGTTTATTCATATCATGATCTGATCACCATGCTCATTATATCCCACATTAATGGGGTTATTGGGATAACAAGACAAAAGATTTGCTAGGGTAGACCCTCTTCCACCCAGTCTCAGCCCCGAACCAAACTCAGCCCCCTCCGAAACAAAATCCTGGCTACGGCCCTGGCTGGATATGTAGCTATGTAAAATTAAAGGTCATGAGAGCTCACATAGAGTAAAACCAAATCCAATTAAAGACAACTTACAATTTAGTAACTTAATCTGCTCTTTTTGAGAATCAAAGATCTAGATTCAATTGCTAGTCACAATTAGAGAAGATCTATTTAAATCAGTGGGATTTATGTAAGCAGCGGTTTACCATTTAGTAACTGATTCACTTGGAATTGGCAAATGGAATTGGCAAATTCATGCCCCTTAGCATCAAATTTTTCCCCCTCAAGCTTCAAAGATACATATTTTACCCAGAAAGCTGATTAACTCTTGTGCCGCAGCTAAAATAAATCTTTCAGAATCCATCTTGGTTAATTCCTTGGCAGATTGGGGAATAATTTTATGCTTATCATATTTTGAAGAATTATCAAGTCAGTTAGCACTTCACTTAGTGGGAAGATTAAGTGTGTTCTTAACTGATATCAACATTTCAGCTGGATTACAAAAAATAGCGAGCAGTGGTGGGGAACATATTTTATAATCATATTCCTGGTGGAGTCCAAGGTTCATGTTAGCTGGCCCATCCTGAAAATACACTCTTTCTGTCACTCTTTCCCCCTTTCATGCTCTTCCTCTTTACCTATAAGATGCTGTGCAGAAAACTGTCACCAAGTTGAGATCTCTCACTGTTGAAGGAAGCTGGGGTTCAGACATATCCATCCATGCCCTACACTTTAGGATTCAAGTTTTGTTTTTAATCAATATTCAGAACAAAGCTAGTTTCAACCAGGAAAGAAATTCCATCGTTTCACTTATTTCAGTTAGTCTGACATACCTTAAATATAGTTAGGAGCTGGAGTAGTTTTCAATGACATAATACAGTTAAGAGGAAAACCTTCCCAGTAGCAATCCCAATACAACAGGTGACTATCAGGCATATAGGCTTGAATGTTTCTGTGGCTGTTTCAAATCTTTTAATAACCTTCCTTCTTACAATAAAGGTATTCTGACAACCAGCAATCCACTTATCCATTAATAGTCATATTCAAATTGAGCTTATACGCCTCTCTCTTGAATATGGCCATCATGCTTTATTAGATGTTCCAAACTATTTTACCACTTTGTTTCCTCCCATTTGCCATCCCTCCCTAGTCCACACTGCATGCCCTTGATGAACAATTCAGTTGTGTCCTTATCAGCAAAGTACAATGGGAAAACTTACTATATTTAGCCGGTCTGAGTCCCTCTATGGAGGTGAGAAGGTCGGGGTACAAAAGTTTAAAATAAATAAATAAAAAATATATTTAGGTTAAGATGTTAAATAAGTAGTACGCAACATACAGTGAGAAAGCTATTTAATAAATGTGTTATTAGCATTCAAGCATAGACAAAGGTCAGACATTAAAACAAAGTTATTTTACAGACTCCAGAAATCTAGTACCATCAATTATATATTTTACAGCACTGTGATTTATACACCTGTAGTACAGAAACTGTAGATAAGATTATCCTAGTCACAATAAAAACTCAAAGAAGAAAAAGATTACGGTACATACATTTCCTTCGGACTCACCATAAACACACTGAAAGACAATTTTAAGTGTGAACATTAGCAGTGATCTCTTCAAATGTTTTGCATGCAAAACATGTCATATTTAACAATGCAGCCTGCCTTTGGATAATTTAATCTCAGTGTATCAAACTAAGATACATATGAGGCTGTGGTGAACACTTTGTGATTAAACCAAGATGTCTCTAATTTCCCATTTCATCCAAACAATAAAACTATGGCGACAAGCTTCAGAACAAACCAAAATCTTAAAGCAAATTCAAACTATGGTATGAAGTTGATAATAACCATAGCTGTACAGATATTTTCTGGTTTATTCATTTTTTCAAAGAAAGGAGAGAAGGGGCAGCCAAAGACTGTTCTTTTTATTCTTCTGCTGAAGAGGAAGATATGGTCTTTCAAATGTCACCTGCATTATTCAGAAATGTTTCATTCCTATTGAGAACTATTCAGAACACTTACATAGAAAAAGCATTGCTGCCTGAACCACCATTGCTGCACTACTGCTTGATTTGTGATTGAAACAGTACTTTAGAATATTAAGTTTATGGCTAGACTTGTGCTGGTGCGTTATGTTAGTCACTGCACATTTTCCAGGGCTGCACACTCTGATGGTGAGGAAATGATGGCCTAACCTCCCAGCTCTGTGCAATTTATGACTCTGGCATAATACGTCCTCCTTTGTGACTGCTGTACCCATTACAGGTTTCCTTCTCCTGACACTGCTGCTATAGTGCACCAAGAGGACTGTCCATTAGTTTCCTTTATTAGCTATGTCAATTAACTTTTTCCATAGGTCTTGCTTTGTATGTGTTTGTTTTCTTTGTCCCATCCATCAATCCTCAGGCAGAGCATGTAGAAGCAGCAATATCTGTGCTGAAAAACCTTGAAAGTTTGAAAAAAAGCCTGCTAATTTTATAGCAACGTGTGGCTCGTGAGCTGCAATATTAAAACTGCAATGGGTTCACTTGCTCAAAGTCTGGCATTTCATTGAAATCTGTCCATATAGAGCTCAGCAGAGTCTACGTGATTCCAGTGATAAATACAAAACATACCTTCAATTTTTTTCCAGGGAAAAAGTGCTAAAGAAAATTATTTTTAAAATAATAATAATAAAATAACTAGTATGTGTAATTCTTTGCTCTTCCTAATTCTCCTACTCCCATTTTTCTTGTGTCTAACTTGAGCACGACTTCTCCACACCAGTACTTGTAATTCTTTGCTCTTTGTAATTCTCCTACTCCCATTTTTCTTGTGTCTAACTTGAGCACGACTTCCCCACACCAGTACTTGTATTTTTTTTAACTCTTTGTAATTCTCTTACTCCCATTTTTCTTGTGCCTGACACTTTAAATCCCCATATTAAAACACATCAATCAGTTGATCTACAGGCTTAGTAACCACAAGGTTGAAAATTGATTTATCAGTGTAGAAATCCAAAAGCTAACCTAAGTGTTGGATTCTACAAGCCTACATTCTCTTTGAAAACTTTACAATACTATCCCAAGTACATTTATGCAGAAGTAAGCCCCTCTTTCTTCCATGTACCTTACAAGGAAAGGATCCACAGGCTATAAACCTATACACAAGGCAAAATCCGTTTAACAGTTTTATTTTCAAGTGGAAACAACTGAGTAATTGACCTGCTATTACTTTCTGTGTGGAAACAGATTGCATATGAAGCTACAGTAGAAATGGACAAATGATTTGGACAGAAAAACAAATGTGTGCTGTCTTATCTTGACAGCACACAGAGGAAGAAAAATTGAGAATAATGTGAAACTGTAGGAATTAGTTTTTGCTGAGGGCAAAGCAATAGCGAGTGAGAACTCAAGAATACCATGCAGTCATGCCTTGCTTGGGTTGTCAACAGGCATGCAGTTTTAGTCCATCACAGTCTCCCAACTGTCCTAATATATTTGACTAACCCTATGTGAAATGTATTTCCAAGAAATGAGTCCAGATTGTGTTCATTAATAATATGTAATTTGAAAGGCTGTACCAACAGCTGCATCAACACATTGGACCAAACAATAAACAACAAACAAGTTTTGTAGAAGTATCACAGTGATATTTTACCTAGTGATAGTGGTAGAAACGTTTAGGACCATCAGGTAAACTGGGCCAAGGGTTATATATGTAACTTTTAAAAATGGTTGGTATGGAAATACCAGAAAACAATGATCCTAATGTACACAAATAACACCCCACTAATAAGCAAAAAATATTCTTAATTGTTTGATGCTCACAGAACAAAGCAACGAGGTATTGATATACTTGTGGAATTTAATTTCATAAAGAAAATACTTGTTGAACTCCAGTGTATCTACAGCATGTTATAGGGGTATTAGTACAGGCCAAATTGTAAATACTCAGTAAAAAAGATTTCAAAAATATTATGGGCTGAATTTAGCGAAGTGGAGTTGACCCAATGAATCAACGGGATACACAAAATCGTGGACTTAAATCACATTCGTTGAATGGGATGACTTCAGCTGAGAATAACACCTGGACCAAGCTGTGTTTTGCACTACATCAAATAGATACTTGGATTTGCAATCCTTATAATCATGCTTACGAATTTGATTTACATGAACCTGAAAATATACAAATTTATAGTAATTGAAAACCATGTATGCTTTCAAGCTTCAACATTTACAATTATTTAATATTATATAGTCATCTGAATAAGAGAACAAGTAAGAGTTCAGTTGCTTGTTGCTAATATGAATGGCCAATGCACCCTCTTTCTGAAGAGTATCCTTTGTGAAGTGCGTATTTTAGCCAAAAAGAGATCTTATAGAGGTACATTATCAAATGAAACTCTGATAACTATACAATACCAGAGGGCTGTTGACCAAATATGGGAAAACAGGTGATTTTTTGCCACAGAGGAATGACAATATGCTCATATATTCATATTTGGACAGTTAATTTTTCTTTACCCTTTCTTCATATACTATAAATACTAGGGCAACTGGGAACCTGCTACTGCAGGAACGAGAAGGAGGAGGTGGCAGGAACAAAATAAGTATTCTTCTCATTTCCCTTCCTCCTCATTTCTTAAAACAAAGGACAATGTTACTCACACATGTATCTTTCATCCATGGATGTTAGTAAGAAAAGAACATGCCTCCACAAGGAATTCATAAAACTCTCTGAATCAATGTCAGCACATTCTTTGGACAAAGGAGTATTTGTGTCTTCTGCATTCCAACACTTGCTGGTGTGGGCAGATCAGATAGAAGAACGAGGGTTGCAATACTTGGGGGGAAGGATTGGGAAGCGACCCTGCCCATCATCCTAGCTCCAGTTACATGAATGCTAGAGCTCTGAGAAACCTTAGCAACTGACACTATCATTGTGAACTAGCCTAAGGTTCTGCCATGTTACATGATCAAAGAAGCCCCTTTCAGAATGAAGTTTGGAGAAGTTACTTATTTGGACAGAACTCCCAAAATCCCCCAGCTAGCATGCTGGCTGTGGGGTTAAAATGTGTGGGTTTTTTTTCTTTTAAAGAAACCCCAAGCTAAACAAAGGGAAGACTGTTAGCAGCATGCTTTGCTTGACTGTGATTCTGATTTTCAGAAATATTACTCTTTGGTGCTTATACACTGTAGAATTAATGCAATTTAATACCACTGTGATGGCTGAGTGCTATGGAAACATGAGAGCTGTAGTTGTATGAGGTCTTTAGCCTTTGCTGCCAAAGCGTATAGGCACCTCTCTAAGCTACAAATCCCAGTATTCCACAGTGAACCATGGCAGCTGAGGAGTTATTAAACTGCTTTAATTCTGTAGTGTAGATTGGACCCCTTGAGTAAATAAGGCATTATGTTTTCCACAAGATTTTTTTCCCATTGTTTTCTACTTATTTTTCTGTATGCTTTCAAAGCACATCAATGTTCATTGATGAACATTAAACACAATTACTATTTTGTCCTTAAATACAGCAAGAAAATGTTCTCTTTATATTTCCAAGTACTTCGACTTATTCATAACTAACAACAATCTTTTTCTGATACCCACAATGTTCAAGATGAAAAACACGCATGCACACTTAGCATTACTTAGAAAGGTTCATGGCACTTATTGAATTAATTTCCAGCATTGAATGTGTCCTGGGATTGATTCCTAGGATGTATTTTTCTTTCAGTACCAGCGTTTTCATTTCTAAGAACCATATTGGTGTAGTAATACACTGTCAGTTTCTATTTCAAAGCCGAGGTTTTGTTTTATGCCAGCACTTGGAATTGTTCATTATTATTTTTATTCTTTAGGCACTGGGTTGTAGGTTATAGATTTAAAGGTACCAATAAACACAGTAAAGATCAACAGTACAACACATCAGCATCACAAAACAATATATCCTATGACAGTATGTATCTATATATGTATCCATCTCAAAAGGTAAACAGATTTCACAATGATTGCTAAATACAGACATCCAGTCTGGAAACAGATTTAATTCACAATCATCAAAAGTTTGAAATGAAGGTTTCAGAATCATTGTGTGTTCTAAATATTGCATGGCCGCTTATTGTGGGTGCAGACTTTTCTCTATTCATATATTTTTCTTCCATGTCTATGTGAAATAGCTGTCTTTTTGCTCATTGACCATGCTTGTTAGTTTTGTGACTTTATAATCTTTCAGTCTAACATGAAGCAGGAGTTGAGCTGGTCAAATAATATGGGCAACCCTGTTATGATACAAAAATGGATCCTACAAAGAGAATTTTAGAACTACAGCCAATCCTTTCCATACACTTAGGCTCCACCTGCATTGCCATATAATCCAATTTCTAAATTCAGATTATCTGTTTTGAACTGGATTATAAGGCAGTGTAGACTCAAATAATCCACTTCAAAGCAGATAATCTGGATTCAGAAACTGGATTATATGGCAGTGTAGACCCAGGTTTAGTTGTTTTTATAAAAATAGATGTTTCATTTTCTTCTAAACTTGAGTGATAAGACTGGAGACTACAGCAGATCTACACTACATTCACAAAGTGAATATTGAATTGTTGACTCCCAGTTCC
The DNA here is from genome assembly GCA_030556195.1 of Anolis apletophallus. Taxonomy (NCBI): domain Eukaryota; kingdom Metazoa; phylum Chordata; class Lepidosauria; order Squamata; family Anolidae; genus Anolis; species Anolis apletophallus. Next base: position 64,523,197 of record JARBWK010000007.1, on the reverse strand, counting down.
TTAACTATTGCTATGGCCAACCAAGAATTACTGTTTAAGTTTAACTGTGCAGTAAGCTTCATATTCTCTGGCCACAGGAGTAAACATACAAAACTCAGCTGCACTGGAATGTCTTGAAGGCTTATGAACTACAAAAGCAGGAAAACATGAATTTTATCTACAGACAGTTGTGAACTGAGTTCTTACTCATGCAGAAAGACACATTCCAGTTTGGGCAAACAGAATCAAGTGCTAATGCACTGTCTCTCATAAGGTGAACTTTGCCCAACAGTGGGAAAAAATGCTATGAAGTCCATCACCACTTATTACAATGGTTTTTCTTGTGAAAACATAGTAAATTGACTGTGTTAGCTACATAACTAGCTGTGATTCTCCATGTTTCAGCCAAGTGTCTTTCCTAGAGCTTCTGGGGAGTATACATAGCATTTGCTTTCCCACAGAGTCATGGCACTTCCCTACAAATACCTCAGCCACTGCTGTGGCAAAGTTTGCAAAACTTCAACAGTATTTGCCAGATGCAAAAGGTACATATAAAAATATAAAATGTAACAGCCAGTAGCCAAATGGTTTCAAAACACTGGTGATGTACACAAGGGAGCAGGTGAAGGAATTGATGTCCTCAAATATCAGTATCTTCTCTCTGCTTAATTGTGATCTCATAAGAGAAACTATACACAATCTTGTGTGTGTGTGTGTATGCATTAGTTTTGCAAGTGACATACCACAAAATGCTAAAAGATACTGTAGTTTCTTAGCTTAGAACACAAAATACTTGTCAATTCAAAAAACATTGCAATGCATTTCAAACAGATGTGATCCAACCCTGTCACAGTTTCCACCTTCCTCTGTTTTGTTTCTCTTATTGGAAAAGGAAACAAAAATAGCAGGACTGACCAGTCATCCCCCAATTTAACCATACTTCATGTTAGTTTCACATCACAGCCTGGCATTACAGAATGTCAACAAGAATCAAAACAGATATAAAACTAAAAGACATTCAACTAAGTCCAGTGTCTGTAAAACTATCACAGAGCAGATGTAAACAGTTGTCTTTCTAAGATTCTCCCCACTTCAGATTTTCAGAAACATTGTAAGGAAAACATTCATCATGAGAAAGGGAAAGATTTCCTCACCACATACACAGTATTTCTTAGAACTAATAAACAATAAACCTCCTCAGTTGAGCCATACCACAGTCACAACCATATTTTACTTATAATAATTATCTCATTGTCCAGATGAAAGAAAATGAAGAACAGTTACACATTCTTATTACTGGGTAGAGTTGTCATAATATTGTCTAGTAAGCTATTATTTTTAAATGTCTTAGTAACCAAATCTTAAAAGCAAATATCATCCTGATGGCTAAGTCAACTCTTGCTCTTTGGAGGTTATACAGTTCTCTTGGTTTTCTCCCACCCTGCATTTTACAATTCTTGGCTGTATCGAAGCTATTCTGTTCTCTTTTCCTCTGAGCTCACCTTGCCCCTCCTGGGAACATGTTTGTCACCTCCAAAGAATCTGCCCAATGAGTCAAGTAGACCCGGTTCCCTGTATCTTCTTGGGGAGCCATGTCTAGCATGGTCTAAGATACTTGCACTTGCAAGTTTGGATCCATGCCGAAAAGACGAGCGTTTCTGTGAAGCCATCAAATCCGAATTCTCAGAAGCAGCTGCTGCACTGTCTTCCGGAATGGTCTGCAGCTCATCTGATTCAGAAGGCCGGTCTTTGAAGGTGTTGTCTTCTCTCCCTGGGGCATCTCGGGAAAAGAGGCGGACCAAATGGGGGCGGCCAGTTGTGTCAGCTGGGTTGGCCTCCTTCCAGGCATTCTCTGGGTCTGCTGTGTCCTTGGAGTCTGTCACCGCTGTGCTCTTAGTGGAGGTTCCATTGTTCTGGTTCACATCTGCCTCTCCTGCAAACAACAAGGATGAGATATGAATACAGGCCTGTGAAAAACAGAGTGCTAGAACAATGCTGCTTTCTTCCCCTTGCCTTGGGCTGGGAGCTTCACACAAAGTCCATAGTTTATGTGCTGTCGAAGCAGAACTGCCTTCCACCAGTTCCAATATAGCCATACAAATTTCACCAGAATTAAATATATCTTGAAAGAAGGGTAGTCAGGTTATTACGGGTGTGTGTTTTTACTAAATGGAATGTGGATAAAGTTGATGAGATAATAATAAGGTAAAACACCCTTTAGTAGGAGTCTATTATAACAAATTACAACTGATTTATAATCTAAAATTGAGACAGAACTGCTTTATATACAAATGTGTTCTGTATATAGTGGTATTCAAGTTGCAAACATGACAAGTTAGCAAAATCTTACAGAGTCTTTTTTGCACTACTTATTCTAATACACTTTTTCTGTTGATATTGGATGTGAATGAGGGAATAACTACATGGTCAGGGGGCAGTTCAGTGGGCCTCTAATTTCCTTAAGTGATTTTTTAAAAATAGATTTTTATTGAAAGTTTAAAAAATACAACATGTAAAATCAAAAGACAATTAAGTGATTTTTTTAAAAGTTAAGTTAGTTGGATGCTCTGCTTTAAAACAACAAAGAACTCCCAAAATGGATTTTCTTGCTAAGCAATCATTCACTACTTCTGTCCAGGATTCTGAACAGCAATTAATATGAATATTGTATTTCCTGATATGTATGAAATGCATGTTTCATTTCCTGATCCTATCTGCCTAACAATTAGCACAAATTATTCAGCTTTATGATGCTTTCCTAATTCATGAATGTACAAAGCATAAGCAAGGCATCATTCTCATCTAATCTCAAACTTCGAAACAGGTTTATGGTGTACAAAGCCTGAGGTGGGAATTTCTTTTGTAAGTGGACTTTTTCTCACATAACTAGACATTCTTTTCCTCCCAACATCTTTACAAATTCCGCTCTGGGTGGTCTGTAAAATCTCCAAAACTCATGTAGAGGGCACATGATGACTGAAAGGGAGAATGGTTCCCTCCCAGCTGCGCCCATACCTTGGGAAGTCTGACTTGGCCATGGTGGTCCACGCTCTGGTTACATCCCAAATAGACTACTGCAACACACACTATGTGGTGTTGCCTCTGAAGACTGCCTGGAAGCTGCAACTAGTCCAATGCTCAGTAGCCAGGTTGCTAATGGGAGCTGGGTACAGGGAGCGCACAACGCCCTTGTTGCGCCAAATCCACTGGCTGCCAATTAGCTTCCGAGGACAATTCAAAGTGCTGGTTTTAACCAACAAAACCCTTTATGGTTCTGGCCCAGTTTACATGTCCGAACATATTCTCCCCTATAAATCATCAAGGGCATTAAGATCTTCTGGAGAGGCCCTGCTCTCAGTCCCGCCACATTCGCAGTCACGCCTGGTGGGAACAAGAGACAGGGCCTTCTCTGTGGTGGCCCCCCCGCTATGGAACTCTCTCCCAAATGAAGTTAGATCTGCCCCCTCCCTCCTGACCTTCAGGAGACAGCTGAAATTCTGGCTCTGGAAACAGGCATTCGCAGAGTGAAGGCGGAGACCGGTAGACTAAAGTTTTATGGACCACAATGTGCGGACTGAGTCGGACGATGTTTTTAGCTTGGCAAATGGTTTCATATGTATTTTAACTTACCTGGATTTTAACCTGTTGTTTTATGTATGTTTATAATGTTTTTATTGTTAGCATTGAATTTTTGCTGTTAGCCGTTCTGAGTCCCTCCACGGAGGTAGAAAAGAACGGGATATAAAAGTTGTAAATAAAGAAATAATAAAGTTAATCATCACTCTCACCTCAGTTAATGCAAGTAACCATATATGGTTGCATGCATGTATAATATGTTCATGCAGTTTCTCAGTTATGTTCTCTGTCAGCAAAACATATAATGGGAGACAAAACCGTCTCCAATCCAAGCCAATATTGTCAACTCTTACTGGCAGAGTCTTTCCAGGGGGTTAGGGATGAGAAATTCTCCCTAACACTTGATACTTTTAATTTGGTGTCTTAAGAATTTATTTATTTATTTACTGTAGTTGTATACCGCCTTTCTTAGCCCGTAGGCGACTTAAGGCGGTTAACAGGGTAACATTCAATGCTTACAATATCATAAATACAATTAAAAACATAACATATAATAAAAGCTAAACAAATAAAAAATATATAAATTCATAGCGTCTCCTTGTTAAAAATGTTGTCTGGTCTCATTGTCTAGTCTTTCCATTTTCCTATGTCAGTAGTCTGCATTTGGAAATGCTTGTTCAAACAGCCACATCTTGACTTTTTCCGGAATGTTAAAAGGGAGGTGGCCGATCTAATTTCTGCAGGGAGAGCATTCCATAGCCGAGGGGCCACCACCAAGAAGGCCCTGTCTCTCATCTCCGCCACACGTATTTGTGACGAAGGTGGTAATGAGAGCAGGGCCTCCCCAGATGATCTTAAGGTCCTAGATGGTTCATAAGGGGAGATGCGTTCGGACATGTAAATTGTGCCAGAATCGTTTAGGGCTTTATAGGCTAAAGCCAGCACTTTGAATTGTGCCCAGTAGCAAATTGGTAGCCAATGGGACTCGTGAAACAGAGAAGTTGTACACTCCCTGAGCGCCGCTCCTGTTAGCAATCTGGCTGCCGTTCATTGGACCATTTGAAGCTTCCAGACAGTCTTCAAAGGCAACCCTACGTAGAGCGAGTTGCAGTAATCTATATGGGATGTAAAAAGAGTGTGGACTACCATGGCCAAGTCAGACTTCCCAAGGTACGGACACAGCTGGTGCACAATTTTTAACTGCAAATGCTCTCCTGGTCACCGGCGGAACCTGGGGTTCCAGGCTTAGTGATGAGTCCAGGATCACATTATCTCATTTGCATATGTTATACCCTGGCCATGGGATCAAAGAAAGTATTGTACACACATGAGCTGTACAAAGTTCAAACTTATAAGAGAAAACAAGTATGCATTTTAACTATTGAAATTAACAGCAAAAGACCACAAATGATTCTATTTTGTGAAATTCACTTCTGAAAGATGCCTCCTGCAATTAAATCACTGAGGTTTGCATTTGATCATGGAACATGAATTTGAGTGGTAAACCATTTTTTGCTATCCTTAAAAAATAATCTTAATATATCTACACAGAATTACATTCTTTGGTGCTTTAGTTGTTAAATGAATTTCCAACTGCCATCACCCAACCAGCCCCTACCCTCAACAAAGAACTGAATCACTTTGTCATGTAGCAAAACCAACATGCAAAACTTAAGCCAATTAAGCAAACGACTCTCTCTTGTATGTTCTGATGTGTCCAGTCACCAACACCTGTTCTGTGCATCACCATCTGAGGGCTTGTTTACACTGGCCCCAATCCTCATATCCACCATACATGGGTGAGGAGCTATCTCCACATACAGTAGGTCTGTTCAATGCTGTAAAAACCACAAGATTAGACAAATTTTATGGAAAACTGAACGATCTTCTACACTCCTCTATTTACTGTGTTTTCTTTCCTCTTTTCTTTGCATGTGTTATGTGATTTCAGCTCTGCAATAACCTCGGGTTCAGGGCCCCGGTGTGCCAAGCTCCAAAGGCTGAATAAGATTTGGATGGGTTGAAGGCAAAAGGAATAGGGGCATTTATTCACCTTGGCCAAAACAGATGTCAGCAAAGTCTGCACTCCATAGACTGTCATACAAGAAATTGCAAACATACAGATTTATTTGTAGCACTTTGATAGTGATTTGAAACAAAGGACTTTGCCACCCTAGATGCTGATTGGTCCGATGGAGGCTGGCTAGAATCTGCTGGCTAGTTGGTTGAGAAATGCTTTCCCCCATTGTTGATTGGCTTGCTGGTTTGGTAGGAATTTTAATAAATCGTTGTTGCTCAATTGGAAGCCTTGTGGCTGTTTTCTTGGTTCACCTATGCAAGGGTGGGGGAGGAAAAGAATGCAGGAAGGGTCCGTATTAATGGGGCTGATAGCTCCATCCCTGCCCACCTGAATGAGACAATGGGTTTCGGCTAGCCAAACAATGGGTCACAAGGGTGTTGACACAGCATCAATGAATTCCTAGGGTGGGATAGGAGGTCTGATCGGGTGATTGGGATCAGGAAGTGTTTCCAGGGATAAGGTGTGATAATATATTGGGGGAAATCCCATGGCTCTTCTTAAGCCCATAATGAAACTTCCAGGGTAGTGTGATGGGATAATGTTCCTTCTTGAACTAAATGATGGGATATTCCCTGGAGTGTGTATGTGCTTGTGGAACTTTGGTGAGTTCATTTGGAAGTTGCCTGGAACAGGAAGAAAGGTACTTCGTGGTCTCTGCTTCAGAGCCATGGCTTTAGGGGTCTATTTGTTTCTGGTGTTTTGATAACAGATGCATAAACTTTATTTCTAATGCTCTTCTGAAGTGTTAAGTTTTTGCAATGTTAGACATTTGAGGACAAAAGGAAAATTTCTCTGGGGGAAGAGTTTTTATTTGAGAGAGCAATGTGTTTTTTGTTTTTGTTTTGTTTTGTTTTTTGCAGCCCACCTCATATCCTGGAATTGCAGCCCACCTCATATCCTGGAATTGACACTGTTTGTGTTTGGCACTGTTCCTAGGGATCAAAGTGTGTATAATCTAAATTAAAATCTAAACTTTCCTCCTCCCATCTCCTGGCACATTTCCTCGTACTAGGAGAGGGTGAGGAAGTACATTATGATGGCCAGGTAAGTTTTATTTACTTTTTACAGGGACATTTGGGGTTTGGGGGAGGGAGGGTGTGAGTGCCCTTTTGGTTTTTTGGGCTCCTGCAGCCTGAAAAACCAAGATTGGGCTCAGGAATCGAATGATGCGGTCCTCACGTGTTAAGAATAGAATCTTACCCTAAGATCTAGATTTTACCAGGTGTTTAATTAATTTGGAACCCTGCTTATTAATGGAACCCAAATTAATGTGTTGTTTGGATGCTTCCAGTAAAACTGAGACAGGTCTCGTTTTTTGGGCCTGTCTGGATGGGTCCTTGGACTCCATGTTGTAGTCCCCAAATAACTTTTAGCAGAGTCTACAAGTCTGAGAAGCCTCCAGTCAGCACAATCACAGCTATGTGTTTGAGGCATTTTCCAAGTTTTAAAGAAGAAGGTTTTAAAGATCATGTTAGGGGCTGCTGTGGTTTTATACGTTTTTATGGATTTAATCTAAATTGTTTTTAATAGTAATGATGTTTAATACTATTTTAATATTTGTATATTTTAAATATATTTTAAATTTTAGCCGCTTTGAGTCTCCTTATGGAGAGAAAAAGTGAGATATAAATAAGCAAAATAGTAATATTAAAATAAAAAATCTACGATCAGATGCAAGCAACCTGAAAAATATGAAGTGGAAAAACTGAAGAATGACAACATCAAGCAGTATCTAATCAGAAAGTACTGGCTGAACACCAGAGAAATTGAAAGATATGAAGCCATAATCATCCAGTACAGACAAAATCAACTGTTTCAATCAGACCAAAACTGATTTCATCAAAGTCTGAACCAAACAACAGACACAGTAGTCATAAACCCTGATAAAACTGCAACCACTAAGTTTTGGAAAGAACTCTGGGAAAATAATAAGAACTACAACAAATACGCTAGGTGGATAAAGGAATTTGAAGAAATATTGTCACAGAACAAAATGGAACAGATGGAAATAACTGAAATGATCAGCAAACGAGTGCAAAAAGTCAAGAACTGTACATTTCCTGGTAGTGATCAACTGCATGGATTTTGACTAAAATATCTGACTAGCCTACATGGAAAAATGGCCCATTTTCTGCACAGATATATGTATAGTTCCGTATGGAGAGCCCCCTGCAGCCTTGCCATGTTACTGTCATATTGTCTACAATTGATTGAAGTAAGAACCTGTAAATTGGTCATTGGAATGGTTGAATTTTCCTTCATTTAATTTTTGTTGAGGCATTTTATACCACAAAGTCCATCTGTGTTCTAGCAGACTGCTTCCAGCTATAGCCAATCTGATACCCCTGAAAGCATAACAGGAGAATTATGAAGATAATGACCTTCTCCTTTTGATTTAATCCATTTAGTGAACATGCTGTTCTATTTAGGTATCATGGTTATTTTTTATTACGCGCATCAAATGGACTTTGCTATATATAAACTCTATGAACAAAAGACCTCCAGGTTTCCCTATAATCAACGCTCCTGCTCAGATCTTGCAGACTTAGGACTTTTTCTTCTTGGAATGAAGATATCTGCAATGAGGTACTCCTAATTTCCTACCAACGATAATTGGCCCATTTGGTGAGTCATGCCTTCCTAGACTGATAGACACAGTTCCACTACCTGCTGGCCTCCCCGCCCTTTCCATTACCTGATATTACATCAACACAGCATTCCATTCTGCTAGTGTTTGACAGGATTCTTGCCTTAATTGTTCCATTACTTCAACATTTCACAGGTGAAAATTGGGGCACATGTGTCCAAAGAACATCAGATTGTGGTCAAGATGGAAAAATTATTATGCAGACTATCATCCAAACTAGGAAAGTCTGTGGAAGTTTGCTTTTGCATGAGTTTACTAGCAAGGGCGACATTCTGCTCCACATCTACTCTCCCCACTGCTGAGTTAATTGAATGAACACTGTTTTAGCACTTTGAGCTTGGTAACTATCCTTGCCAAATTGAGACAGCCAGGGGCTGCCAAATACTTACACAAATCCCCTAGATTTTAGTGGTAAACTCATTGAATCAATAACATGTATACATGTGTTGATTCACCATTCAGCTATTGATTCAGTTGGTGTATGCCAACTGGGAGTAACCAACAGAATTCAGAATGCTTGCCATGTCCCCTTAGAACTGTTCCTTTTTAAAATAAATGAACCTTATTTATTTGTAATATTGTGCCATGTCTTAAAAAAGCAACCTAGGCACTGCAAGGATGTTTGAACAGTGCTGCCAATATTCTGAGGCAAATAACATAACATTTAACGGACAGATTTTTGACAGGCAGAGTATAGCATCAATTGATTTCAAAATGGGGCAGACCTCTGCATTTTGAATCTTTGGCATTTATTGCATAAAGCTGCCCTCCTGCAGCATTCATGCGATCCCAGAAATTTACCAGGATATGGTCACCCATCTTACCACACTATCATAGTTGTGCAATTGCGATGTTTCACTGTGTCATGGCCAGCAGTTTTTTCTGGCCTGGCCTGGCTACTGTTGTGGGCTTCCAAGGGGTTAATCTGCCCTCCTCCCTGAAAAATAGCTTCATGGGCTTTGGACATTATCTGTGAGGGCTTGCTGAAATGACCAGCAGCTGAGACTCTCTAGATAAAAAGGGGCCTGGAAGAGATAGCTCTTTGGTAGTGGATAATGTCATGACTGTGGTCTGAAGTCTTGAATTCAGGAATGTTATTCAAAGTAAACTCTTGGTATCTGACTAATTGGATTGCAACTTTGGCTATTTTTTTATCCTTGCTCCTCAACTCGCTAAGGAGTACTTGTTTTATCTGCATTAACTGGACTCTTTGTCTTGATTCCTGTTACTCTAGCTGTGATCACCTTGTCTTTGTTTTATAAACCTCACCACCTTGTTACTAGGAGAGCCCAGGAATACGACACACTGCGCGGTGAGACCAGCAGCCATATTTTCTTTTGGAAAAGGAACTTCACCCTCCTATATTCTATTGCTGTATTTTTTCTCAATTATTTTTGTTAAGAGTAATTTTGCGATTTTGGGGAGATGGAGTGGGGAAGAAGGGGACAGCTGGTCTATACCACTTCCTATACCCATGATGGTGAACCTATGACATGTGTGTCAGCACTGACACGTGTAGCCATTTTCGATGACATGCGATTGCATACAAAGAGGTATGGCGCTACATGTCGAGAAGGATGTTTTATCCTCGGTTCTTGCACGGCCAGATGCAGTAGCCGAGGATGAAACATTTGCTGTAGCGTATTGTAGACACTTTGCACCAGAGGTCTGTAGGCCAAAATAACAGAACACAGCATGGAACATCTAGTTCTGGGACTTCCAGTTAGGCCATTAGGGGATCTTTGACCTCACTTCTGACCGGCAGAGCAGGGAGCAGCGGAATGCCGTGGGGGAAGCATCTCTGGGGCTCCTGTGATTGCCATTACCAGCAACCACATAAGCACCATCTAATCTACTGTTCTGGGGTGTCGTGGATTTCTAAACAAAATCCAAAAGAAATAGATTGACAGATGAACTTAGTAGCACTTGTTTGGGCTTGAAGTGTAAAAAATGCCAACCTTCAATTCAAGATTTAGACAATGAAATTCAGCAACAAAAAAGTGTCCAAAAGGCAGGTTAGTTAAAGAATTCCCCCCTCCCCCCACACTTATCTTTGTCCATGGCACCCCACACAAGTTAAATAATATCAAAGCCAACATAAGAAACTGACAGATGGATGAACAAAGAAGTCACTAAGCAGGTAAGTTAAATAATTAGTTTTTGGTTGATTAAACACAGTTCTATATTACAATTATACATTTTTGTTATTTAAACTATAAATAGTGCAAAATTATGTTTTTTCCCTCAAATTGACACCCCACCTGAGTTATGCTTGGGTTTTTGGTGAATTTTGACACACCAAGCTCAAAGGTTTCCCATCACTCTCCTATACCACATTCCCCCCCTCCCCCGTGACAGCTATCAGAAGGCTTCAGAAGTTAAAGCCAAATTTTTATTGACACAATTTCTGCTATTTTTCTTGACTTCAGCATTTTTTTTTTGCTGACTGGCCGATAAACTGTAAGATGTCAAGTGTTAATAACTTGAAATCCTGTGAAAATTTTGTTTAAAAGCCCTGAAACTGCAACTAGCTCATATACTAATGCCTACAATGGATTTTGTGAACAACTAACACAATATAAAAGATTTTATTCTTAATACTGGCTAGATTCTATGCCATAATACACATTCATAGGGGAGGGAGAAAAAGAACAATAAATATATTGTATTTAATTAAATGCATTAACAAAACACCAGAGCATCTGCATGCTAATATTTTTACAACAGTTGCGCTTTGTGTCCGTGAATGCATTTATTTGTGGGCAACAATGGATGGCATTTGTGCCACAAAAGTAGCTTCTCCCAATACTAGCTGCTAGAACATCTTATGCCTTTCTTTAGCCAGGAAAATGTGCATTGAGAGTATTTATCCTCAAAGCCACTGTTAAAGGTATGGAAGAATAGATACATTTTGAGTTTGGATTTGTCTTTGGAAGTAAATGTGAAAATAAAATGCAGAACGCTTGCCCAAGTGAAATTCTATTGAATTTCCTCTTCTATACAAATTCAATTGTCAACACTGGTCCATCACATTAGAAATCTTGAAAAAAATAGGGATTATGGTGCTAGAGCTATATTTAAACTGGGTTCTTATGCTACACACAATCTCTAATTGACAATGTGCTTTAAAGCATTGCTTTTTATTTTTTTCAAAAAGGAAAATTCGCTATGTCTTTCTAAAATTGAACATAAGAAAAAATCTAACTACAACTTAACTACCATGAATGACATTTGATTTTCAAATATTAGACTCACTAGAGTTTTTCAACAATGAGAATTTTTTTATGGCTTTTATGAATACATAATCTGCTCTGTAGCCATATATCAATACTGGAAATGGATAGCCAATATCGTAGGGAAAGGGAGCATTGACATTATTTTACAGCATCCATATGCTAAAGTTTCAAATTAAATTGCCATTAAAATTTTGATTCACACTATTTTCTAAATGTAATTTATAGTTTTCATGTTCCATCCAACACTATGTTCGGCCCTAGAATAATTGCGAAACCGAAACCCATCACTCAAATCAACTTAATTATTAATTGCGCTGTCCTTGCTTTATCTTTGTATTCCTTATAAAAACATGTAACATTCCAAAAAGGTTTGTTCTTGTGGCGCTTCCAGACAGTGCCAAAACATGGGATAAAAAGGAAGGGCAACCCCCCAAAAAGGATCTGAGAGCAGGTCCCCAGACAGATATACTGATCCTGGTCTTTCTTCCCCTACCATCGTCACTGGCCTACCTTCTGTGTCTCAGGATAAAATGGAGGGTGAATGGGGATACACATACATACATACACATACACACACACGCTGATCTGTATATGGGCACCTGCACATATCTTAATGTAGTAAATACAAGTATATGTGTTGTAGATGAGTCCTTGAGCGATGCTGAAAGCATGGAGGTTGAAGCTAGGAGGGCAAAACAGGTTACTCAAGAGCAGGAGTCAGATGAGGAACGGGAGAGGAAAAGAATCCAGCAAATACTTAGTGAACCTACTGATGAGGATTCCTTTAAGAGTTTCTCTGGGGATGATGGGTCTGACCATGATGAGCCAACTATGGGAAGTGGAGATTAAGATCCTCTGGAGATGTGGTGGCCCCTCGGCTATGGAACTCTCTCCCAAGGGAGGTTAGGTCTGCACCCTCTCTGTTGTCCTTTAGGAGGCTGGTGAAGACCTGGATGTGGAATGAAGCTTTCATAGAATAGGCTGAGTTGACCACATTTCAAACCGAGTGGAATTGTTTTAATGGCAATTTGGTTTTATGTCTTGAGCTTTTTATGTACAGTATTTTAATATGTAGTTGTAGTTGTTTTAAATTGTACAGCATTGAATCTTGCTGTAAGCCGGTCTGAGTCCCTCTATGGAGGTGAGAAGGTCGGGGTACAAAAGTTTTAAATAAATAAATAAATGGGGATTTGGAGGATGTGTCTAGCGACATGGACTGGACCAAAGTACAGGAGGTGCGTGATATTTGTGCAGTACCAACTAGCAGCGATACGTTTGTGGAGTTTGCTGGGGATGGGAATTGGAATACGGATGACCAAACTTCGTCTTGGGGAGAGATAAGTCGTGACAGGAGGAGAGCTTGGCAAGGGAGGCAAAGGACTGCACGTGAAGCTGCAATAACAGCTGAGAGGGCTAATGATGGGTTATTTATTTATTTATTTATTATTTACTTCATTTATATTCCGCCCTTTTCACCCCACAGGAGACTCAGTGCGGATCACAATGAACATATACAGGCAAGTATTCAATGCCTTTAAACACACAAACATAAGACAGACAGAGACAATTTAACATCTGGCCACCAAGGGGAGCTGTCACAGTCCTTCATTCCCCAGCGTGCTTTCTGGAGATCTTTATGGCCTCATAAATCAGTTAAATTTAGCCTCCCCACTAAATAGTACTTTAAATTTCCTACTTGACAGATGCAAATGTCTTTCAGATTGCAAAGGTCGACAACAGGCTACACAATAGGTCGAGAGCCCACCTCGACCCGGGCAGGCCTCGAACTCATGACCTTCTGGTCAGTAGAGATCTTATGCAGCTGACAGCCAGCCAGCTGCGCCACATTCCCGAGCGTTGGCTTATTCGAGTTCTGATGAGGACTTGTGAATAAAGTGAGACTTGGAATGGGGGGCTCCTTGCAGTTGGCAAGGAGTCGCTGAGTGCCCGTGTCCTGCCTTTGTGTGCTGTGTTTCCTGTGTTCCTGTGGACTGATTCTTGGACGTGAGTTTGGATCCTGCTCTATCTCTGTGGACTTGGGTATTGTATTGGCTGGGTTCTGCATCTTGTGTCCTTTTGGCTACACAATGTTTACTCCCTGTGTGCTAGTTGCTGCTGCCTGCTTTGTGCTGACCCTGGACCGGATTATCGACACTGCTGTTTCTCCCTCGCTCTGACTCGGATTGGTGTATTGTTGCTGCCGCTTCCTCTGCGCTGACGCCGGATTGGTTTTACTAAGTGCTTGCTGCCTGCCCATTTCGACTTCTGTACTTCGCTGATGCTTCTTTCCTTCCTGCTTTCGCCCCTCAATTGATGATTTATTTATTTATTTATTTGCCATGCTTCTATACCGCCTCTCTCAGCCCGAAGGCGACTCGAGGTGGCGAACAAGCGGCAACAAGTGCCCATATACAATACATCACAAGATAAAAACAGTCATATAAAAACATATAAAATTAACAGTTAAAAACTACAAAATACAAATCTCAGCTCCACAATCTTAAAATCGGTTTCCGTTTCGTCGTCATACTAATCCTTGATCTCGATTAAAGTTCATCTGCGAATGCTTGCTCGAAAAGCCAAGTCTTGACTTTCTTATGAAATGTCAGGAGGGAGGGGGCCGATCTGATGTCACTAGGAAGGGAGTTCCAAAGCCGAGGAGCCACCACTGAGAAGGCCCTGTCTCTTGTCCCCAGCAGGCGGGATTGAGAGCAGGGCCTCTCCGGATGATCTTAAGCATCTTGATGGTTCATAGGGAGATATGCATTCGGACAGGTAAGTTGGACCAGAACCGTTTAGAGCTTTAAAGGCCAAAACCAGCACTTTGAATTGTGCCCGGCAGCAAACTGGTAGCCAGTGGAGCTGGCACAACAGGGGAGTTGTACGCTCTCTAAGTGCCACTGCTGTTATCAACCTGGCTGCTATCCGTTGGACCAATTGAAGCTTCCGAGCAGTCTTCAAAGGCAGCCCCACGTAGAGAGCATTGCAGTAATCTATATGGGATGTAACCAGAGCATGGACTACCATAGCCAAGTCAGATTTCCCAAGGTACGGGCACAGCTGGTGCACAAGTTTTAATTGTGTGAATGCACCCCTGATCATCGCAGAGACCTGGGGTTTAGGTTCAGCGATGAATCCAGGATCCCACCCAGACTGCGAACCTGCGTCTTCAGGGGGCGTTTAACCCCGTCCAACACAGGCTGTAACCCTATGCCCTGTTCGGCCTTTCGACTGACCAGGAGTGCCTCTGTCTTGTCTTGTCTGGATTCAATTTCAATTTGTTAGCCCTCATCCAGTCCGACCCAGCGGCCAAGCACCGGTTCAGGACCAAAACAGCCTCCTTAATAGTAGGTGGAAAGGAGTGACAGAGTTGGACGTCATCTGCGTACAGATAACACCGCACCCCAAACTCCGGATCACCTCCCCCAGCAGCTTCATGTAGATGTTAAACAACATGGGAGATAGTATTGAACCCTGAGGAACCCCACAAGATAATGGTTGAGGGGTTGAGCAGGTATCTCCCAGTAACACCTTCTGAGATCGGCCCGCCAGAAAGGACCGGAGCCACTGCAAGACAGTATTTCCAAGGCCCATTTCCATGAGGCATCCCGGAAGGATACCGTGGTCAACGGTATTGAAGGCCGCTGAGAGGTCCAGCAGAACCAACAGGGACACACTCCCCCTGTCCAGCTCCCGGCGTAGATCATCCACTAAGGCGACTAAGGCTGTCTCGGTACCATGCCCTGGCCTAAAACCAGACTGCGCCAGATCCAGATAATCCGTGTCTTCCAAGAATATCTGGAGTTGTGAGGCCACCACACAATCCAGGACTTTGCCCAAAAAGGGGAGATTGGAAACAGGCCGATAGTTGACTAATTGAGTGGGGTCCAGTGATGGTTTCTTCAACAGCGGTTTTATAATAGCTTGTTTGGAATGTTGCCTTCCCGGAGGGAGGCATTAACCACCACCTTCACCCACTCGGCCAATCCCCCTCTGGCCTCCTTTAGAAGCCAGGATGGGCAGGGGTCTAGGATGCATGTGGTCGCTCTCATTCCTCCAAGTATCTTGTCCACATCCTCGGGTTTCACCAATTGAAATCCATCAAAATCGGACAAGCAGGTGCTCCAGCTACATCCTCAGAGACTGCTGTTAAGATGGTGTCCAGACCTGAACGGATCAAAGTGACTTTGTCCGCGAAGAACCGAGCAAATGCTTCACAGCGGGCTGCTGAGTTGTCAGGGCTCCAATCCTGAATGGTGGGATGCAATAGGCCTCTGACAACTCGAAACAGCTCCGCTGGACGATTCTTTGCAGACGCAATATTGGCTGCCAGAAAGGGTTTCTTTGCAGCCTTTATTGTCGTGCCATATGCCCTTAGATAGGCATCAAGGTGTGTTCGATTTGGCCCACTCGGATCCAAACGTCACACGCTTTCTAGGCCCCTCTTCCTTCTCTTCATTGCTGCCAACTCCTCGTTGAACCAAGGAGCTGGTTTAGCTCGGCTACTTAAGAGGGGCCGTTCCGGAGCAATCGTGTCTATTGCCCTAGTCATCTCCCCATTCCAGAGAGTGACCAGAGCATCGACAGGATCACCAACCGAGGTGGCAGGAAATTCCCCAAGAGCCATCAGGAATCCATCTGGATCCATAAGCCTCCTGGGGCAGACCATCTTAATTGGTCCTCCACCCCTGCGGAGGTTAGAGGATGCAGTGAGTCTAAACCTGATCAGGTGATGGTCGGTCCATGGCAACGGAGCGATGGTCAGCTCCTCCACATCGCCACCGTTCTCCCATCCCTGACAGAAAACCAAATCTAAGGTGTGGCCAGCACAGTGGATAGGACCAGTTACCTGTTGGGACAGCCCCATGGTCGCCATGGTAGACATGAAGTCCTGAGCCGCTACTGAAAGGGTGGTCTCCACATGTATGTTGAAGTCCCCCAGCACTAACAGCCGTTGGGACTCCAACACCAGGCCCGAGACCACCCCGGCTAGCTCAGGTAGGGAGTCTGTAATGCAGCGGGGTGGACAGTACAGTAACAGAATCCCTATTCTGTCCCGGTCACCTACCCTCAGGTGGACACATTCAAAATTGGTTGACTGAGGAATGGGGCACCTGGTCAAGGAGATGGAATCCCTATAGATCACCGCAACCCTGCCTCCCCGCCCTCCAGATCTCGGTTGGTGCTGCACGGTGAAGCCTTGTGGACAAAGCTGTTAATGCTTCTTTGTGCCTTGTTAATGCTTCTTTATGCACCTAGTCAACCTATAAGTGCAATCTCTATGTGATAGAAGTATAATTGTGCTACATTTCTACCGCAAGATGAACCACATTTTGCATTTGTTGCTGTTGTCTTCATTTCAAGCTATCTAATAAAATACCGATGAAAAATCAGATTCCAATGGAACTAAACTTCAATGTGAATAAACATTCAGGAAAATAAGAAGTTAGGAAAATCAAATACAATTGGAGAAATCTGGGTTGCTGATTTCACGGGAAACTTTCAATCCTCTGTAGATTTTCACATAGTGGGGCAGAATATATTGCCAGTGGCTTTCAGAGACAAGGCAGAACAATGGCTCCCAAGTGGAATTCTTCAGTGTAGGCCTGGTCTGCAGCACATCCTCCTTATTTTCTAATGGCTTCTGGCATGGATGGGGATTACTTGGGGTCACAGGGGAGAAGGAGCAGAAAACAAAAGCCTGTGGTTGTTGCTAGTGGGATTTGCTATGGCAGAAATTTGGAATGTATGAAAAGCATGTGGCAACCATCCATACTATCCCACAGAGAACTAAAAAAAATCCCTCAAAGCCTTTGGAACAAGTGAATTCTATCAAGACACCCACCTCTTTGAAACAGAAACAATCCTTTGTGTGTTTAGAACATATCTTTTTGCGTTCACATATATAGTTATTTTTACAACAGCAGGCACGGACAGTGCCATAAAAGTACATTTGGAGGTTGGGGATGTTTTCTGTAGATGTTTCTCTCTTTTGATATTACAGACGACTGAAGGAACCAAAAACGTTAATTAGGAAAATAAAATACTTATTTTGGCAATAGATTTTAACTATCCCATTGGCACCGGATTTTATCTGATCTTGGAAGCTAAGCAGGGCCAATTATGCTTAGTATTTGTATGGGAGACTACCAGTGAACAACAGGTACTGTAGAAAAGGAACTGGTAAAACCACCTTTGAGTATCCCTTGCCTAAGAAAACTCTATTAAATTAATGGAGTCATCATAAGTCAACAAACAACTTGAAAGCACACATACAGGCACCTTAAAAGTATATGGAAGGTAAGTTAATGGCAAGTGATGCCCTATTCTTAAACCAACTTATTCCAGTTTTGCAACAGAAGTTATAGAGCGTTGGATAAGTGAAGGTTGGATAAATGAGACTCTACTGTACATGAAATTGGGGAATGCTTTGGAGTTTCAGTGACACTCCAGAACAGCCCAATACTTTAGGGTGAGTGTGGACAACTGGACCGGCTGTAATCCAAATTGGTTTGCTCTTTGCATGGCCTGGTGCTGCCACCTCTTTTCTTGGTGCCTGGCAACTCATGTTGCTCTCCCATCACATGGCAAATGGCCACAAACCTCTGCTGTAGTTATTGTGAAATTGAAAATCCATTTCTGTTCTCAAAGCAGTTTCATGTCAAACTGTGTGTTTGAACTCAATAATGATTTTGCCATCAGGGTATTATTTCCATTTTCAGACTCTTTTGCACACTTGAATATGTGAGGAACTAACAAGTGGTACTTTCTTTAACCCAAATGAAAAGTGAAGATGAAAGAGAGATGTGACATTTGGACACTCCATGACTGTTCTGGAAATATGTTCAGTTTTGTATTATGTCAAACTACAGTTTATCTTGGTTTTACTCATAATTGTAAAAAGTAAAATTATTCTTCAAGCAAGATGCTTGGATGTAAGACAGCACATAGCAAAATACAGTCTTTCAGTTTAATACATATTCCTGAAAGCTAATTGGAAATGTCATTGGTGGTAATAAAATAGGACTAGTGCATGATTTTTTTTAAAAAAAATCCTAAACATTAGGGCTACATTTCATTAAAAAAATCATACTCAAGATACCCATGTAATTGATAGCATAGGGAATTCTGAGGGATGTTTCCCAGGGCCCTTCCACACAGCCATAGAACCCAGAATATTGAGGCAGAAAATCCCACAATATCTGCTTTGAACTGGGTTACCTAAGTCCACATTGCCATATATCTCAGTTCAAAGTAGAAAATGTGGGATTTTATTCAGCTGTGTGGAAGGGCCCCCAATCCTGAGTTTCTTGCCAGCTGTAACAGCAAAAGCCAGGGGTCTATTCTTCTGTTGATCAAAATGTAACTGATTGATGTTCTCATACCATTCTTATAACTGTAAAGGGAAATTATGAATGGGAACCTGCTTCTGGTTATTAGGGTTTACTCAATACTGTGGAATGGGAATATTAGTCAGCCACATCCTGATCAATAGTGTCAATTGCCCAATAAGTCAGGACTGGAGAGTTGACAGGCTGGAAACATGATTTGGCTACATAATTAAAGGCATTTAACTAAGCTAAGTAGCTGATTGAGAATACTGGCCAACATAAATTATATTATGCTATTTCTGGGAGTCCCTAAAAGTAGAGAAAGAAACATTTTCAGACATCATGGCTGAGATGGGAGGATCTGCTTTTGGCAATACTGGGTGGAACATTTAGAGAGTAGTGCACCACTGGTGAGGAAGCTATGAGTGGCAAAAGCCTGGAAATTTAACTTTCATTAGTGTTCTTCTTCAGAAACTGCTTGGTACAGTTCCCTGGGAAATATTTTTGTAACTGAAGGGTCCACAGAAAATTGTCGTGCTGGAAAAGAACATGCAAGCATGTTTTCTGCAATAAGGAAAATGGGAAGAAGGGGGGAGCTGTTTGTAAGGAGCAAGCCTGTACATTTGTGGACCATTTCCTTTAACTGTGACAAATTAGTTTGTGGCAAGGAAAACACTGGCAGAGAGTTGAAAACTCCTCTGGCAGGCCCTTCAAGACTCCTATTATGCCATCTTACATGTCCCTAAATACCCTCTTGGCAGGATCACAAGAAGCGGAGCACTATAAATGTCCAATCTGTTTGGGGTCCTATTGACTATTGTGTAGGGGAAAGGGCAAGATAATTTGCACTGTGCCTTGGACAGCTTTTCAAAACCTCTTTGTTGGCATACTCCATAATCAACCAGGTCAACACAGCTTGGGAGCACAGTTTTCTCAAAAACTTAATGTGTATAGAGAAAATTTCACAGCAATGACCACTCCTTCTCACAACAGAGTGCTCTAGACCCCCCCCCACTAAGAAAGTCCTATAAAGACCAACCTAAGGCACACAACAACAACAACAACAACAACTTTCCATAATATCTCGCTTTATGAATGACAGGAACCTTGAAAAAACATCTTAGGCATGGAGAGTTTGGGGTGGATGGAGTTGGAAGCATTAAGGGATTCATTAGCTATTGCTGTTTATTTTTAAACTAAACAGACATTTTAGAACCAGTTTCTTCTTTGAGAAATTGTTGTGTCCAAATGACAAAGCCTCTTCCTTCCTTTTTTCCTTTTCTCTTTCAAAGTCATAGGTGGAGTAGTGTTGTAGAACTAATGTGATTTATGATGGCATAGGCAAAAATAAAATAAAAGATTGCTGATGTGTTGTGAATTAGGCTTGGTTAGGCTTGCCCCATGGAGTCCTTGTAGGACTGGTGTAGAAAACAGGGGAAGAAAGAGAGAGGATAATTAAGATGATTGTGAATATAGCAGTAGGTTCTCAATAATAATTGCAGTTAATACTGAAATTGTGTTGCTGTGACAGGAATAAAGGAGTGAAAAAAGAATTTGAATAAATCAGTGTATGAATGAATAATGAATAAAATTGCTCAAGGATAGGCTGCAAGCCAACATGTTTTAGGCTCAAAACCAGCTGGTCAGTAGATGCCTAGCACAAACCAAATTAGAGTACAAGAGGAAGATGAAGAGATATTGATGGGCCTCTCTTTCTTTGCAGCCTCCTGAAAAATTCCTCTGACATATGGATGGAGGGATTGATGGAGCAGAAGGATCAGCAAAGCAGGGAGGGAGAGGGGGAGGGAGGGTATGCCTCGTATGTCATTGGTGGCTTACATGTCAGTTCAAGACAACTTACTTTTATTTTATTTTCTGCACTTTCCACTGGCTCCATCTCAGAAGCACTTATTTGAGCCTGATCCCAGCTTTAACTGTTATCTCCGCCTTATAGTTTTAAGATGTTGTCTTGTGATTGCGTTATGTTTTTATTTGATTAATTTTAATGCTGTTTTTATTTGTAATGTGGGCTTTGCCCCCTTGTAAGCTGCCCTGAATCCCTTCGGGGAGATGGTGGTGGGGTATAAAAATAAAGTTATATTATTATATTAACTTACCCTGGGTTTTAAAATAAAGGTAAAGGTTCCCCCTTAACATTAAATCTAGTACCGTAGTATCTGGTGCTCTTCAATTTCTAAGCCAAAGAGCCACCGATGCCTGTAGACGCCTCCAAGGTGATGTGGCCATCCTGATTGCATGGAGCGCTGTTAGCTTCCCGCCTGAGCGGTACCTATTGATCTACTCACATTTGTATGTTTTCGAACTGCTGGGTTGGCTAACAGAAGTTCATCCCACTCCTCGGATTCGAACCACCAACTTTTCGGTCAGCAAGTTCAGCAGCTCAGTGGTTTAACCTCCTGCGCCACCGAAGGCTCCCTGGATATTAGTTCAACTTTAAATGGGCTACCCAAGGACCTGGAGCCTGTCTCAAAATAGATGCAGCACCTTGGACAGCTTCTTTAAATTTTGATTAAAATCCAGTATGGATTCACCTCTGCACTGATACCAAAATCACCAACTACAACAACTATTGGAAATGTAAAGATTCCCACTCCTGTCTTTCCAACCACATTTATTTTGCTCCTAATTAATGTAAATATATCACTAAATAAAAATACAGTATTCAATTTAATAACATATAGATTACATTATTGTTTCCCTCTTAAATGCTATCACACTCTAAGAGTATTTCATTCCAATGAGGAGACTATGTGCAATAGTATTGTAACGTTTCCCATTTTACCAGATTGAATAATGTCACATCTTTTATAGCAAGCTAAGATTTAATTACACTTGCAAATAAGAGAGAGAACTGAGTTCAAGGAGTTGAAAGCTCCATCCAAGACTGTAGTTCTAAAGCAGAAGTTGGCAACTGTGTTATTCTGACACATTCCTCACAAGGGCATCATAAAGTTCTCCCTCTACAAGACGGCAACTCATGCCATTTCTTGTTGCCAATTTGAAGAGGAAATAGAGTAAAACCTAGTTGGGGTTGTTCTCCCCTCCCCCACATTTGGAGTTCTTTGGATGAAACACTGGAAGGCATTATCACTGAAAACTACACCACTTTTGAACAAGCTCAGGCATCAGTGGGAAAATGGTGGAGGTCGTTGGGGACTGCAAAAGTACAGTCCATGCTCTAATAAAAAAATAATAATAACTTTATTTTGTACCCCGCCTCCATCTCCCCGAAGGGACTCAGGGCGGCTTACATATGGCACAATGTGCCTAAAACAATGCAATACAATGCAATACAAAATAAAACCAATAGCATATTAAACAATAATGTAAGCTCAAAAACTGCCCGGTAGCCTATGGTGAGAACTGTCATAAAACATGGCCAACTGTAAGCAAGTTTTAGCAAATAAACTAGGGCATGCGGCAAAAGTGCAATGCTGTGCCATTAATTGTGAACCATTGGGACTAGACAAGCTCAAAGGCTTGTCCAAACATCCAGGTCTTCAACTCCTTCCAGAAGGAGGACAGTGTGGGGGCCCTAGAAAGGGCATTCAAAAACCGAGGGGCCACCACTAAGAAGCCCTCTCTACTCAATGTGTATTTTCTTTGAAAATAACAAACTACAATTTTAGAGTCACAAAGCTACCTCTGTGTCTTCTTTTCCCAACCCTGTTGATATGATTTATATACAGTTCTTCTGATTTAATTTTTTCTACTCCAACTCTCCCTGGACCCTGCACAGAGAGGAAAGTAGGATATAAATATGATAAATATGCTAACTAGCTAACTTGCATGAAAATGCACCTCAATTTTCCAATAGAATTTCACCTCTTGCTAGAAGCACTCTCACTTCCAACCTGATTAAATACAGTAGCAAGTAACTGGCAACAGAAATGTCCAGAGCTTGTCATGGTGCCTAACATTTGCATACATTAATTTTGCCTTGTTTGTTTGACAAGGGCATTTTCATCTTGTTTGCTTTACTTTAATTAACTTTCTATACAAACGAGTTCACATTGGATGCATTGTTGAAATGGTATACATTTTTAAACAAAAAAACAAATTATCCCCTAGGTTATACTGGATCACAATTGCTTTTTCCTCCCAACCAGCTCATTTTCAGTTGTTCCTCCACTCTCAATATGCTGATTCTATCAGAAGCTTTTAAAAGACCCAGTGTATCTCAAATATATACTTTATTTTTTCTTCAAAACTGAAAATTATAATATTGTTCACCCCCCCCCCCCCACACACACAGAAAGGACATTTGTGGAGATTTTCCTCCAAAATCCACCTAAACAAATTTTACAGGAAAAATGCTGATGATATGCATCCTCTATATAAATAAAAGTGTAATGTTTGTTTGTAGGATTAACATAACTCAAAAGCTACTGGATGAATTGACACCAAATTTGGACACAATACCCCTATCAGGCCAATGAGTGACTATCACTCATAAAAACACTGGGGGGGGGGGGGGGGACAGGAAAAGAGATTTTAAAAGCCAAAAAACAAAAAAAAAACACATTACAACGCGTGCGCAAAACCACATATATACACAAAACACATGCGCATATACACAAATACACACATGCACATACACATATAAACACACACAAAACACATATACACAGATTGGGCCACAGGAACACGTAGCAGGGAATGCTAGTTTTCTATAAATGTCATTTTCCAAGCCTTGTATGTTTTGATAGTTTTGATCTCTGCATAATATCTTACGCCTAGCTAACAATTTACTCCCCTCACAAGACCTCACAACCTCTGAGGGTGCCTGCCATAGATGCAGCCGAAATGTCAGAAGAGAATGCTTCTAGAATATGGCCATGTAGCCCGAAAAACCTACAACGACCCAATGTACTGCCCCATAACTGTTCTTCAATTTTTTAGGAAACAAGCTCCACATTTCGAAACAATCTGTTAGTGAACACACAATAAGATCAAAGAGAGAAAATAGCTTTGGGAAATATAAATAACCTGCGATTTCAATGGGCCTATTCCAACCTTTATTAAGCTTGCATATTGTTTAAATTACAAATCAAGCATGCATAATACAGTAAAACTAGAAAAGATAATAGTGATTTTAATGTATTAATTGAAACACCACACACCCACATGTTGGAAGTGTTAACTCCACAGCTGGTACCCTGCACACACAACTATGGTTTTTGGTGATTGCAGAAGCACTTGCAACATTATCCATGCTTATGCTGTCCTTTACCCATACCTAAAGGGAATGCCTAGATAGCACCTGGCTATGTCATTATTGCTAGCCGGGATATCAGGCACAAAATGAAATGCTTCTCAAGAGACAGCACTACATAGTCCTGTCATATTGGGGGGATGGGGGGGGTGTGAAAAAGATAGATTTTCAGGACGGGGAGACAGGAAATGTGCCATAATTCTGCTTGGAGGAATGCTACACTTCCTTAATGCTGGGCCTCAGTTCATATCTATAATTTCAGGTAGACTCATTTAAGCATTACATTATTTCAGCTTGTCAAAACTCTACTCCCTTGTATGTAGCCTAGCATTTCCAATAATACCATTCAGCTTGAAATACTTTTTAAAAAATTCTTCTTTTTTTCTCCCATGCCCCAACAAAACTCATTCTTTGCACTGGAGACTTCGGTGTGAGTCAATGCTAGATGAAGAACAATGGTGGCTAATTCTATAGAATGGCAGCAGTGATCGATGGAGCTTCACACAATATCAGCTTTTCAGTCTGAGATTCTGGAGTAAAAAACTGCATGCACAGTACCAAGCTTTGTACCAGTTAGTGGGAGTTACTGCTATTTAAACCCTCCCCCGCCCCTTTTAGGAAAAAAAAATGCAGCGAGCTTTTCAAATATGTATAGTATTCTTCAGTATAGCATTGTGCAAACAAGGCAAACAGAAAGAAAGATGTGGGCTTTCCTAGAACAAAACTACAGGAGGGATAATAAAGAAACGGCTTCCAATGTTCCATAGTTTGAAAAATGCCTCTTGAACTCTAATGAGTTTTTTCCCTTGTAAGGATTTCAGATGGCTAAATAAAGCGACGTTCTGCATAATTGTGATATGTTTTTTTAAAAACCTTTACAGTTCTTCTTAGGCAGAATTGGGATAAATTACATTTTGGATTACAGCTTCACTTTGGCGGATGAGAGCTGTAGTTCAAAAAGCAACTTTTTCAAGGTTTATCCAGTTGGACCTAGATCGCTTAATGCGTCCTTGCCTTTTTAGGCTGAACTAAACATCACTAAAGAATATTCCCTAGGTCCACATACATGGTTCTATGGTATGCTACCTGGAGGGCCTAGAAATGCTAGATATATTATCTGCAGGAATTTTCATGCATGATTTGTTATTATTTATGGTTTCATATCTTTTCTTCCACAGATATGGGGGTTGAACTGTATTTTAATGGATATCAATACATGATTCTGCGTAATTGTTACTTAAGTTATTGGTCATCTTGGCTGGGGTCTTTCTGACTTACACTCATATGGCATGCTAGTTTCACAGTGATGACTGGTAGTTCCTGTTGGAACATGCAAGGAATCTGTGCGTGGTGTGTATCAACTGTAAAATAAGATGCGTGAAGCTGATTGGCCAGTCTATGCCAGGGGAGATGGCTAAGCCTGGGATTTTTGGACACTGTTACAATTTTGTTCAGGCTTGAGCTATGTGTTGAGGGTTGTAAATGTAAATAAACAGAAGCTTTAACACAGTTTTTGAAGCAATATATACTCTTTAGTATAATAAAGTGTTATTTGGGCTTGTGTAACAAGTAACAGTATCTTTACTTCAATTCAAAAGATCAAACAGGGCAACAATATATACAGCAGTCTCTCTGAATTCACACAAAGAATAGAGGGAATAAACAGTCCTTATAGAACAGTTTTTAAAATAGGCTTCATGTCTTAGAAATAATCAGGCTTCAGAGAGTTGGCAGCAATTTGCTTGTGAATATAGCAAGCAAGTTTTCAGTCAGCACTCTCTTCCCTCTCTGACATTAAAGTGGCAGTTAAAACCGTTTGTCTCAGCAGCAAGCCAGACAGCAGCTAATCAGAACTCTGGTTCCTGGCATGCTCAGCCTATCAGCTGCTGGCATATATCTTTCCAGTCAACGCGCTACATCATGGTGTCTCTTTACAAATCCTCACACTATACAGGTGTTCCCAGAGAGAAGAAAAGAGGCAGAGAGAGTTTGGAGTGTACTCTTGCTTCATGAGCTGCTGAAAGAGTTTATCCACATGGACAAGAAAGACAATTTTAAACCTCTCATAAAAGGACATTATGAGAGTTGATGCAACTGATTACATTGTACATATGCTGTTCTGGATTTACAAAGAGTAAACTACTTGTTCTTTATTGTTCACCTGTGTGGCATATTTTCTTTCTCTGGCAAGGCAGTGTGTGGCTGATCAAATGTGAACTACACATGGCAGGTATCCTCAGAGGTTGCGACCTCACAACCTCTGAGGATGCCTGCCATAGATGCAGGTGAAACGTCAAGAGAGAATGCTTCTAGAACATGGCCATATAGCCCGAAAAACCTACAACAACCCAGGCACATGGTTTATTTTACAGTACACCACAGTTCCCATGTTAGTGCAGCAGTGAATCCATTCTAGGATTCATTTAGATTTAAAAAGCTATCTAAAATGCTGGTCCCATTTGGGAATATTGCTTGGCACTTTGGACAGTTCTTTAAAACCCAGTAAAACATGGATTCACTGCTCCAGTGACATGTGATCCATCAGCAACCACTGTTGTTTTAAAAATTGTGCAGAGAAAAAAACCCTATTTCTTCTCCTAATAACAGCAGCTAGGATGGTATATTCAAAATATTGGAAATCCGATAAGTGTCCGAACACTGAGGAATGGTTATTTAAAGTTATAGACAACATACAAATGGAGAGACTAACAGAAAGGATAAGAGGAAGTATGATAAAAGAAAGTAGCTATGAGGATAACTATGAACTGTTTACTAACTATTGTAATAAAGAACACAATATTATAATAGACTTAAAAGATTAAAGGGCATGTAAAGGGATAGACTGACTATATGCGAGAAATATAGGGAAAGATAAAGAAAATTTCGTTTATGCCACCTCTCATTTTATTTTATCATAGGATATTGGGAAGTTGTGAAGAATGGAAGAATAACAAATGTTGCGGTTAACAACAGGAAACTATATGCTATGCCTTATCTACTTTTGTTATATTCTGTGCACCCCTTTACTATTTTTCTACCCCTCCCCTTTCTATCCAAATTCCCCTTCCCCCCACACCTCTACTTTCCTATCCTTTTCTCCTCAGTTCTTATTGCTACTTTTAGCTCTTATGTTATGTGTTGGTAGGAATACCCTACCTGTCTTTGTATGTTTTGTTACTCCTTTTTTAAGAATGGATATTAATAAAAACTATTTTTTAAAAAATTGTGCAGAGAGATATCTCATACCTTTCTTCTTATCCATAACCATTTCCTCAGCATTACAAATACAGCCAGACAAGTTGTCTAGAGTGGCATCTATGGTGGAAAGCTAAAATCCTTCCATCTCATGTAAGGATTCCGATTCCACAATTGCTATTTAAGTTTGAAAAAGTAATATGTAAAGTGCACTTATTTCACATTTCATCTAATTTGGCCTTTCATGGGATGATTTGTCAGTCTTTATTGTAGTGTTTCCCCATTACATTTGCATATATTGCATGTTTTTTATGCAGTTTCATCTTTAAGGACTCAATGCATAAATTTACCAAATATCATTTTTATGAAAATGAGTATAATGCATAAGATGCATACTATTCCTCATGCAAAATAGCTTGGAGTATGAATGGTCTACTATTCTCTAGAAAACATTGCTAAAGAAAACCACTGCATAAGAGGAAATCCAAGATAGTCATAAATGTGGGTGCACTATCTTTTTGCTGTAATTTCTAAGCTTTCTCACTATTGGAAAACAGTATGATGGATTTTGTAGTGGAATGAACAGTAACAGATTGCTATCGATAGCCCCGGAAAGATTAGTACTGCAAGTTTTATGGAAAAAGTCCCAGTACTATGCATTACAAATGAGGCAGACTGGAAATACTTTGTTATCTCTACATGTATGTTCAATCACTGAATGACCAGAGCTACGTATAAAGTTTAAAATTTCTACCCAACTCAGGCTGATGTTGTTTGAAAGTAGGAAACCTTAGGCTTGGGTGGGATTGTTCCCTCTCTCACACATATACTTTGGCATTGGGTTTCCCAGTTTTTCTACTTTTAAAAGGTTGAAATTCCTTGTTGAGGCTTACAGTACAGTGATACCTTGAGTTGATAGTATAATTCATTCTGTGACTGAGCTCTTAAAGTGATTTTCCCCATTTAAATGCATTTAAATAGATTCAAATGCTATTAATCTGTTCTGCTCCCCGATTCCCCCTGTTTTGTTACATGTTTTTAAATAAGAAAATGTACTTTATAAATAACAAATAATGTATAAATGCACATTTACATGGAATAATAAAAATATCAATTTTAAAATGGTAGAATCACAAAATTGTGGCAAGGAAGCACAAAATGAAGAGGCAGAAGCATCATTTTCTACACACTCTACTCATTCCGGCCTTCCTCCCTCTCTCTTGTTCTCTCTCCCTCTCTCAATTCATGAAGCCTAATATACCAGTAAAACCAATCACACAAAATCAACCAACTCAAAAGTTTCTCAAAGCAAACAAGAGTAAAGTAGACAGCAATCTCCCAAAGCGGACAAAAGCACAAGACATGGAGACACAAGGCGCAGATGCACAAGGCATGGAGGCTGCTCCCTTGAAGCCCTAAAGCCTTGTACTCTGGCACTAGTGCTCCTTCTGGCACTAGCTCTTAATTCAAAATGCTGCCCATATGACAAAACAAACCCAGGCTGAGCCACGGCTCTTAACTCAAAACTCTCTTAAGTTGGGATGCTCTCAGGTTGAAGTTCCAATGTATTTTAGAGGGTGTCTTGGAGCATAGTGTTCTCAACGGTGGCAGCAATTTCTTCCCCATACTACAACATTTTCCACTTGGGCAAAACGTTTTTGGGTTTGTTCAATAAAATATTATTGGTTTTCTACAGGATTTGCTTCTGTTATGCACATTTTGTTGTACGAGCTCTTGCTGTGCAAATTCACTGTAGCTTTCTTGGAAGTTTTTTTTTTCATTTTAAAATATCATTCTTAAAAATATATAAACCATTTTGGATTAAATTTGTAATATATGGGTATTTATCCATAAAGTCCCTTCAAAATAACTGACGATCTTCTATACTAGCAACATGAGCAAATAAAGTGCTTATGAGCGAGCTGTCAAGGCGGCCAAAAATGTGTTCTTCTCCGCCTCGATAGCATCTGCCAACTCACGCCCGGCTCAATTGTTTAAAATAATTCGGTCTTTGACGACGGTCCCTACTGTCCCAAAAAATAGTGATGAGGCCCTCACTGCCGGTGCTTTTCAGAGTTTTTTTGCGGACAAGATACTGAGTCTCCGCCGGGACCTTCCTGCCACGGTTGATACAGTAGAGGAGCTCGAGACCCCGTGGCCCTCCGCCGGGCCCACCCTCGACCGGTTTCGGCCACTGGACGCAGATGCTGTTGATAAGATTGTGGCTGCAACCAGGTCTACCACCTGCTCCCTCGACCCGTGCCCCTCCTGGCTTGTTAGATCTTGCCTGGAGGGGTTACGTGGGCCTCTGTTGAACATCATAAACAGCTCCCTTGAGCAAGGAGTTTTTCAGAGTGCTTAAAAGAGGCGGTGGTGGCTCCATTGCTGAAGAAACCGTCATTAGACCCGGCGGTTCCTTCCAACTACCGACCAGTATCAAATCTTCCGTACCTGGGGAAGGTAGTTGAGAGGGCAGCAATGGAGCAGTTGCAGTCCTTCTTAGATGATGCAACATGGCTAGACCCCTTCCAGTCCAGCTTCCGTTCGGGGCATGGGACGGAGACGGTCCTGGTCTCCATCACAGACCAACTCCGCTGCCAGCTCGACCAAGGGGGGTCTGCGCTGCTCGTGTTATTGGACCTCACGGCAGCGTTTGACACGGTCGACCACGATCTTTTGATCCACCGCCTGGCCATGGCTGGAGTGAGGGGGGCAGCCCAGAAATGGCTGACCTCCTTCCTCCGCCAGCGGTCTCAGCGTGTGAGGAGGCGAGGTGGTCTCTGAGGCCTCCCCATTAGTTTGTGGAGTGCCGCAGGGGGCCATCCTCTCCCCTCTGTTATTTAACATCTACATGCAGCCGCTTGCACAGCTGGTGCGGAGTTATGGGCTTGAGTGACACCAGTATGCGGATGACACTCAGCTCATTCTGAGGATGGAGGGTAGGCCTGAATCCGTCCCCGATAATTTCCAACGCTGCCTCAAAGCCGTTACTGGATGGCTGCGAGCCAGTAGGTTGAGGGTGAATCCGGCGAAGACGGAGACCTTGTGGCTGGGCCGCCCGGGTGGTGGGGATGTCCAGCTTCCGACCCTGGACGGTGCGGCATTATGCCCATCGTCTTCCGTAAAGAGCCTGGGGGTCCATCTGGACTCCCAGCTGACCATGGAGACCCAGGTCTCTGCGGCCAGCAAGCTTGCGTTTTACCATCTCCAACAGGCAAGGAGGCTGGGCGCCTACCTATCCCGGAACGACCTGGCCACGGTGATCCAAGCAACGGTCATCTCGAGACTGGATTACTGTAACGCGCTTTACGTTGGCCTTCCCCTGTCGGTGACCCGGAAGCTCAGGCTGGTGCAGAACACTGCCGCTCGGCTCCTGACTGGCACCCCAGCAGGTTGCCACATAACACCTGTTTTTCAGGATCTGCACTGGCTACCAATTGAGCACCGGATCACCTTCAAGGTGTTGGTGCTTACCTTTAAGGCCTTACACGGCCTGGGGCCAGCGTATCTGAGGGACCGCCTCTCCCCATATTGTCCCCCGAGATCACTCCGCTCCGAGGATGCCAATCTTCTCGCTATCCCCTCTGCGAAGACTGCCAAGCTTACTTCTACTCGCCGAAGGGCATTCTCGGTAATTGCTCCGACGCTTTGGAATGCCCTTCTGGCTGCCACGCGCGCCATCCATGACCTCCTCCCCTTCAGGCGGGGGTGCAAGACCCACCTGTTCCAGCTCGCCTTCCGAGTGTAGGCCATGCTTCTTGCACCCCCCTGTTGGAGTCCATATCATGGGCTGGTTGCTTTTAATCTGTGTCCTACTGTGATTTTATTGATATTTTATCGACATTCTATGATGTTTTATTCTGTTTTTACTCTGTTGTGTTCTGCTATGTTTCTTCTCATGTTGTGAGCCGCCCCGAGCCCACCGGGAGTGGCGGCATAGAAACTGAGCTAATAAATAAATAAATAAATAAATAAATAAATAAATAAAGTATCCAGGCCCAACGTCCTCAGCCCCCCTTAAGAGCCAGGAGCTAATCAACAAATTCCTATTCAGCCCTGGAAACCTACTGGGTGATCACAGTCTTTCAGCCTTTGAGCAAGGCAATAATAAATCTCTGAATACATCTTGATTTAAAAGAAGCAAACACTCTATGACAGGGCTGCCATAAGTCAGGGGAAACACTGGCATGTTACCTACATGCAGGTAGACCAATTATTTGCTAAAAGAATACCCTTCCCATTCAAGACAGTATTTTAGTGAGTGAGTTATGAAACTAATCTTTTGGCTCTTCAAAAAACACTAACTGTGAAAGCACTGCAATAACTTTTACTGCTATAATCAGATAAAGCACCATTGTCTTTTTTAAAATTGCCGATATGATCTTGCCATCTAATGTATCTGAGAATGTAGACCAATCTGCCTTTCTGAAGTTGAGTCTAAGTTCAAATTGAACTTCCCGAGGCCTTATAGTTGGGAACAATTGGCATACTATCAGCCGGTGGTCTCACTGATTTAATGCATTGCTGCACAATGCTGTCACTCACAAATAGGAGGTCTGGGTTATATCCTGGTGCCATCTCCCACTGTTGTAGGCTGGTGGGAGTTTACTATCATGCATAAGTTATAGTTTATGCATTTTAGCCCAGGAGAGGACTTTTGGGGAGGTTATAGATTCTGCATCTGTAGCAGAAAAAAACCAATCATGTCAACCTCTCCATGTTTTTGTTATAGTGTATAACATTTATTTTTAGGGTGTAGCATATAAGGCCAAATGATTAAGTTTAGTCTTAAAGAAACACATGTTACAAGGCAAAACAGCTCCATATTATTCAGTTAAAACGCTTTGCTAAAAAGACCAGTAGTTAACATTGCAGCAAAGCAGATAGTTCCCTGTAGAGTTTCTACTCAAATATTATTCCTGTTTTGATATTGCTTGTCCTTTTTGAAATGTGTACACTCTGATAACTACTGCAGAATGTGGATAGTATGGATTATGTAAATTGTTCTAAATGTGCATCAGGGTTTGGAATGGAGAGAGAGGACAACGTGGGGACAGGGAAGAGGTTCAAAATTAAGTTTTAATTTAATAAATTTCAATATGAATTTATTAATGTACAGTTTCAGACAAAAATCAAGTTAATATTCGAAACTTGCTCTTCAATAAATATTGTGATACAATTCTTCAATCAGATGTCCACGAAAATGCATAATTATGGGAATATGTATACAAAGATGTGTATGCTAAAAAAGGTTACAATTCATTCTAATGCAAAATTGCTTACCAAGATGCAAATAATAAAGTAAACTGAATATATGAAAACAGGGGTGTATACACTCTGGAGCTGCTGCGGCTGCATTTTAC
The DNA here is from genome assembly GCA_030556195.1 of Anolis apletophallus. Taxonomy (NCBI): domain Eukaryota; kingdom Metazoa; phylum Chordata; class Lepidosauria; order Squamata; family Anolidae; genus Anolis; species Anolis apletophallus. The sequence goes on along the minus strand of JARBWK010000007.1, from coordinate 64,490,554 downwards.
AACATTTTGGTCATCTACAGTTCTGTATGGCAGTTCCCTGTTGCAAGTGTTATTTAGTAGACTATAAATAATTGTTCTATCTCTTTTGTTCTTTTAAAACTAGATTAAGGCTGTTTTAATTTGGGAGATGCCTTTAAAAAATCTAGAGGGGTCCAATCCCCCCGCCCCAGTCTTTTTTAGCCAATAATCTCAATTTTAATTATATCAGGAGAAATTTACTGAAATTGGAAAACAATGTTCATGCTTTCTGAAAAGAAATCAAACTAATAAACATTATTGAATCAAAAATAATCCAAAGAGATTACAGATGTGATCACATTAGCATTATAAAACAGAGGCTTTCATCTCCCAATTGCCTGGTTTGCTCCTGCAGATTTCTGGGAAATGTAGCTTAGGGTTGGGGCCTTTAGAATTCTCAGCTAGAGAGGTCCTCGGCATCCCTAAACTACATTTCCCAGAATTCTGCAGGAGCAAACCAGGAGATTGCAAAGTGGGGAATCTTTGCTTTATAATGCTAATGTGATATCATCCTGAAGAAATGGGGGGTGAGGACAAAAGTGAAGAGTTCTAGTTATATTTAATGACAAAATGGACCATATTCACTTCCCTGAGTTTGGGAAAATTGCTTTTTGGACCACAACTCCATGGCGGTTAAGGAATGAGTGGAGCTATATCTAAATCAGTGGTCCTCCAGGTGTTTTGGATTTCAGCTCCCAATATTCCTAACAGCTGGTAAACTGGCTAGGATTTCTGAGAGTTGAAGTTGAAAACAGCTGGAGGGACAAAAGTTGGGAACCACTGGTCTAAAGCAGTAACTTTTGTGAGCTCTAATTCTTCTCCAGTTCTTCTTTTCAATGGTGCAGGCAGAATTCTACCCTACCCTTGCTACCAAATATCCTGTAAAAAGACCCCTTTGCATTCAACCAGAGATGCTTTACATGCAAAGCACATGCTTGATTGTTGGCTTGTTTGGGCAGAAAAGGTAGAATATCTGCAATTTAACAATTCAAATGTTTTAGAAATCTCTGCATAGAGGAAGTAAAAAAAAGCAGAATAGCTTTTTCTTTTACATGTTTTCTATTATGCATATAAACTCGTTTGACTTTCATTTGAAACTCAAATTAAGTAAATAGAGAAGGAGAGGCATACTTGGATTTATATTATAAATAAAATGAAATGGAGGAGAGGAGAGGGTTTGTCTTGCATTTATTCATAGTTAGGAAAGTGTTGAAACCACTGCAATGAATACAAGTTTTATTTCAGTGCTTTTACTCATTTGGAGAGAAAATAGTTATATACTAAAATGTGAAATAGTTTAAGATCTTAGAAATAGAAGGCTTGTAATTCATCCTGCCCAGTTTGATTTAGTTTAACATTACATCCTGGAACTAAGATGGCAATGACACAAATAGCCTGAGAATTTTTTTTATAAAAGAAAAGGAGAACAAGCTGGTCCTGGATTGCTACTGAGCTAACAGATTGAATATAGAATCACAACATTTATGGGAAATAGAAAGACAAAAAGTCAAACAAGATACAGAGGGTAACTGTGAGCACTATACATATGTTTAACTCAGCCACAGACAGAGGAGGGATAGAAGCCTTTCTCTTTAGAGTGTAGAGTTTCTTTCTACAAAGAGAAGTACACACGCAACCAACATTTCCTGCTGTATATTACCAAGCTTTTGTACTTTTAAGCACATTTTCCCCATCTCACTGTGAGCCACCCATCAGTGAGAAATCTGCTTAAAGCTCTAAAAAGCTGTGAAGTCAATCAGGGAGGGGACCAGTTCACGTCTTCCCACATCTTTGAATGTGAGTAGGGTGAAGAGTTGCTTGCCCTGATCTGTGGGATGGAGGAGGGTGTAATGAACTATTGCAGCCATGACCCATATTTAAACTTTACATTGAACTCAGAACAATGCCATCTTCTATAACTTTCTATAAATACAACATTTCCCCCAGTAAACATATTTCCATGCTTATCAACCCCTTTTCTGTATTTCCAATTCTGTTTGTCTATGAAAACAAAACAGGCTGGAGCCAGTTGCTACAATACTTCCAATTCTAGTAGACCCACTAAATCAATTGCTAAATGGTAAATCAAAATTAAAATTAAAACCACCTGTTCAATGACTCTAATCTAGCGGTTGTTAGAATTTATTTGCAACATTTCTACCCCGCCTTTCTCAACCCCAGAGGGGACTCAAGACGGCTTAACAACATAGGCAACCATTCAATGCCAATTAAAAACAATGTAAAATTAAAATAATCATTTAAAATATAAAACATTTTAAAATATTTAAACCAATATCACCATTGTTACATCACACTGTTCATAATCGTAATCTGGGCCATTTCAGTAGTCCTTACACATAAGGACTGATTAAGAGAATTAAGAAAATAATCTCAAATCAGGAAATACCCAGATTTTTTTTCAAGGATGCATCAACTCCCCCTTTTTCTATTCATTTTACTAACTTAAATAGCAAGTAGAGTAGAAAGAATGTTTGAAAATATTTAGCAAATGGCTGACAAAACATCTTTATCAAGTCTCAAAGAATGTGAACAAGGAGAACCCTGGCTTGAAGAGAATTTTAATGTGTTTTTGTGAGTATTTTTAGGGGCAGGTTGGGAGGGCATCTGCATAGAAAACAGAATTTACTGGACTGGATACAGCATTTTATGCACACACAATAAATGGGTACATTTTGTACAGAAAGATTAACTGTGAATAGTCTTGAAAGATTGTCAGTTTTTGAAAACTTTCTTGCAGTAGAAAGGAATTATGCTAAAATTATTCAGTTTCCTTTGGAAACAAAATTAGTGAAGAATTTTATCCCTAGTACCAAAGAAATAGCATGTACAAATTTTGATCTGGAACTTTTTGCTACCAGAAGTGCCAGTTGCCACTGGTTTTGCTTCAGTAATATTGTGCTTGATAAGAACAGTGATTTCTAAGTGCAATCATTGTTAGGGCTTCACAGTCATAAGATATATTGATTCACCGCAAAATCCTTTAAAATAGTATGTACTACTCTTCATAGAAAAATAAAAGTTAAGAGGATTTATAGTTCATTTTTAAGCCCTAAGCATCCTATATACAAACATATCGCACTGATTAGCATGCACTCCAACAGATGCCTTCACTATTACCTTTGTTACATTTGCTGCATCAAATGAAGCAGAGTTTAGTCTGCAAGGACATTTATTAATCTCTACACTGGTACCAATCTCTTCATTATGATGTCGGGATTACCTTAGCCCAATGAAGTCCAGATGGTAATATATTTGTCTCTAAGGTGATAAAAGTGCCCTACATAAGACTAACAAGACCACTTGTCTAGATAACATAATTAGAACTGTATGGTTATACCCTTCTATCTGAAACTTGGCTCTAGTGAACTTACATTAATTCACAACTACCTAGATAAGCACATGATTGTACAGTATGATTCTCACACACTGGCACTAAGCATTGTATTTACTACAGCTGCCCCATCTGGCATAAATTTTAGCAGTCCATTAGCAACGGTCCAGAAAACTGCCACTTTCTAAGATTTATACAAGTGTAAAATGGAAGGTGTTAATGCTGTCACGGCTGGTTTACGCATTAATTTTCATAGCTTTGCGGCTGACGTATGACTGATCAATTACAGGTTATTGGCAGATCTTGACTATCATGTCAGATGCACTGATTTTCAGTGAACTCAATGCACGTTTTCAGCTGCAAGTGATCAAATGAGGAGAAATCAATCAAGCGATGTTCAGGTAGGTGTGAAACAGCCTTTAGCAAAGACCTGACAATTGATTTTACCTTAAGAATACAGATCATTTACTCCTTTCCAAGAACGACTAGGCTCCCTCACAGAGAGAAAGCCATATGATATTCACCTGGCATTGATGGAGGGCAATAGGACTGGGACAAAGAGTTATGACATTTATTTATTTATTTACTGTATTTCTGCTCTGCTCTATCTCACCCCGGAGGGGACATGATGAAAAACTAGTCTACAGAATGTGAGAGTTGATGCAATGAATGATGGATGATATATGGGCCCTTAGTTGATCCCAAACTGGCCTTGTAAAATCACTTTGCTAGTGATTTTTGCTGCTAACAGTTCAGGGACTTAAAATGTTTAAGAATTCAAAGAACAGATCGTTCCACAAATGTTTTGACATCTCATCAGTCGTGCAAGGAAACATCTAAGACCTTTCAGTGCAAATGTTGACTGGTGGCTTCAGCCATTCATTGCACCTATGTACCACCTGAAGAGGTAGCAGTCATCTGACAAACACCTCCGTTCAAAGGCCAGTTTTTTTCCCCAGAGCAGCCTGTTTCTTCTGTGCCTCTTCGGTGACAATGGAAGAGAGATTTGTGAAACCATTTGTGTCATTCTGAAATGTGATGGCTCAAATCGTCCTTATAATTTGTTTTTATTTTAAAGTTCCCTAAGGGCTAGACATGAAAGGTTAATCCAGCATATGTTAACCTCTGGGTTGAGATGTATGCCGGGCATTCCAGTGTAACAAAATAAAAAGGCCATTCTGCTCCAGAAGTGAATAGGACACAATGAACTTGGTGAGAATTGACATGAATGAATGAAAAGGAAAGCTTTCCTGACAATTCCAGTGGAAGGGTGATCTAGTGGAAGAGTGATCTAGTGCAGTGTTTCCCAACCTTTTTTGAGCCGCGGCACACTTTTAACATTAAAAAAATCCGTGGGCACACCACCAACCAAAATGACACAAAATGACACTCTAACACAGTAAAGAACGGCTGGGGGGATGGTGGCCTGCTGGGAGCAGCTTCTGGGAGTGCTGAAGCCAGGGGGAGGGGGTGGAGCCAGGCTGTGCCATGCCCCGCCCCTCCTCCGGCTTCAGCTCTCCCAGCAGCTGCTCCAGCCTTGAGGGAGCAGTGCCAAGCCCGCGGTGGCACAATGCTGGTTTGCCACTGCCCCTTCAAGGCTGGAGCAGCTGCTGGAAGTGCCGAAGCTGGGGGAGGGGGCTGTGCCAGGCCGTGCCATGCCCTGTCCCCTCCCCCCAGCTTCAGCTCTCCCACAGAGGAGGAGCATGAGCGGTGGATGGGCTTCAGTGGGCGGGGCTCCTCCCCCACGCAGCTTCAGCAAGCGAGGGGCGGGATATATGGCAGATTGGAGGCTGGCCGGGGAAACAGCTGAAGGAAGCGGTGCCCTGGCCCCTTCTTCTTTTTCTTCGCCGCCACCCGGCCCTTCCTCCCCCCCCCCAAGCAGCAGGAGTTTGGCAGGAGGAGGGGGGGAAGGAAGGGGGCAGAGAGCTTTTCTCACGGCACAGCAGGAGGTCCGGCACAGCACACTAGTGTACCACGTCACAGCAGTTGGGAAACACTGATCTAGTGAGGCTAGGAGAGGGTAACATCTGTACTCTGGGTTGTACTAAGAACCTTGAGAAGGGAGGAAAAATGGATGGAATATCTGCACACTGAGATGTAGTCAACTCAGGAATAGCAATCTCAATCGGGAAATATTGGGGATTGTAGTGGGACCAAAGAGGCTTTATTCTCTTCTAATCTTTTGCAATCCTTAGGCTACTGAGATTTGTTCTCTACTGTGACTGAGCATAGATATATATTTCCTGTTACATGGGCAACAGACATGTAACGCATGAGAGGCTGTTCATTTTATGATTCTTTTTAATGCAATTCCAATCCCAAATGTAAATGTGTAAGAGGGAAAATGATAAAGTTAGGAAATATTTGATTCCTCTTATCATTTGGGACTTAAGCTCTTCTTTGTTAAATTAGCATCTCAGTTCATAAGGGAGCTGCTGTTATTATGTTCTCAGTTATTTCTCTGAATCACCTATTTCAATCAGGGGGGACAAGACATGGCACAAAACTGTGCTATTGCCAAAAATGAATAAAGAGGAGTGTGCAGCCATCTGTAAGAAGGATTAAAAAGTCTAGTTTGGTTCTTTGCAGAAATAATCTGGATGTTTGATTACCATCTCACGGTGACTCCAATTTATTCTTTACAATGAAGCATTTTTCATTCCAATATGAGCATGTTAGAATGACTCAGATACAATTGAATGGCAGAGCATATAACAATATATAAGCTACTGAATTCCAATAGTGCTGTGTGTATAGGTGGGGATGTGCTTTTCCGAAGAAAGCAGAACATGTGGAAAATATGGTATGATTTTTAAAGGAGTTTAAGGCCACGGGAAGATGAATATTCTCCCCCCCGGTCTCCTAAAAATGAAATGCCAATTGTCTGGTTTAAGAGCTGCCTTACTTTGAATCATGCCCGTAATCCATTTGGCTCAAAATCATTGAGTCCTGATTGGAAGTTTTAAAAAAATTATATCAGGTAGGATTCCATTATAGCCTTCCCAGAGACCCCTTGAATTCCTGGGTGGTTTTAGAATTAAATCTTAGTAAGGTCAAACTCCCCTTAGCCTTCCAAACAAGAGACAATTATTTATTTATTTCATTTATACACCGCTTTTCTTTACCCCTGGGGGGGGGGGGACTCAAAGCGGTTCACAACAAAGTAAATGGCAAAATTCAATTCAAATATAAAATATAACACATAATTAAAGTAGCAAATAACAATAGATTAAAACCAGTAAACTATAAAACATCAAACAGAGACAACCTAAAACATACAACATTGCACATTGCTTGCTTAAAAAGCCACGTTTTAAGTAGTTTCCCAAACATCAGGAGGGAGGGGGCAATCTCATCTCAGTGGGGAGTGAATTCCACAGCCGTGGGGCCACCACTGAGAAGACCCAGTTGCGACTGTGAGGGTGGTGGGACCGAGAGCAGGACCTCCTCCACCAATCTTAGGCTGTTTCAGTTCCATGACCCGGCCTAAAGTCAGACTGCGATGTATCTAGATAATCAGTTTCTTCCAAGAACATCTTGAGTTGTGAGGCCACAACATGTTCCAAAACTTTGTTCAAAAAGGGGAGTTTGGAAACTGACCAAAAGTTGTTCAACTGGGTGGGGTCCATTAATGGTTTTTTCAACAGCGGTTTTATTACAGCCTTTTTAATTATTATTACTTCAAACTTGTATACCGCCACTCCCCGAAGGCTCGGAGCGGTTTACAGCAGTTTGAGTGCCCAGCGGCAACATTAAGACAACATATACATAGTACACAGAGGGAAGAACAAAAGGGTGGGGAGGGAAGGAGGAAATAGGGTAGTGTCAGCGGCTGAGTGTAATCTTGCCTTCCCGTAGGGAAGCATTAACCCCCACCTTCACTCACTCTGTCAAACCCCCTCTGACTTCCTTTATCAGAGATGATGCACAGGGGTCTAGGATACATGTGGTTGCCCTCGCTTCCCCAAGGGTCTTGTCCATATACTCGAGCTGCACCAATTGAAATGAATCCATTTAAACTGGACTTGTGTTACATCTTCAGAGTTTGCGGTTAATATAGTGTCAAGGTCAAAGTGGATCGGAGAGACTTTGTCCGCAAAGAACCGAGCAAATGCTTCACAGTGAGCTGCCAAACAGTCAGGGATCCCATCTTGTGGGAGAGGATTTAACAACCTTCTGACTACTTGAAACAGCTCTGCTGGATGGTTCTTCACGGACACAATGTCACCCACAATGGAAGACTGCTTTGTGGCCTCCACTGCTGTGAAATACGCCCTGAGATAGAGAGATAGTCGTGTTCGATCTGATTCAGTGAGAGATGAGCACCACACATGTTCTAGTCTCTATTTCACATATTGCATTGCTGACAACTCCTTAAATAAAGGAGTTGATATAGCTCTGCCATGTGAAAAGGGACATTCTAGAGTGATCATGTCTACTGCCCTAGTCATCTTCCTATTCCAGAGAGTGACTAGAGCATCGATAGGATCACCTACCAAGGTGGCAGGAAATTCCTACAAAATTCTGGAAAATTGCCATGGAGTATTGGTGTTTTGGAGTACGGTGCCATCTCTACGCAGGTGACACCCAACTCCACTACTCTTTTCCACCAGATTTCAAGGAAGTCCCTCGGATATTGGACCAGTGCCTGGCCGCTATGACGTTTTGGATGAGGAGGTACAAGCTGAGGATTAATCCCGATAAGACAAAGTTCCTCCAGGTCAGTCGCTCGTCTGATCAGGGTATTGGGTGGCAACCTGTGCTGGACAGGGTTACACTCCCCCTGAAGTCACAGGTCCGCAGTTTGGGGGTTCTCCTGGACTCAGCGCTGACGCTTGATGCTCAGGTGCCTGGAGAGCCTTTGCACAGTTAAAACTCATGCGCCGGCTTCCGGTCGGGCAAAGATGGCGGCAGGTTGGGCGATTTGAGGGCTCCTCAATTCGTCAACCGATTCCGCAGGCCAGAGGGTGAATCGCGCCCTCACCTCAGGCTGCAAGAAGCAGCCAAGAGGCAGCGAAGCCGGAGAGATCCCACCGAGGGCTCCAGAGGTCCCCCCCTCCTCAAGAGGGGGAGACCGAGAGGGCCTGGTGTGACTCAACACCGGCGAGCGGCCAGCGGATCGGGAAGCGGGCACGAGCCTGCATTTACTGCCAGCCCGGCCCACCCCAATAACGGGAGAGGGAGAGAAAACCAGGGTTCGGGGGAGAGTGGATGCCAAAGGAGCGGTAAGCAGTCCCAACGAAGGGAGGCTATCCAAGAGAAAGCGGGAAGCAATTGAACGAAAGGGAGCCCCAAAGAAAAGAGGGACAGGATAGCGCAGGAAGACAAAAGGGGCCGAAAGTAACCAGGGAGGAGGAAAAAGAGAAAGAAGGGCCATCCGTGAGCTCCCCGGAAAGAATCAGAAAGGTCCCGATAACCGGAGGGGGGAGAGATTTGGGACCCAAGATGGCGGTGCGAGCAATGTAAAGGAGGCAAACAACAACCTGGAGGGGAAGGCGGCCATACTTGAGGAGAGGCTCTTCCTGCTTCAGAAGTAAAGGGCGTGAAAGAGGATGGAAGTGAAGGCAACAAGCCGCCCGAACACAATTAGGGGACGGACACACACCGGAAGTGCGGAGGAAACAGCTGAGGAGGGGACCAACCGGCCGGAACGATCGGCCAGTGGGCTAAGCAAGGTAAAAACGGCCCCCAAAGAGGAAACAGAGTACCCCAAGGCCTGAAATAAAGAGAGAGGAGCGAAATGTTGGGAAGTGGAGGGCAAGGCCATCGACCTTCCCTGCCCTAACTAGTCAGAATAGGCCCCCTAAGATCCCAGGGAACCCCTTGAAAGGTCAGAGTATTGAGGAGACCTAAGCCAACCCCAAAGGCAAAGATTTACAGCCGGAACGACAAAAAAATAAATAAATAAATAGAATAAAATAAAATAAATAAAAAAATAATAAATAAATAAAAAGAAATATCTCAAGAGCAAAAGAGCAGAGTATGATGCAAGAAGAGGGCGCAGAGGAGGAGGGAGTTACTTTGAGGGACATCCGCGCTGAGCTGCGAAGAATAGGGAAGCCCAGGACGGACTCCTACGGAGGATGGACGCCAGGATGTCCCGGCAAGAAAGGCAGGTGGGTGCAGTCCGGGGGCACTCCCAACGGGCAAGGGCAGAGCCAGCTGAGGAGGCGTTCCCCACAATGCCAGAGCTGCTGACCTTCTGTGATGATGGAGGAGACGCGCCCCTGGTCAAGGGGGAAAACGCGGCAAAGCGTGAGGGTGGAGAGAGGAGAGGGAAGGAGAATGTAAAGCCGCGGGAAGTATCAGGGGAAAGAGGACCTCACCCCAAAAATAGTGAGGAAGTCTCACTGGAAGCTGCAAGGATGACTTCGAAGGGCCCTAAAACCTCTGCTCCCCAAAAAAAAAAAGAGAAAAGAGGAAAACCAAGAGGCCGCTGCAACATCCAAGAGCCCCGCCCCGGATACAGATAAGAGCGATGGCAAAAAGAATGGGACGCAGCTCAATAGGAAGAGAAGCTGGACGAGAACAGCCCAGCAAGGAAGAAAGAAAACCTAGAGAAAAGTTGCCCTACTTTCTTGAGGCGTACTTTAGGCCTGTGAGATGTGGCATCCTGGGGATGGATATAAAGGCCTCGAATCTCCTAGGAGAATGGTTAGAGAGGAAGCCGAGGAAGGCGAAGGGGTACGGATCCAGCTACACTGGGGGACGAGGAGCGGACAATGGACACCAAACACTGGAGAGATTTTGAGGGATAGGGGAAAAGAGTTTCTAAAAGGACAAAAACTAAAAACAACAGATTGCTTTTGTATCAGGAGGGTTGTGAAGACCCGGCTCTGGAAAAAGAAGGAAAAAGAGCCTAAAAAGAAAACTTGTAAAAAAGAAATGTCCAGCTTAACAAGGAGAGAGACTGTACGAGAAAAAACAAGAGGCAGGAAGGAAACGGGTTACCCCTATCTCTATCTTTTCCCATCACCATTGCTCATTACTATCCTTCCCAGAGCCCGGACCAAACAACCTTCATCACCGCCTCCAACCCTTACCCCTGCCCACCCCCATTCCTCCCCATACCCTCAACCCGCCCCTACCCCAAAACCATCCCTTTTTTTTTTTTCTCATCTGTATGTATTCAAAACTTTCAATAAAAATTTAATTAATAATAATTAAAAAAAACTCGTGCACCAACTGCGACCATACCTCGTGAAGTCTGACTTGACCATGGTGCTCCATGCCTTGGTTACCTCTAGATTGGACTGCTGTAATGCACTCTACATGGGGCTTCCCTTGAAGACGGCCTGGAAACTTCAACTTGACCAACGCTCGGCTGCCAGATTAATAACTGGGGCAGGTTACAGGGAGCGGTCGACCTCCCTGTTCAAAGAGCTCAACTGGCTACAGTTTACTTTCTGGGCCCAATTCAAGGTGCAGGTGATTACCTACAAAGCCCTAAACGGTTTGGGACCCGTCTTTGTGACTGGTTCTCCTCCCATGAACCAGCCTATTCCCTTCGCTCCTCAGGGGAGGCCCTCCTTTCGCCCCCGCCAGTCTCACAAACTTGGCTTGTGAGCACTAGGGAGAAAGGCTTCTCCTCTGTGGCCCCCTGCCTTTGAATCCCCCCCCCCCCGGGAGAGATTAGGAATGCCCCCTCATTGGAATCCTTTAGGAAACAATTGAAAACCTGGTTCTTCCACCTGGCCTTTGGAGATTAGGTTCCCAAATGTGAAACCTCTTCCCCTATGTGACCCATTGTCTTTGACACTACTCCAGTCATCTCCCCCAAGTTTTTAAACATCCTTTATGTTCATGTGGCCCGCCCTGTCGGTTCTGTTTTTAGACTCACCTGTACTGTTGTGTTTCCACCAATGTATTTTATTGTGTTTACTGCTTTTATTATGTTTATTGTTTTTAATGTTGTTGATATTTTGTGATGTGTTGTTCGGGCACGGCCCATGTAAGCCGCTTCGAGTCTCCTTTGGGGAGATGGATGCGGGTTAGAAATAAAGCTATTATTATTATTATTACTGAGCCACTTCTGCCAGGGTGGTCTCTGCCTGGACACTGAAGTCCCCCAGCACTATGAGCTGTTGGTACTCCAGTGCTAGGCTCAAGACCACCCTGGCTAGCTCAGGAGGGAGACTGTAGTGCAGCGGGGTAGGAGGTACACTAACAGAATCCCTATTCTGTCCCGGTCTCCTATACTTTGGTGGATACATTCAAATGAGGTTGACTGTGGGATGGGGTATCAGGTCAAGGAGATGGAATCCCAATAGACTATTGCAACCCCACTCCCTGCCCTCAAGATCTAAACTGTTGCACAGAGTAGCCTGATGGACAAAGCTGGGAGAGATTCACTCCTCCCAGTCTCATCCAACCAAGTCTCCGTTATGCATGCCAGATCTGCAGACTCATCCAGGATTAAATCATGGTTGATTTATCATCATGCTGTTTTTCCATCCACAGACCTGGTATTCAACAGCACCAACTGAAAACACACGTTGGTGTCTGAAGGGATCACACAATGCGTATAGTAAAAAGGAGCTATAATTTAACAGTGTATCATAAAGAGCATTAACAATACACTATACAGGGTGCTTAGGTTCAATTCAAATTTGTAGTACAAATTTGTAGTACAATTCAAATTTGTAGTACAACACAATGGTATATACAGTGCACCTAATGCAACTTTCCTAATGTATAAGGAAAGTTGCACTAGGTGCACTGTATATACCATTGTGTTGTATGGATTTATGAACGTTTGAATTGTTATTTTTGCTCTCTATGTACTATAAATTTGAATTGAACCTAAGCACCCTGTATAGTGTATTGTTAATGCTCTTTATGATACATTGTTGAATTATAGCTCCTTTTTACTATACGCATTGTGTGATCCCTTCAGACACCAACGTGTGTTTTCAGTTAGCTCTTAGGTACCTGCCCAGTGTTTTTTTGTATTCAACAGCACCACCCATAATCTGGAGGAACTACCATCCTGGTGACCCAGGTTTACCAAATCAGTAGTTTTGGAACTACTGATACTCTCTTCCATTTCCTAGGCCAAATTGATGGTCTTCCTTTCTCGTATCTCCCTCTCCCCATTATTACACCTATGGGGACCCCTCAGCCAGTGGAACTTCCCCCTCCCTCCAAAATACCCATCCCCATCTCTCAGATATAAGCCCAGCAGTGGCCATTGCACAGGAACCTGTCTTTTGATATATCTCTCTCTTCCTGCCATCAAAAATAACACTTTCCTTCCCCCACACCCAGGCCTTGAATATCACAATACTATTAAGGCCCCCAGTTGTCTTCACCACCTTCCCTTCACACTTTGCAATTGTTCTTAAAGTGCATTGTGCAATTATTGGGAAGGGGTGTGTTTGTCAGGGCTTAAAATAAAGTCTCTAGGGATAAGGCAGTACAGATGGCAATTCAAAAAGATGGAAAATAAAATTTGAAGCCCAAGCCACCCCCACGGTTATGATCTTAAGCCATCCCCCACTGCAATGACCATTCTGCATTATATTATTGGGTGCTTTATTGCTGGGCTTCCTTTATTCAATAAAGACCAGCAATATAAGACCGAATGGATGAAAAGGGTACCAAGCAATATTCTTTAAATTCATTAAGCCCATACACTTAAGAGATGCTTCTAAGAAGACAAATCACTTGCTTCCAGATGAATGGAAGTAGAAAACAAGGTGACCTTATGAGTGATCATCGCATTTCACCCTTCAGGCAGAAAATCGATTTTGTAACTTACAGCAATTTGAAAAAAATCAGAGCAATCTGCTCTTTTTTAAAAAGTGCTTATGAAAAGAGGATGAATACAAAGAAAGTCCTCTGCAACTTGACTGAAAAAAACAAGATTTTCCATTTAAATGCAAGGTGTTTCGAAATTATGGACCCTATTTCTAAGCAGTATATTTCAAAATGGCAACATGTTACAATTACAGTAAAAGTTACAAATGGTTTAATGAGTTATAAAGTTATCAAGTCTTGCAAATGCCAAAATGTTATTGAAACACACACTGCACTGCAATTACAGATTCAATCTTGCTGAACCGTAGAACACAAAATGCCTTATGTTGCCGGGTTACCATCTTGCAAATGACTGAGTCTAGGGGTTGTCTGTGAGCTGGTAGAAGAAACTGGTGGTAATCATTTCAAACTCTATGGACAATATCACATTACTGCAGGCTATTACTTATAAAGCCTTATACGTTCAGATCCAACCTATCTTTGCAACCGCATATCCTTGTATGAACTGGCATGGGCTCTAAGATCTGCCAGGGAGGCCCCTCTCTTGGTCCCACCACCATCCCAAGTACGGTTGGTGAGGACGAGAGAGGGCCTTCTCAGTGGTTGCTCTGAGATGCCCTCCTTAGAGAGATTAGGTTAGACCCCAATCTCCAAGCCTTTCGGGCTAGCTTAAAAACATGGCTCTTTAGACAGGCCTTTGACTTTGTGTAAAGTATGGTCAGACTGAGAATTGAGCTTTCTACTCCAGCACTTTGCTTTGTTAATTGTAGATAGCCAGTTTTATTCAGATTCTACTGCATTTTAATAATTTTACAATTTTATCAGATGGGATTTTATGTGTGTTTGTGTTTTAGATTTATATTGTTGTTTTATAAGCTCATGCATCATTGTTTTATGTGTGGCACTTTGAAGTGCTTTTGTGTGCTGCCTTGGCTCCATTCGGGGAGATGGTGGCGGGGTACAAATAAACTTGTTAAACTTCTTAGAGTTCTAAAGTACAGGTCCGTGTTTTTGTATTGCCCAGTTTGCTCCTGCAAAATTCTGGAAAATGTAGTTTAGGGTGACACCTTTGGAATTTTCAGCCATGGAGGCCCTTGGCTTCCCTAAACTACATTCCTCAAAATTCCTCAGGAGCAAAAAAAGTGAGAGAAATCTACCCCTAGAAATGAAAATTCACCCCTGAAAGAGTTATTACTATGGGGAAAGTTGTCTCCACTGAAGCTTTACCACCAATCTTTGTTTCCACAACGGGACAAATTTTTCAAAATCCAATTTTCACAGGACAGAAAGTGAGGTGAAATAATCTGAAAAGGGCACAGGCAGCAAAACAAACACCACAGTGTTATGTGTGTGTGTGTGCGCACACACACATTGGGATGAAGTTACACTTCAAAACTGTGCCTGCTCTGACTTACATACAAATTCAACTTAAGAACCTACAGAACCTATCTAGTTTGTAACTTGGGGACTGACTGAACAGTGATAAAACACTTGCCGTAGCTAAGGAAAAAAGCATAGAAAACTACTTAGCGTGTCAATACCCGAAAGCTGAACCAATCTGGGAGGGGACTAATTTTCAATCATGGCTACAACAGAAGATCTTTGATAGAGTCTCTGGGGAGCTGTGCATTTAGAAAAGCCCTGATAAAACAAGCATTTCATTGGAGCTATAAAAGGGATGGGAAGAGCATAGGGAAGGCACTAGAGAGCAAGCCTCCAGTGAATGCGAGTGAAATAAAGGAAAGCATTATCAAGGATCCGCTGTGATACTTGCAAGGAACTGCCGTCTTGTCACCACCAGGATGTTTCTACACAAGTACCAGTGTACGAAGACTGGAAATAGTAGACCTTTTCACCTCTCCCCCACTTATAAGTTAACACCCCACTCTTTCAAACCCATGATGCTAATTTCTACAATGTATATCTTATATCCAACTTCTTATACGGTATATGCTCTCAGCACTGAATGAGCCTCAATGTTCTTTTAAATTATTTCAGGTTTCCTCAAGTGGGTTTGATTTTGAAATATGCTTTCAGTTGTCTGAGAACAAGGAATATGAATTAAAAATTAATACTGTAAAAGTGCCAAAAGTAACCTGCTGAGACTGATGAATTGCGCACAGCCTAAACCAAAGAGCATCCCCGCCGAATAATACTGATTTAAATCTTCCTTTCAAACCCTGTGTTTATCAGCACTGTAAAAATTTTCAGTCCCAACACACAGAATGTTCCCTCCAAGAAGTTCTGACTTTTCCTTATTATGACTTGACTTTCTCATTATTATGGTACTAAACCAAATCAATCTGGCATGACTCGGTACCATTAAATTCAGAGAAAGGTATAATTCATTACTCTGCATGGCTTCTATTGGGTTCAGTCAAAATTGTTTGTGTATAAGATTGCACTCTTACACCCAACTAATTTTGGCATTATGTTTTTCGCTGTTAAATTTCTGTTTTTTTATCCCGTAGGTTGCAAACATGAAATAAATTCCTGGCAGACAACAGAAAGTGCTGGTAGAATGAATAAGGATAGACAGAGAGAAATCTGTGTTTATGATTTATTGCACTGGTGGGCAACTGTGGCAATTCCTGGAGCCAATTTTCTTTTCTCTGGGGCCATTTGGGAGTCTAACAGATGGCAAAACAGCAAACAAAACAAAACATGAATTAGCTGGTCTTCTGGCTTTGGAAAATAGGCTTTTTTTGGTGGGATCTCTTTTTTGTGTGAAATGTACAAACTTGTTAAAAAGATGAATGGTGGCTCCTTGGAGGCTTCCAGGAGAGGTTGTGGTGAGCTGATGAGAAAGTAAGTGTGACCTTGTGGCATTTTGGACCCCTAGAAATCTCTCCCAAAGCCTTATCTTTGTGGTGGGAACCTGCAAAAGTCACAGGTTTGCCCGATGGCCATCCCACAAGCCTGAAAACCAAAACTGGAGACCTCACAATCTCTGAAGATGCCTGCCATAGATGCAGGTGAAACGTCAGGAGAGAATGCTTCTGGAACATGGCCATACAGCCCAGAAAACTCACAACCCAGACATTCCAGCCATGAAAGACTTCAACAATACGTAACACTGGAAATGACTAACAGTTTCTGTTTTCATTTTTTGCAGCTGATTTTTGTGGCTTCTGGGATTGGTTTTTCCCCATTTCGGGACTTTGTTTTGTTTGTTTGTTTTTTTAAAAAGGTGGTAGGTACAGGAGCTCTGGGTGAATTTGGGCTTCCAGCAGAACAAATGGACAGCAGGCCTTTGGGGAAATCTTGCCAGGGACCACATACAGTATGTCCACTCCATTCTTCCTTGTGGCACCATTATGCTGCATAGCCAGATGAAGACCTTTATGAGTGGACAATGGATCCATTAGGGTGGTGACAAAAGGTGAACTATTGGTTTTATGTCCATTCCGCCTGCAACTTGGGTTTTTCAGGAGCACTCCTGGTGTCAAATCTGTTTCTGAGATAGAATGCAACTGCTAGATTCATCTGAACAAGGTGTTGCTCAATCAATCAGAACTTGTTATTACAGTCTCAAGACTCAAGTAGCAACAAGCTGTTGTTGTTGTCAAAGTATTGTTATGTGCGTCATAAAGTTGAAAGAGACCACAAAGATCATCCATTCCAATCCCCTGCCATGCAGGAAGACACATTTAAAGGAGTCCTGACAGATTGTCATTCAATCTCTGCATAATGACATCTAGAGAAGGAGACCTCACAATGTTCTTAAGCATCATATTCCACTGCCAAACAGTTCTAACCATCAGGATGTTCTTCCTAATGTCTAGGAAGCTCTTTTCATGCAATTTTAATTAACTGCTCCATGTATTAACCTCTAAAGCAGCAAAAAAACAAGCTTCACATACTCGATATGATAGTTTTTCAAATATTTCAACATGGCTATCATATCCTCTCTCAGCTTTTTTTCTCTCCAAGCTAAACATACTCAGCTCTCTAAAACACTTCTCATAGGGCTTGGCTTTCAAACCTTTAATCATTTTGTTCATCTTTCTCTGAACAAATTCTAGCTTGTCAATATCCCTCTTGAATTGTGGATTCAACTTTATTTTTGCAGAGGGAGTTTGCTATTGCTTTCCTCCAAGTTCATGGAAGGATATTTTTCTATCCCTTTGCCTGTCCTGTAGTTAAATCCCATTCTTGCAAAATTTAGAATAGTTATTCTCAGGCTACCTGATGTGAAGGCCTGGAAATGCTGTATTTTTCTCTCAATGAGTCATATTTCTTCTGAGTGGCCACAAGTAACATAAAATTCTCCAGGGAATGGAGGCCAACACTGAACATCTACCCCACTCCTCCCAAACCAAGAAAGTGATAGGAAGACCACCTTTTGAAATGGGTCTTTTGTTGATAAACAGTGGAAGAAGGACTTTGCAACCTTTTAAGAAGGTAAACTGTTACTTTTCTCTGTACATAAGCATCGTGCAATCAGCACTGAATTCTGATGTCCAAACCACAAAAAGTGGTCATGGTGTAAATCCAACTTATGCCATTGTAATTCACCAACAGGATGCCAATCAATATTTTATTTATTATGAATACTTGTATTTAATAATTTGATAACAAGTTTCCTACTGACAATATATTTAAATTTGTATGGGGTCTGTGCATTTTATAATTTTGTCATAACAACAATGAAACTGACATTAAGAGTACTGCCTGAGAGCTATGAATGAAATGAGGCCTGTTACCTAAGTAACTCTGCACAGAACACTTTCCAAAGTGCTCTTTGGAGTATGCACAATGCTAACTATGCATTTGGTCAGTGTCAGTAATGGCACCCCTAAGCTTCACACCTTTAAATAAATGAAAACAGAGGATGATTGTGCTGTGATAATGATACCAATATCTCGCTGCTCTCTTACCAGAATGAGCTTTGTGCCCATTTGTCACCATTTGGCATTAATGCTGTGGCTTGTTCTCAAGGAACAATTATGTATACAACTGAGAGGAGAAGCTGCGCAGCAAGTAGATCACTGTGAACTGCTGTAACCTCAGTTTTCATCTACTGCATGGCAGCTCCCTACAGCCCGCCAATAGGATTTAATCAGGTGAGCTGCTGTATACTCGCTTACTCTTATTTATGCTCATTTTTTTCACCTTGTTGATCATTGCTTCAGAAAGGCAATAATTGTTTCATTGTACACAAATAACTTCAACACTTATTGTCATTTGGCTAAATTGTGGCTATCAGTGGCATTTTATTATCAGCTGCTATTCTGTTATCTGTTGCTTTATTATTATTATTATTATTATTATATGGCTGCAACAATGAATCACTGTTATTAAAATACCTGTCATGCTAAGCCATTGCTGGTATACTGAAACTAACTGGAATTTCACCAGAACCTCATCTCCCTATTAACCATTCAGCATACATTTTTCATGTAGTAGTAATATTTTTTTTGCATTTATCTTCAAAGCTTCCATAGGTGTGATACATATGTAATATAATTTGTAAATAACATTGGGTCATTATTTTGATGTTCATTTCTTCTGAATTCAGTCAGTACAACCAAACTTGCCTAAAGATCTTCCTTCACTTTACTTACATTCCTAAACTTCCTTTGCCACCACCCAAATATCAATAAGTTAGAATTACAGAAACATAGAGCTGAAGAGACCAGAAGGGATATCCAGTCTAGTCGGCTACCATGTGGAAAAACCCTCCCAACAGATGACCACCCAATCTCTGCAGAAGGGACTCTGTCACACTCTGAGGCAGCGTATTCCACTGTTGAACAGCATTTATTTATTTATTTATTTATTATTTGGACTTATATACCGCCACTCCCCAAAGACTCAGGGCGGTTTACACACAAGCATCGCAGCTAACAGGAAGTTTTGCTGCCATCTATTTTTCCTGTAGTTTGAACCAGTTGTTCCATGTCCAAGTTTCTGGAGCAGCAGAAGACAAGCTTCATGCCCATTAAGCATTTTAAACATAGCTATCACACTACCTCTGAACATAAGTCATGCTCATGTTCAGAAACCATTGTAAGCAACCTATTCTAACTTAATGAACTCTGATGGTCATGAGCAGCATATTGGTACACTGAGGTCAATTGCTCCTGTTTCCGCTACAATGCTTTTATTTCACTAGAAGAAAAAAATTCAGAACCATCTGGCTTCCTGTCTTTACTGATTATGAATCATAAGAGCATAGCTGGAGGTTACTAGAAGCTATACGTAGTAGCAAATCCATTGCTTTGTCAATCTAATCACATGAAAAGCAAAGCAATGTTGGAGCAATGTGCAAATGTAGGATCAAGAAGTGAACTATTTCCTAAGATTTCATCATTTCTCTATAGGAAATGGAACAGGATATGAAGTATTCTTGCCTCTGTCTAGGAAAGGGAAGCTTCAACACATTCAATATTTGTTGCATTATACTAATGGGTGATGTAAATTAGAACATAAGGAGTAGGTGATTTCTCCATGTATTTTATACATTTGAAGTCTTCTCAATGTTAAAATTTTCTTTAACAAGTAATTTGTTAAACATTTAAACATATCCACCAAGCCTCAGAAGTGTGGTTTACTCTCAGGTCTTTAACAAGAACTTGAACAGCAGATACCAACAGGTTGAGTTCCCGTGTTAACATGGATTTCCATGATAACATGAAAAATCACTGTTGTCAACTCTCATTGTATACAGAACATGCTAAAAACCAAGAACTGTTTCTGCTTAAATATCAGTATTTACTAGTCCCTCTGCCCATACAATGTTTACATAAAATCTATTTTTGGTATTTGTTATTACTGAAGAAGAAGTAATGAAAAGGAACACTGATTCGCGGGAGAATAAAACTACCCACTTATGAGCAAGTGACTAGCTTTTAGTTAAGTCTTCCAATTTTATTTCACATTTGATTCCATTTTTCTCTTTCTTTTGCCACCTGTCAAGTTTAGAAAACCACTGGCCTGCAAACTGTCATTACAGAAAGTTGTTGTCATGAGGTATGGATCATATCTTAACTTGGAGATTATCCAGTCTTCGTTGCTGATAAAGTGTGTGACTGGAACAAATGTATTTTACTGCTAGTAGTCAACAAAGATATGTCAAAGTACTAAATAAA
The DNA here is from genome assembly GCA_030556195.1 of Anolis apletophallus. Taxonomy (NCBI): domain Eukaryota; kingdom Metazoa; phylum Chordata; class Lepidosauria; order Squamata; family Anolidae; genus Anolis; species Anolis apletophallus. The sequence goes on along the minus strand of JARBWK010000007.1, from coordinate 64,470,331 downwards.
ACATATACTGAAGTGTAAAGGAAAAACAAGATTATTATCCCAATACAATTTTCTTTTCCTTTGCACCCTCCTGTTCCAGACATAAATCTTTGGAGACAGATGCCATTTCCCTCTTATTCTGTTTAAAGTACAATGTAGGAAGTCACCATTTTAAATAACCTTTCATGTGGCATATAGACTCAAAGGTTTTCCACACTATTTGTGACTTTATATCTTAGGATTTTTATATACTAGTGTTTGCTCCCTGAAGCGAAACAGAACTAAATTTATATTGAGTCAAGCACATGACAAGGAGACTGAAATATCAGCGCAAACAGGTAGGTGTTGCCAGAGTACAGGCTAAGCCTGGAAGCTGTGCGTTGTCAGAAAGGAACAATCTCAGTAGTTTAAAAAGGAATATTTAGAACCTGCATTCTATCATGTCACAGATAATATTATGATTATGATGATTATATTGATGTTGATGAACATTTATAGAGCATCATCAGTGTAAACAGCTCCTTACAAGCAAAAGAACAATCAAACAATTTCTTGCTCTCAGGCTTCTAATCTAATTAAGACAGAGTACAAAAGGAAGGGGATGGCAGTGTGAGATAATAAACCTTTTATCGTGCAATCTTATACAGTACATGTCAAGTTCCATGGGTTAAAAGCCAATGAATTAAATGATATTTACTCTTGGGTAAGAATGCTTAGGATACTAAGATACCTCCAGATGTGTTTTGTTTTTTTCAGGGCCCTTCTACACTGCCATATAATCCAGAATATCAAGGCAGATAATCCACATTATCTTTTTTGAACTGGATTATCTATATCTACACTGCCACATATTCCAGTTCAAAGCAGCTAATCTGGATTTTATACAGCTGTGTGGTAGAGGCCTCGGAGAGAAAGAGGCAGGATGGGAGATGTGATCCACTCTGGGGCTCCATCTACATTGCCATATAAAATCCAGATTATCTCCTTTGAACTAGATATGGCAGTTTAGACTCATATAATCCAGTTCAAAGAAGATAATGTGAATTATCTGCTTTGATAATCTGGATCATATGGCAGTATAGAAGGGGACTAGGAGTGGATTTCATGATTTCTTAGTTCAAAAACCAGATTTGTACATGTCAGATTTTGGATCACAAAGGACAACATCCACTAGCCTTCATGTTCAAATGAAGCTCTCTAGCTAATATTAGAGTAGATCCCTTTCGTTTTGATTTGGCTCCACTATAGAAAAGCAAGTTCAATGAAGCTCCTTCGTGAAAACCGAATCCTTGATGGCATGATTGACAAAGCATGCAGAAATGGTTCTCTTCCTCACATCACTTTGCTTTTATTTATTTACTTTTTTCATCCCATCTTTCTCCTCATGGTGATTCAAGGCAACTAACAATAACAATTTGTCTTTAATGGTAACGACAACAGCAAAAGCAAAGTGGCCTCAATGGTTAACATTGTAGGGAAATGTTCATATCTAATTTAATCAGCATCTTGCCATATTCACATTCTGAATTCATAACTAGGATCTCTTCTTAGCACAATGCAGGTAATGATATTGAAACTATAAATAGTAATCATGGGCCCGAAATTTGTCCCATTCGTTTCATTTGTGTTCCCGTTTCATTCTGTTCATTCGGATGGCATGAAACGAAAAGGGCCCTCTTGAAATGAAAATCAACCTATCACAAGGCTTTCTTGGCAATAGTTGTTCTGAGAGACTGACGTGTTTTTCACAACTTTAGTCTCTCAGAATTCTAGTCACATACTCAAAACCATTACACCACTTTGACACTAAAATGAAGCCACACACTAGTAAATTTAAGGTAGGTTTAACCTAGGTCTTCACCAGTTGCAATCACATGAACTCAAACAGGAATAATATATGCTGACAATCTAGCTTCAGTATTCACATCAGTGGTTTGGTCTGAAAATGTGTAAGGGTATTATGCTGCTGTACTTTTTAAAGAGTTGCATAAGGCTGTTTCCAATATCCCTTTGCACAAATACAGGATGATTTAAAAGATGGGCCCAATTTGAAATGGCTATATATTTGCAACCACAAAATGCCCACAAATAAAACTCTTGCCACTTGACAGGGTAGGGGAAAGAGTTTCAAAGATTGCTGCTAGATGTTCCTCCCAACGCACGGACAGCCCCTATTTGCAAAACTGTGACCCCACAATGAGATATTTGCCATTTGTGGAGTTATTTTTTTATATTTGTTTCTGGCTCAAAATGCTTAGTAAAACTTGATTTCTCATTAAACTGTTCATAACTCTTTGTGCAATTGTAACATGTTGCCATCATGGCATATACTGCTTTGAAATTGGGTCCATTATTTTGAAACATCCTGTTGTTCCCCATTTTTCTGCTGTAACAGGTTGACTTAAAGGCCAAGCTGGCACAGGCATTCTCAAACTTTGGCCCTCCAGCTGTTTGAGCTCCCAACTCCCAGAATTTCTGAACATAGAACAAGCTGGCAAGGGCTTCTGGAAGTTGGAGGCCTAAGAACTGGGCGGCTGGAATTTGAGGATGCTTAGCTTAGTGGGCGCAGTTGTCTTTCCTAATAACCTGGAACTGTTTTCATAATGGTACTATAGTATAGACATACTGGTAGAGTTACTGGTAAATAAACATTGAACAAAGTGGAAGACACAAGCTGATCTGATCTAAACAGAATTACTTTTCAGCAGATTTTTTAAAAAGAAGTTTTACTGCCGTTATCTTACAAAAATGCTTGTGATATATGCAAAATACAATGATTTCAGCTTAGCGATGTTGGTTTCTTTAGAAAATTCTAATTTGATTTGGTTTAGGACAGTGGTTCTCAGTCTGTGGGTCCCCAGATGTTTTGGCCTTCAACTCCCAGAAATCCTAACAGCTGATAAACTGGCTGGGATTTCTGGGAGTTGTAGGCCAAAATACCTGGGGACCCACAGGCTGAGAACCACTGCTCTAGGATGTATTTGATTTCCGGCAGACCATGGTATCTGTAAAAAGAAAATTCCAGCAACATTTTCTAAATAGATAGATGCTCTTTCTTTCAGCTTTCTTCAGTGTCTAGCTGTCATGATCATATACAGAAATTAGTGAAACTATGGCATAGATAGTTCTGACTTTGGTATCCCATGAAATAAATTTACACTGTAGGATCTTCTCTAGTTCCCCTTTAGCTGCCATTCCAAAACGCAGTCTTCTTCCTTGTGATTTCATTCTTTCAAATTCTTTGAGACCAACTTGCACTTCATTTTCTAAAATCTTTCTAAAATCTTAAATGGATCTTTCTGGAATGTATTTTATCCCCTCATCTCTTTCACAAATAATAATACTAGATTTATACCCCACCCTCTCTCCTTGAAGGGACTCAGGGTGGCTTACAACAATCAACAGATACAGAAAATAATATAGGCAATAGACAAATAACAATAACCTATTATCAATACATTAAATTAAAAACATACTTATAAAACATTAATAAATAACAGTTTAAAAGCTATAAACAGGGTGAGTACAATTCTAGATGCATATGAACAAGAGTAAAAACACTGCAAATATATATACAAGGCAAGATTCACCCTGAGTCTAATACAGGAAGTTGATTATCCTGGCTACCTCAGAGAAAAACTTGATAACAGCCAGGATCACATGAGGGAAACAGTCAGGGTTTTTTGTGTGCTTTTTTGTGTCTGGAGAGACTTGAGAAACTGAAAGTCGCTTCTAGTATGAGAAAATTGGCCATCTCCAAGGACGTTGCCCAGTGGATGCCCAGATCGGGTTTTTTTGGGGATGTTTTTACCATCCTTGTGGGAGGCTTCTCTCATGTCCCCGCATGGAGCTGGAGCTGATAGAGGGAGCTCTTCTGCGTTCTTTTGGATTCAAACCAACAACCTTCAGGTCAGCAACCCAACCTTCAAGTCATCAGTCCTGCCGACACAAGGATTTAACCCACTGCGTCATCAGGGCTCCTATTGTCAGCTAATAAAAACTTTACTTGGAATTGGGAAGCTCTACTGGGTAGGTTGCTCTGTAGTGGGTTAATAATATGTAGCCGTGCTTGCTTGTAAAAACTCCAGGACAATAAGATGTGATACATAAATTCAACATCCTGGTTATTACATGGCCAAAGTCTTGCATTGATTGATTGTATTGATGTTCTCTTGCTGGTCATATAGAATTCCTACTCTTGGTTTAAATTTTCCTTTGATTTTTCAGATCTCACGTTTTACCTTTTTGTTATTATCTTTCATTTCTCTACATTTAATATTATAGAAATTCTCCTTGTACCTGTGTATAATTAGATGAACAGCTGCATTCAGGTTTGCAATTCTATTTCTATCACTTTTTATTATTGCTTCTCACCTGGCCCTAATTGTTTGAAGAAGTTAATGTGTCATCCAATGAATGTGCTTTTGCATTTTTCTCTGCCAATGTCCCTGGCCTTGGTCCAGAATTCTGACTTTCATTTAATTAGGCTTAATAGTGCAAATGTAGTTTGTACTCAGTGTTTAAATGCTATACGTATATTCTTCTGGATGTATTTCAGCATGATGATTTAGTGTTCTTTAACTGTATTCTTTTTTTTTTTTGATATTGACCATTCATAGTCTATGTCACAATCTGCTCCTTCTATTGGCAAGCAGAATTGAATGTTTCTGTCTTCTGCTTCTAATTACGTATTCTGTTTGATTTTGATATTGGCCAACAATGACTTCCACATATTCAGATCTCTCAACCACTGCACTTGTCCTAAGGGCAAATTTTCAAACAATGTTTGTTTCTGTTCTGTTACCAACTTTTGGATTGTAATAACCTGTGTCCTGTTTCAGTGTGGGATCAATTTCTGCTTGGACTGCAGAAAAGAATCTTCCCATTACTTCCTCTTCTTAGATGGAGCACAAACCTTTCCCTGAAGTCTTATTGACATTATTCACTCATATTTTGCACTGTAGCCTCCTACTGCTTTGGCTATATCTTGCCTCACTATTAATACCAATCCATTTCATCTTGGATTTTCATTTTCTGGGTAAAAAAAACCTTGTAATTATATGACTAAACATGTTCAATTCCTGATCACTTTGCCTTGCTTACCCTAAGTATTGCAATGTTTATATGTGTCTTTTTCTATGTCTGATTCATGTTCCCCATATTTTACGTTCCTATCATACCATATTAAGGGGGCCACAGTGGTGCAGCGGGTTAAACCACTAAGCTGCAGAACTTGCTGACCGGAAAGTTGGTGGTTTGAATCCATGGGACAGCGTGAGCTCCCATTATTAGCCCTAGCTTCTGCCAACTTATCAGTTTGAAAACATGCAAATACAACTAGATCAATAGGTACCACTTCAGCTGGAAGGTAACGGTGTTCCATGCAGTCATGCGGGACACATGACCTAGGAGGCATCTACAGACAGCACCAGCTCTTCAGTTTAGAAATTGAGATGAGCACCGCCCCTCATATTCCAACTCCACTAAACATAATGTCAAGGGGAAACCGTTACCTTTACCTTTATCATACCATATTACTCAAGTCTAAGATACACCCCTTTTGTCTGAAATGTTTCTCTAAAATCTGGGTGCTTACCACCAAACATCTGGGATTTCTGGTGTCCAAGCCACCTTCAAGACACATGAGGAGATCCCACTTCTGCTGTCCACCCACCCACATGGCTCCTCTTTGCCTGCTACCACAACCCAAGTCAGGACCCATACCACCCAAAAGGACCATCTCTTTGGGTTTGGAAGGGTCTGCTCCAAGAAGGATGCAGCCTTTCTCTCCTTCCCCTTCTTCACCTCTCTTTTGTGATGTGGAGGGAAGAATGGCGGAGGAGGTAGAAGCTAGCTAGAGGATGGCTTCCTCCCTCCTATGAGCTCAAACAAGGCAGTGTTATTTTCCTGGAATCTTCGGCACCTCCAAGGCGACCCCCTTCCCTGCCCATGTTGCTAAGCTTGCCATCCTTTCATTGAGCCCTTTGTTGGTAATTGTTGGTAATGAGCTCAATAAAGATAGTCCAATAATGAGCTCAACAGGAGGATGTCAGGCCCAGTGGTTCCTGCCTTCTCAGCAAAAGCCTGAGAAACCTAACAGTAGCAGATCAACCATCAGCACAGCCTCCTGTCTCACAGGAAATGCAATTTTGCCAACATGGAAATGTAATGGTAAGGTGGGGAATTAAAGCATATTAAACGCTATTTTTGAGATAAATAAAGATAAAGTGGTCTGCAGTGTTTTCCAGTTTTAGAAAAAATAATTCGAAAGCAAGGTGAGTGGAGACTTAACTTGTTTTAGCTAAGAAATCATCCTGTAATGGCTTACAGAATTTCACATCTGAAAGCCTTCATTGAGCACATTCTTTCATTTGTGTTTTTCTTGTTTTCCCTTAAACCCTTTTTAACTCACTGAGATTCTGGGAAGGGGGATCTGAGGGCTGCAAAATAACCCCAATGTGGTATGTATGACCCATCAGTCACAATTCTTACCCCTGGTGTACACTATTCTTATTGCTGAGTGAAGGATTATTTGCTATGTTTCACATAACTGAAAGGTTACACACACAAGAGGTAGTTCCTAAATAGAGGATACCTGAATGTATGTGTTAATCCATGGGGGAGAAGAAGTGACCTATACATCACATTTTTATGGTTATATTGTATATTCTGGCATCGAATTGCTGCCTTGTAAACTGCCCTGAGTCCTCCTCGGGGGTGAGAAGGTACGGGGTAGAAATACTGTAAATAAATAAATAATAATAACTTGACAATTGTACATTGTAGTCTAAATTATTATTTATGCACTAAGAAACTGTGAAATACCTCTAGCTTCTGTAAATATGTAGCAGATTAGCATAGTACACAAATTCATACATATGTAGCTTCTTACCACTCCTATCTTGTGTGACCCTTTGTAGACTTTATATTGCTTGTGAGTAAATTCAAATAACCACAATAGTAGAGAACATATTTCTGAATCACTGTGCACAAGGTTAGGGTGTAGGTTCTGCTACAGAAAATTCAGACCTATATTTCCCCCTTCTGTCCAGTTCTATTATACTTAGGAAAATTGTCCATCCCTTCATCCATAGATTTCAGTCACATAATTAATGAAAATAAATGAATTAAATTTCCTGAAATGTTATGTTATAAATGCATTTAGGGCCATCCATCTAATTCCTATATAACAAAATATCTAACTACTTTCTGTGTGTGAAAGACGTTTTTAATATGAAAGATATGTGAGAAGAGTAACAGCTAAATAATAAAGAGTAGCCTCAAACTGAAAGATTGAGTGAGATCTAAATAAAAAAAATTCAACTAATCTTATACTTTTTAAAACAAATTCAACTTTGAACTAAAACATATTCAGCATAGTTGTTACTGCCAAAACCTGCATATTCCCCTCTCTTCTTGCCTGGTAATACTTGTGGTGCAACATGACAATGCTATAATTTTGTCCGAGACCAGTTTACTTTCACTGGCCTCCATGAGCAGGAGTGGGAAAACTTGTTTAGCAATGATGTAACAGTATGTATTTTGTAAGAGATATACTGGGAGAAATGAAAATGGTAGCTACTATACAAAAAATTGATAGGGGTTGGAAAACTCCAGTTCCTCTCCAAGCATTTTCACCTTCAAATCCTCTCTGCCTTATTTAACTGACCACTGGTAAAGAACTGTGGACGCTGTCATTCAAAACATCAATGAGTCAAGGCTTTCCCACACTCACACCTATGACATTTATTTTGTACTTGTGCTGTACCTTAAGTGAGAGAAAAGTAAGTCCAAGTTGGGGGATACACAATTTCTAATTAACTCATATTATCACATTTAAATGTAGCATTTAATGATAATGATTTAAATGTAGCATTTAATGGCAAGGAAAGGAAAGCAAAGGAAAAAAGAAAAACAGACATTTGTAGAAAACAATACATTTATGGCAGAAGCTGCTAATTTTGTTCATACTTGGAACTGCCCCTAAATCAGAGATAGGTAAGGATATGTATATGTCTGATTTTAAAAAGTGTATAGGTTGCAGAGAAAGCAGGTTGCCAGATGCCCTCCCTGCTCTGACTATGGGATGAGTTGAATAAAGAATTCATGATTTTCCCTCTGTCTGCAACATCTCATCTCAAGAATGTTTAATCCAGATGGTCACAATCCAGTAGCAATGCTTATCTGAAGGAACAAGTACTTAAGACATGGAGCTGGAATTTGTGATCTTCCCAACCTTTGGTGCTCCAGTTGTTTTGGACTTCAATCTCAGAAATCCCATCCAGCTTAGAAGAATTGTGGGAACTGAAGTCCAAAACATCCCGAGGACCAAATGTTAGGAACCACTGTTCTACAAGTTTCTGTACTGCAACTCAAGGCAGCTGAAGTACATAGTCAGAACCAAAAATGGTGAAGAACTGTGTGAGTTCTACTTCAACAATTTCGGTTGAGCCCAACTGCCCATTCCAGGAAGGTAGGTTACAGATTAGGAAGGTGAAGAATATTCTGTTATTTAAAAAAGGTAAAGGAAATATTTTATTCAAGTTGCAGAAACCTCTGACAAGATGAATGGACTGGACTGACAAGGATCTTCACAATTTATGACTTTTTCTGTTTTGCATATTATGCATGTTTGTCTTTAGAACCAGCATGGTTTATACAGGAAATAGCATTTTCTGTGCAGAAAATGTTATCTACTGCACAAAAATACTGCTTTCTGTACAAACATACCATATGTATGTATGCACACCATATTGTGCAAAGAACAAGTCCTCAGCTATAGTATTTTCTGCACACACAATATTTCTCCAGAGGAATATGATTTCATATGCAGAAAATGCTGCTTTCTGCATAAAAATACCTGTTATGAATTTTGCAAAGTAGAAATCCCAAACTAAATATTCTGGTAAGACTGCAATTTTTGACAACTTTGTTCAATCAAGAAGAAGACTGCTTAAAATACTCACCACTCCCTTCAACCATACAATTAGTGCTACAGAGGAGGGAAGCCTTTTAGTTAAAAATCAGATCTATACCTATTTTCTATGCAATTAGCAAACTCCATGTCTAAATACAGAAAACTACAGCTATTGTGTCTAATTTCTCCATTCATTTAAATGAAGCATTGTTTAAAATATGGAAGCTTAGAATGGCAAGCCTGGTGATTTAGGAATCTTCTACAAAGCAATTATAATCAAGCCTGCAAGAAGTATGCGAGTGTGTATCTAATTCTTAAGAGTTGGAGAGTATGAAGCATGAAATCTCTAATCCTTGGGACACATACCAAAAACTTCATTGTCTTCTGAGGGTTCATGAGTTAGTTGGGCTTCTTTGGAGCTTGCTTTATTTTCATCTTCCTCTCCTTTTGTGTCAGGATTCTGCAAAGATACAACACACGCCTTAGTTCACAAGGCATCCAAAGGAAACATTTTATCAACCACAAACATAGTGCTTTAGGCAGCCTTTAATTTATATGAAAAAGCTGCTTTGAAGTCCGATCCATAATTCCAGATATGTGAGCTAGGAAAAAATGCTCCCGCTCCAAAAATTGATCTATATTACTTCAAAGACATAAGAGTAAAGTTGAATATCCTTTTGTGCAGTAGAAGTGTTGAATCCTGGCTTACATGTGTTTTTTGTGCATTGTTGAAAGAGATGGACAGAACTACCTGGCATTTCTGCTGCAATGTTATGACAGGCAGAGAGGAAAATATCTTACACAGGCTGATCAGACATCTTGAAGACTAAACTCCTGGGTGCCAAAATTCTTGAAATACAGATGCACAAAGCTTTTTCCTCTAGTTTATGGATGCTGTTATTTACTGCAATCCACACACATCCTGGGATAACCCCAACACTGCATGACAGCTAAGCATCCAACTTTACTGAGCATCTGACAAAGAACAATTTATTTCCACCATTTCTACCCCGCTTCTTCTCAACTCCCTAGGGGGGACTCATCCATGTGAACCCTGCTGCCTATAGGATATTTCATGAGCTTCTTATACATCATGTCATATTTGGCAAAATTTCCCGCATACTTTGAGCACAACATTCAAATTAAAGTGCACTGCTAGTCTTAAATGCATGCGACTGATATACACACCAAACAAAGCTGTTTCACTTCGTTATCCATGTCAAGCTGCCCCTCCACTGAAACCAACGATGAGAATCTTTGGCAATTCCAGGAATCAATCTTTTGCTATGGAGGCTAAATGTGGAGCTCATTTCCAAAAGGTACCAAATCCATCTGAACAGGAATCGAAAAAGTGTGCTGAGGATATGTATTCAATAGCTATAAAATTCAATTCTCCAAAATCTGTAACAAATATTTTTTCCCATGTCAGGAGCGACTTGAGAAATTGCATGTTGCTTCTGGTATGAGAGAATTAGCCATCTGCAAGGATGTTGCCCAGGGGACGTCCCAACGTTTTGATGTTTTACAGTCCTTGTGGAGGCTTCTCTAATGTCCCCACATGAGGAGCTGGAGCTGACAGAAGGAACTCATCCGTGCTTTCCCTGGATTCGAACCTCCGACTTGTCGGTCTTCAGTCCTGCCAGCACAAGGGTTTAACCTATTGCGCCACCGAGGACTCTATTGTAACATAGGGATTTGATACATTTCAATAGTTTTGATCTGTACACAATATTCTACTCCTAGCCAACAATATGTTGCCACTTATAACTCATGTTTCATTCTTTTATGTGGTACTTTTTGGAAAGAAACTACAAGTGGCTTGCCAAAAATGCCAAAATAAATGAACAGCACCAAAACTGAAATTTATGTCTGGTTTTGAAAAAGAAGTATATATGTTTTCTAGTGTACAACATAAAGGAGTGATTAGTCTTTGTAACTTACTCAAAATGTGAATTATTCTTAGAAGCTTCCTGGAATAGCAAATCGTTTTGCCATTACAGGAAGATATTTAGGGAGCTCAAAATAAGCACAGCCCCTTTCCTCACCTCAATTAAAGCGAGAAAACACTTGTGAATATACTCTATATCTGTCTATATAGATGCAGTATGTGGACCGGTGGCTGTGTTTTTAGCAACGGACAAGGAATTGAAAGCCTCACTCTGATCCAGCTAATTTTCTTTTCCAGTGTCCCAAGATGAAGTGTCAAGAAAGTACAATCTTTTAATGACACAGAGGCATTCTTTGCATGTTGAGGTTGCATTTTAATGACAGTCTGTACATTTCATAGTTATGGCTTCCTAATTGCTACTAAAGTTCAAATGTTACAGATTTTAATACAAAATGAAACTGTGAATTTCGCATGTATCTTTTTTATAATTAAACAATAATTACTGGTACTCCTGCCTTCTATTACTCTTCCAGACTGAATTTTTGAAATCCTAACTCTGCATTTCAAATAAAATTTAAATACTGAAGCGGCATTTTAAATCATGGACTTTCAACAGTATACTTATTATTTACACTGTTTTAAATCGGTTAGATTGCTTTTATTGTGCACCATCCTAAGACCAGTGGGTAAAAGGGTAGCAAATAAATGCATAAATGCAATGCATAATTTTTAGGATGGGCATGAGATGAGGATGAATGTGGAGGCGGGGGGAGTTAGTTAAAATACTGAAAACATGTTAGCTATTTACAAGTAATAGAAGTTAACATACATTCACATTTGTTAAAAATGATTCTTAATTTTCATTAACATTTAATTCATTATTTTTACTCATTATCAAAAATCCTCCATTCATACTTAATAATTATTACATTTATATTCACATTCAAATGATGATTAAATGTACTTGAACTGAATTTAATTAAAACAATCTTGAGATGTTGGCAAATCATAAATTTCTGCACATATATGCACAGGCACATGTAACATGCAACATGCTACACAATCATTTGGTCTAAATACACCAAAGGCACCAGATCCTGTCTCACCTTGGAAGCTAAGAAAGGCCAGCTCTGATTTATATTTGGATGGGATGGATGAAAATCAGGTGCTGTGCGCCACTGCTTCTTAAACTAAGGGTCTCGACCCCAAATGGGATTGTCTTAGGTCAATATTAGGGTTGCAAATAAGTTTCTGAATATCACTGTCCTAGACATTCACATGCCTCTTTTTAGCAACAAATATGTAGTGTTTACAGCAGACTCTGCAGAACATGCTTCAGCTGTACTCCACAAATAGGAAAATCAGCTTGTTTAGGAACCCTTGCAAATTATTATTTATTATCAGTAAATGTTTAATTTTATACCTATTTCACATACCTATATACATGATATAGCATACAAATTATAAGGTAAAAAGGAGTCACAAGTGGAAAATTCAAGAAGTCTGCTGCATGCTATCTTTCAGAGGACACAACTAAGAAAAACCTTCATGAGATTGTCGTAAGTCAACAGGCAACATGAAAGAACATATATACACAAATATACACCCCCATCTTCCATCACACCTTTGCATTCTAGAAACCATACCAAAATATGTATTCATACGATCATCTACTCATGTATTAATTACTAAAGAGATAGATCTCACTGCTGTACTGTTCATAATTTTTTGTTTTAAAAAGAGCTTCAACGAACTACACAGCAAATGGCATGCTTCCCTCTATGGTGGTCGAAAACAGTTTCTGTGAAGCAATAGAGAGGGTATGGCTGCCATGATTAAATGTTTCAGTACAGATTGGGCTTCCATTAATTGAAATGCTTGGAACAAGAGATTTGAGATTTCTGATTTTTTAACTTTTGGAATAGCTCACGTACATAGTAAGCTAACTTGGAAATGAGACCCAATTTTAGACCCAGTTCTAAACATGAAATTCACTTATGTTTCATAGACACCTAATACATATAACCTGAAGGTAATTTTATACATAATATTTTGTTGCTGCGGAGCTTGTTGACTGAAAGGTCTCAGGTTCGAATCTGTGGAGCGGCGTGAGCTTCCGTTGTCAGCCCCAGCTTCTGCAAGCCTAGCAGTTCGAAAACATGCAAATGTGAGTCGATTAATAGGTACCACTCTGGTGGGAAGGTAACGGTGCTCCATGCAATCATGCCAGTCACATGATGTTGGAGGTGTCTATGGACAACGCTGGCTCTTTGGCTTAGAAATTTAGAAAACACCAACCCCCAGTCGGACATGACTGGACTTAATGTTAGGGGAAAACCTTTATCTTTACTTATTGTTGTTTTAACAATTTTGTGAGTGAAACAAAGTTTGTGTACACTGAACTATCAGGATGCAGACGTGCCACTGTTTCAGCTAGCAATGTGATCAATCTTAGATTATTGCATTAAATCTTAGATTTGGTTTCACGAGGCAAGACTGGACAATTTGCATTATAAGTACATGTGAAGATATGTGCTTGCATGCTACCTGATTGCCTCACACAGAAAACGTGACAAAAGAATTTACCCTCGTTTCATGAAACGTGGACACAACATATGTAGTTATATTTCAATCTTCCTCAAAAAAGCACAGACTTTCTAATGTGTTAAATGTGTTTGTTATAATAAGCTGGTGTTCAGGAGATGCAGAGGAGTGTGTTGTCTATTGCATTAATTTGTTTTGAAAACTAAATGACAAATTTGGTTAGAGATTTTCTGGATGTTAATGCTCAGTAGCAGCCTTACTCATAATCACATGCTAAGGTTCCTCCACATAAAGCATGAAGAAAATGCTTTGTTCCTGAAATGAATCAAAACACGCTTAAGCTATTTTGGTCTCAGTGGTGTTCTGTGTTTTCTTGAGCCATGGAAGTCCCTTACAAGAATGTCTTTAGTGCTTCTCAGATGTTGTAGTGCTCTCTTGTGTCTAGTTCAATAGCTGCAGTTTTCAGGATTAAGATATCTGTGAAATGTAACTGTCATCAGAAAGAGGAACAAGAATTGCTTTTGAATATAAATCACCAATCATAGGATAACTAAACAACTGTACTTTCTTCTAAGTAGCTTTTTTGCACTTTTGGAAATCTATGTTTCCTGTGCACAAATGTAGTATGGTATCTACAAGAGCAATAACAACTTCACTAATATGGTGGGCAATAGTGGCATACAATTCCCAATATAAAAGTATTGTATCATGGCAGCACATGTGCCCCTAATCTCAGAGAATGTGGTGGGCAGACTGTAGTATGATATATACATTAGACAAAGCAAGAGAACCAAACATGTTTTTATTGTTTGGATTTATTTATCATTAGAATATTTGAAACCCTTTTTAGTCTGACAGAAAGGTTATATCCAGTGACCATTAACAAATCTGATTTTTAAAAAAGGTCAGAAAAACAGTCTTGATAAAATAATTTGGAAGGAGCCAACACAAGCATGAATATTCTTGTGCATTCATGTAAATGTATTTTTTTGACCTGACACCAAATAGTTAATATTGTCAGTGCCAGTAGCACCTCTGTGGAAAGGTAATTCCCAAGGGTGCTATCACAGAAGATGCTATCTCTTCTTCCACATATTTAATCAATATACAGTAACAATAACTCACAAGAAATCTTGGCCTGGCAATCTAGTCTGAAAAAAATCCATCTTCCTGCATCACTGTAGACTGAACATTGAAAGCTTTCTAAAGTGCATATGTTCTTTTAAAAACAGAACAATTAGCCTTAATAATAGTACAATGGCAGCTGGGGAGGCAAATCTACTCCAAGTTTTAAAATAGACTTTAAAGGAGCTCTCCAAGGTGCTGAACTCTAATTCTAAATAGGGTCAGCCTATTGGAGAGCTCATGGAAAGCTAGCCAGAAACTCAAATGGTTTCTCTTAGATCACAATGCAGACTGAAACTTTGGTCTTGTATGGGTCACGGAGGCTAGGGGATTCTGGGAGCTGTAATCTAAAAAAAACCAACACCTTTCCAAGCTCTGTTAGTTAATGAATTGTTCCTCTGTGCTTTTCATAAAAACATTTTACATACACATTTAGCAAACTTTCAAACCTTCTGAGCTTCACACATTGAGCACTTCCAGGTTATTCCCTAAATTCTCAATCTATGTACAGTACATTGTGATCTGGGAGGTTTACCATACTATTCAAAAAGCTATTTGCTCTGTCAGTCGATCTGTAGCAGTAGAAGCATTGACATTGTTCGTAAAGCTGTTTGTCCTATCAGCCCATCTCTACCCATAAAAGTATTTGCCATCTGAGTTCATTTTTTACTTGTACAGGATGTCTAGCTATTCAGTTTAAAATGCAATAGAGTTTGCTGGCTGGAGGATTCTGGGAATGGTTATCTTAAAAGTAATGTTTCCAAACTCTTGTAATTATCTGGCTTACAGATTTCTATCTTGTGTTATTGCACAAAATCAAGCAAATACAACCATTTCTCTAATACAAGCCACTTGCATTCCATTTGATGACTAACATTTCTTTATTGCAGCTTTGGGATTTCAAGGTTCACAAATGAAAGCAGATAAAGCTATTCAGTCTGGAGCCATGAAGATGGAGGTTTAAACGTTATAGCTGTATCACAAAGAAGATACATTAAAGGAGGGGGCAATTACTTGGGCCTCTGTTGTCCTTCCTCTTCACTATGTAATTGTTTTATCTGCCTTTTATAAACTTATAATTGCAGTTTGAGTCAGTATGTTATATTTTATTCTATTCATTTGATTTTTAAATCATGTTTTAATATGACATGCTTGCATAAAAGTATTGTGCATGCTGAAAACATTGTTTGAGCTGGAATTAAAACAGACTCAATATTGTTACAGCTGGTAAGCAATGAGAAAATAAATCAAATGCAAATGTGTTATAAATACATTCACAATCTGTATTCTCAATTCGCTTCTGACATGATCCATAAATAAAATCCATTAAATAAAGGCTATTTTCCCAAATACAAGATTGTTTTACTTCAGCATTAGCTTCAGAACGAACCCTAGCCAATCTTAGTCCCAAAGCCATAAACCTTTTTATTCCAGAAACATGACTTCTGCAAAATGTAAACAACTGCCCTGAGCTTTCAGTAGATTGAAATTTTCTGGGACAAAGCAATAAAACAAAATCTTTTATCCCAGATTTCTGTAAAGCTGTTGAAAATGAAAGAAACTTAATCTGAGATGAAAATTGGAAATGACCACTGCTTTGCGGTAAGGTCCTGATTATTATTGTAGTGTGATTTATGGTGACTCCATCATAGGGTTTACTTGGGAAAGAGTCTCCAGAAATAATTGCCTTGATCTTAAGGCAAAAGAGAGTGATTTGCCCATGGACTTCTGTGGCCAAGGATTCAAAACCTATTTTGTTGGACTGTGCTTCCACTTTAATTGTCAAGGTTCCATTCAACAAAGTAATTGGATTTGTTGTTCAGGGAACGATACGTAGAATTCTCACCCAGGGGCTTACAGTGTCTCCCCAAACTAGAAATCCCATGATTTCATAAAATGCAGCTATAGCTGTTAAAGTGGAAAATAGTGCTTTACTGTGTGAAATGAACAGCCCATATACTAGCATAAGAGGATATTTCAGAATCTCATTTCGCTGCAAAAACAATATAAGCAGCGAGCAGAATGTGGCCTGTAGAATACATGTATGTGCAAGTGCGCGCGGGTGCATATATCATAGTTATTTGAAGGCTATTTCACAATTATATAAAATGTTTTCAAATAATAATAATAATAATAATTTTGTAACCCATCTTGAGCCACAGGAAAGGGGGGTAAGAAATAAAATTATTATTATTGTCATACTGTGAGTCAGTAAAATAAGAATTTTATTTCTCACCTGCCTCTCCCTGTGGCTCAAGGTGGGTTACAACGCAATTAAAAAACATGAACATTGAAAAAATTCAACAAATTTGTATATTTCTATAAAAAAAATCCACATTAAAACTGCATTTCTATAAAATCAAAAATTCAACTAAAAACAACCAACCAACAAAAACCCCACATCCCTACACCCCACTGACACAAACACCCCAAATGCTGTATCACTCTTAGGTATCTCTTTTTATTCTACCATTCCCCATCAAAATAGTGACAGGAAATGACAAGACTTCATGCTTAATTAACTAGAGACATAACTGTGGACTGTTATTTACTTGTCAGCTCCATAATCAAAGCAGACTAGGAGATGATCAAGATAGGAAAATATTCTTTTGGATTTCTGAGCCAAAATGGGCATGCTGGCTGAGGGATTAAGGAATTTTAGCCCAAAAGCTAACTTTTCCAAGGTCTGCCCATTTTGCACTAAATGTTGCAATGCTTATAACTGGTGGCAGGAAATCCAATGAGCTTTAGGTCAGCTGCAGATATGTTTTATCCTTCTCATAGCTGGCCTTCTCATTTCTGAAGCTGCTCTGTTCCACACTACTTACATATGCAGATGCGTTTCAGTGTTTCTGAAACTCTGCTCCTCCAGGTGTTTTGGACTTCAGCTCCCAGAAATCCCAGCCAGTTTACTAGCTGTTAGGAATTGTATGAGTTGAAGCCCAAAACATCTAGAGCAGTGTTTCCCAACCTTTTTTGAGCCGCGACACACTTTTTACATTTACAAAATCCTGGGGCACACCACCAACCAAAATGACACTCTAACACAGTAATACATAGAGTTAATATGTTTTTAAATGTATTTATACACTCAGTGTGAAACCTGGGCCTGTTTCAATGAACACAACATAGATATCCTGGCAGGAATGGCAGGAAGACACAAACTTCCCACACAGAACTCCCATAACCAAGAGAAAATGCTATAAGAGTTTGGTGGGCATTGGCCTTGGGTTTTGGAGTTGTATTTCACCTATATCCAGAGAGCACTGTGGACTGAAACAATGTTGGATCAAACTTGGCATGAATACTCAATATGCCCAAATGTGAACACAGATGGGGTTTGGGGAAAATAGACCTTGACATTTGGGAGTTACGGTTTCTGGGATTTATAGTTAACACACAATCAAAGAGCATACTGAACTCTTGCAACAATGGAATTGAACCAAATTTGGCATATTGAACTCTCATTACCAACAGAAAGTACTGAAAGGGTTTGCTTGGGAATTGACCTTGAGTTTGGAAGTTGTAGCTCACCTACACCCAGAGAGCACTGTGGACTCAAACAATGTTATGTTATGTTATGTTGTTGTTTGTTTTCTATCCAGAATCACAATGTTGGAAGGAGGCTCACCACTTTAAGGTCCCTAAAACAGGCATGGGAAAACGTCGGCCCTCTGGGTGCTTTAGATTTCAACTCCCACCATTCCTAACAACCTGAGGCCTTTTCCTGCATAAGTGGCTGGGGGGAAAGGGAAAGGGCCTGAGGCTGCTAGGAATGGTGGGAGTTGGAGTCCAAAACACTTGGAAGGTCCAAGTTTGCCCATGCCAGCTTTCAACAGAGACCTCTTCCTCCCCCTTCGCGCCCTTTCTTCCCCCTCCTGCCAAACACTTACTTTTTCTTCTACACTGCTGCTTCTGCCGCCATTTTGATTCGAGGGGGCAGCGTGAGCGTGTTCAGAAGGGGAGGGGGGGGAGGAAGACGTGACCCGTGCGGGCCCTACTGCGCAGACTCGCCCCAGAGCAAAGCGAGGCAAAGCGAGCAGAGCGAGGCTGGGAAGAAGGGAGCCCGAGTGGAGAAGAAAAAGTGTTTGGCAGGAGGGGGAAGAAAGGGTATTGGAGGTTCCAATTTCCCACGGCACACCTGATGATCGCTCACGGCACACTAGTGTGCCACGGCACACTGGTTGGGAAACACTGATCTAGAGGACAGAGTTTGAGAAACACTGCTTTATGTCATTTATTGGACAGTATGACTGGCAAAGGGCATTGGGCAAAGGGTTGGAGGATATGAATACGTTTCTGCTGTCCTCTTAAATTTTCCAGACTGGTGCATGATAGACCAATGTGAGAAATGCTGTCATGTTGTTCTTCAGGCATGCACACATATGGAATAACATCTAGGTGACAGCAATGTGTAATGAAGCTTATGTTTATGATTCTGCAAAAACAGTGGATTTAAAAAAAAAACTCTTGAGAGAGAAGAAAAAAATGTTTACAGTTATAACGGCTTTCAAGAGCTCTCACAGAAGTCATGAGAGAAAAACAGCAGTACATGAAGTGGAACACTAAAATGATTTTTATACTTCTAAAGAACATATCTACACAAAGATTAGGAGTGTCGCTTGGGGTAGGCATAATTATGGCATTGCTTCCCCAAATAAGAATGTTTTTTCCTTCGGTTTTCAAATTTCTATCATCGTAGACAGCGAGACATTGAAAACTGTTCACACTTAGAACTCAATTTACTGAGTTTGCATTCCTTTGGTAGCTTTATCTACCTGTTTTCTTTGGCTGCTCAAATGTTAGTTCCAAATACTCAACTGAAGTTTTAAGTTACTGCAAAGCTTGAAATTTGGAAACTGAAGAAATTTTTTTATTGTATGGTAAAATTATTTGAGGGAGGGGAAAAAAGAAGCCCTCATTTTGTCCCTCTCCCCAAACTTATCTCTGAGTTTCCTTGGGGAGATAGGGCAGGTTATAAATAAAATATTACTATTCTCATCATCATCATCTCTCCTTGCAGTTTGGTGAGGCATCGGCACTCTTTCACACAGAAGGCTAAAGATTTTGTAAAACTACAACTCTGACAATGTCATAGCATTATAGTATGGTATTTAAAATGGTGCCAAACTGTATTAATTCTGCAACATAGATGCATCCTCATTCACATTTTTTTTCACAATTTGTGAAAAGTGTTCCACGATTTCTACCAGGCTTTATGAAAAAGTACTGTAGCAGCAAAAGCAAGTATCGTTAATCAATGTGAAATGTTAGCAAAATAAGAAAGCAAAAGAAGAATAGTTGCCTTAGCAACATGTAATAGGCACTTTTTAATAGGACACTTCCTAGAAGGGATTCATTTGACATATTTGATACCCCTTCTGCTCACTGCCCACCATTTGCTCCACTGCATCTGGTGCAGGTGGACTGGCATCTTAATGGCTTTTAGGTAAAAGTGTTGTTCCATGCTCGCATCATTATAGCCTGCCAAGTTATCCAATTTAAGGATTGGATAGCTTGCCAGGATAGCAGGTGATAACATGAAAAACTAGCCAAAAGGAAAGTTGGGAACCGTGAGGTCTTCAATGCAACTGGACTGGGATTCCTAGCAGTCCGAGTCAGCATGAGCGATTTGGAAAGACTTTGGGAGTTGCATTCTAACAACTACATGTGAATTATTTATATAACTTTGAAAAGCATTAATAAGAAATGAGTTAATAAATAATCAATTAAAACAGTTCATTAACAGAAATTGCAAAGTTTGCATAACACTAAGATGACCTCAGAGAGTACAGTAGGAAGAACAGTCCATATCACATGGCCTCTCTAATGACAGTTTCAGATAAATGTCTATGAATTCAAGTCAAGGCATTGATAGAACAAGGAAATGACTCACCCAAATACCATATCAAGGAGTGCCTTCCACTCCCAGGTGACAGCTGATTCATCTGTGGAAACAGACATTCCTGTTCTGTGTAAACAATCCACATGCTTGCACCAAGCTGGGGCATATATTTGTATCAAATTCTTTTGTCTGGCAGTGTTATATGTCTACCAAGGAATGAAACTGCTCTCATGCCATAATGTTTAAAGAGCAATCTGGACAATGTCTAAGAAATGAAGAGGAAGATTTAATGAAACCTTATAATTAAAGGATAGTGGTACTCATTTCAATTGTGGTTCAGCATTCCAGACAAGATTAGTTCTTTAGAGTTCTATCCACTCTTTTCCTCACAAATCGATCAGAAGGACCTATTTCTCACACAATTCCTCTGTCATCTGTGGACAGATCCTTGAAATGTATGATATTCCAGATTTTTATTGTTCTGCTATTTCTCATTTTCTGTTATGACACTCAACAACAAAGTCGAGGTGACAATAACAATCATGTCTACTAACATGAGAAACAGTAATAAAAATGTACAGCTAATTTTCAAGCATGCAAGAAAAGTCATTAATCAAGTTATGCTCATTAGGTCTGCTGGGTAACAGCATGACAAAGAAAATACCTAAAAGTGTGAGAAATCTATTTAATATCCAGCCCTTCATTTATCATGCAATTTCAATGAAGAAAGTATTTCTAACACACTCTTTCATTAGATTTGAACACATTTTAAACCAGGGGTGGATGATCATATAGCGATTATTTGAACTGCCCCAAACATTAAAAAATGATGCGAGAAGGAAAGAAGTCAATTTCTGGTTTAGAAAAAAAAATCATTAATTATTTGGAGGGCAATAAATTATATGAAAAGCAACTCTCCATATTTTTAATAGGAAAAACATGGTCCAGAGGGGTCCAAATTAACATGGGGTGCATTTACCCATTACCACACTCTGCCCCTTGCTTAATTGGTCTCCAGGTGACAACACAGAATTTCTTGCTTGCTTTTTTTTCTGAACTGAACATGTGGATAATTTACAATCAAGTAACAATAATGGGCCCTTGGGATCAACTGGGGCTTGGATACCAAAATCAACAGATGGTCAAATCCCATTATATACAATGGTATAGTAAAATGGTATCCCTTATATAAAATGACAAAATCAAAGTTTGCCTTTTGGGGAAAAATGAATATTTTAAACATATAGATAGTTGGATTCATGGATTCAGAATCGATCAAAACAGAGGGCCAATTGTGGTTAGAAAACTAAATTAAGAAACTACTTCATTTGGATGGCAATGGAGGTGAATCTTGCAATTCTGACATCTATACCACATTTTAAAGAAAGATAAGATCTTGACAAAAGGAAAACAATCAGAAGATATACAGGTCCTTCTCAAAAAATTAGCATATAGTGCTAAAGTTCATTATTTTCCATAATGTAATGATAAAAATTAAACTTTCATATATTTTAGATTCATTGCACACCAACTGAAATATTTCAGGTCTTTTTTTGTTTAAATACTGATGATTGTGGCATAAAGCTCCTGAAAACCCAAAAATCCTATCTCAAAAAATTAGCATATTTCATCTGACCAATAAAATAAAAGTGTTTTTCAAAAAACAAAGTCAACCTTCAAATAATGATGTTCAGTTATGCAATCAATACTTGGCCGGGAATCCTTTTGCAGAAATGACTGCTTCAATGCAGCGTGGCATGGAGGCAATCAGCCTGTGGCAGTGCTGAGGTGTTATGGAGGCCCAGGATGCTTCGATAGCGGCCTTAAGATCATCCAGAGTGTTGGGTCTTGTGTCTCTCAACTTTCTCTTCACTATATCCCACAGATTCTCTATGGGGTCCAGGTCAGGAGAATTGGCAGGCCAATTGAGCACAGTAATACCATGGTCAGTAAACCATTGACCAGTGGTTTTGGCACTGTGAGCAGGTGCCAGGTCATGCTGAAAAATGAAATCTTCATCTCCATAAAGCTTTTCAGCCGACGGAAGCATGAAGTGCTCCAAAATCTCCTGATAGCTAGCTGCATTGACCCTGCCCTTGATAAAACACAGTGGGCCAACACCAGCAGCTGACATGGCACCCTACACCATCACTGACTGTGGGTACTTGACACTGGACTTCAGGCATTTTGGCATTTCCTTTTCCCCAGTCTTCCTCCAGGCTCTGGCACCTTGATTTCTGAATGACATGCAAAATTTGCTTTCATCAGAAAAAAGGACTTAGGCCCACTTAGCAACAGTCCAGTGCTGCTTCTCTGTTGCCCAGGTCAGGCGCTTCTGCCACTGTTTCTGGTTCAAAAGTGGCTTGACCTGGGGAATGCGGCACCTGTAGCCCATTTCCTGCACACTCCTGTGCACGGTGGCTCTTGATGTTTCTACTCCAGACTCAGCCCACTGCTTCAGCAGGTCCCCCAAGGTCTGGAATCGGTCCTTCTCCACAATCTTCCTCAGGGTCCGGTCACCTCTTCTCATTGTGCAGCGTTTTCTGCCACATTTTTTCCTTCCCACAGACTTCCCATTGAGGTGCCTTGATACAGCACTCTGGGAACAGCCTATTTGTTCAGAAATTTCTTTCTGGGTCTGACCCTCTTGCTTGAGGGTGTCAATGATGGCCTTCTGGACAGCAGTCAGGTCGGCAGTCTTACCCATGATGGCAGTTTGGAATAATGAACCAGGTTGGGAGTTTTTTAAAGCCTCAGGAATCTTTTGCAGGTGTTTAGAGTTAATTAGTTGATTCAGATGATTAGGTTAATAGCTCGTTTAGAGGACCTTTTCCTGATATGCTAATTTTTTGAGATAGGATTTTTGGGTTTTCAGGAGCTGTATGCCACAATCACCAGTATTAAAACAAAAAAGACCTGAAATATTTCAGTTGGTGTGCAATGAATCTAAAATATATGAAAGTTTAATTTTTATCATTACATTATGGAAAATAATGAACTTTAGCACTATATGCTAATTTTTGAGAAGGACCTGTATATTTTCCTCTGATGCGACATCTTAGCACAGGCTAGGAAATGTTTAATGTTATTGATACACTTTTAGTGGAAGAGAGAACTGATATGGTGTAAATGGTTTCATTGTTAGATTAGGACCAGGATGTGAATCCCGTCTCAGACATGAACCCACTGAGTGTCCTTGAAGAAGTTACATTTTCTCTCTATCTCTTCTGGATAAATCTGCTCAAGAAAACCACGTGACATGTCCACCTGTAGGGCTGTCTTAAGTAAAACATGACTTGAAGGTACATATCACATTACCTGAGATGCAGCTCTACACTTGCTTTACAAAACAATTCCCTCATCTCTCAATTAGTACATTACCTAGAGTGCCAGCCAAAGTGCCAAACAGCTTTTTGTGTGGAAGATCAATATTCTCAACACAATAGACTATATTAAAGAAGTAGTTCTGTGATAAAAAAAGATAGCATAGTGCCTTCCATACATTTAATTTCTTTTCATTTAAAAGCTTTGCGTTGTAGTTTCTGAAGTGGAGAACATACTGGGTCCATCTTTTAGATGAAGTCCAATTTATCTTATACGTCTTGATCTCAAAACTAAGAAAGATGTGCAATTTAAATGTCCATGATTTAGAGAGTTGCCTGGGACAAAAACTTCAGCTTCATTTAATCTCTGCTCCTCTGAAGTCCTTCAGAACTATTATAAAATGTGCAAGCGGCCATATAAATAATTTAAATGCCTGATTTTATGGCTCTTTCTAGAACACAGCAAGTGCAAATAAACCACTGCCCTCATTTTTTATACTACTACATTTTTATACTACATTTCTTTTATACTACTGTTTTCTAGCAAATGTTCATGTGCACAAATGTTCATGTGCACATGCATGTGTCCACACAAAGTATAGTAAATAAGGATTCCAGCATCCATTAAGCAAATGTTAAAAATTACTTCTGCACATAGAGGATATGCCATTACTTCTGCACATAGAGGATATCCCATTGTAAATCTGATTCTAAAGAAACCAAACAATCTTAACCATTCTAAAACCTTACTGTATAAGCGCCCCCAAATAAAATGGAAGTAGTGATAGTCCAAACATTGCTTATATTGTGTATTTTTATGAGATAAAATGATGTTTTATCTCATAAAAACAGGCATCCCAAGTGTAGCAAGAATACTGTCTTTAGTGTTCTCATGTGAAAAAAATCAATCACATGAACTACGACTTGGACATTGTGTGCAAGTATGTTCTCATATAGTGCCAGATTTAACTCATGCTAAGGAAAATAATGGTTAATACTTGAGATTATTAAGGGCCTCAAAAATAATACTCACAATAGAAAAAACACTTAAAAGTTTTGACATAATGTATTTAAAAGTTTTGACATAATTTATGTTTACTGATTAATACCATTAACCCCCTCATGCTTAATAATGTTTTAGTTTGAGCATTCCTAAATAGCCCATTAGTATCCCATGACCAGAAGATAAGAAAAAAATGGTACCAATTGTTTTGAAAAATGGATTGAATGGCATAAACTCAGTATAGGTTGTTGAAGATGGGGCAGAAGTGAATTTCCTGCATGGAGATGTTTAAAAGTTATTTTTTTAAAAAAATTAAACAAAAAAGAAAAAAACAGAGTATACACTCTGTCCTGCGGTTAGGTAAGCTGCTTTAGACAGTACTGGATTAAACGATCTATAGGTTTCCCAGGCCACTTGTTTTTGGCTCACATTGTGCAAGTAAAAAAAAAGGTCAGTAAACCTGTTTGATGTGTGAGCTAATGGTGGTTGAAGCACACTTCTCTCCCAACATGTTAAGTGGGTTTTTAAAAATTTGAAGAGTCCTTATCCAAGTGAAAAATATTTAGTGTTTAGCTGGCAAACAGAAGTGGCACCGACAACTCAGTGAACTGTTTTCTTTGTTTTCCACAGAGGCACTCTCAGATAATGAGACTTAACTACTGGGCTTTCACCAAGGTTAGCTGTGTGGTATGCTTACTATTGTAGCTTATTTCAGCGATCAGTTCAAGAAGAGCACTCTTAAAAATAAAATATGAGTTGTCGTCACTGTGACTTCCTCAATCTTGAGAAAAGTAAAATCCCTTCATGTAACTTTCAGCTAATAATTGCATCAAGTAGACATACTTCTGGATTGTTCAAAAAACATTATCTCCTGATGTTTCACCTGCATCTATGGTAGACATCCTCAGAGGTTGTGAGGTCCTCGGAAAACTCACAGCAACGCAGTGCTTTCCAGGCAGGAAAATCTGAGGTTTCTGTAGGTATGGGTTTCCAGATGCACCAGAAGCAGAAACAAAATATATCAGCCCAAGAAATATTGCTGTCAGAAATGGGCCACATAGACACACTATTGCCTAAAAGACTAAGTGTTATCAATGTGGTTTAGAATTGTTTTAAGTATTGTTGTCTCAATGTTTGTGAAAGTGAATAAAAACAAGCTGCACTCTCAATAAGTTGCTAGCTGCATTTCTGGACCAAGTCAGAAACTGGGTTATAAAACATCTTCAATGTTATGTTCCTAAGCTTTTATACTAGTCCCACATCATGAAGGCAACCATTCCTTTCAGTCTACAAACCAGTTCAAAGAAAAAAAATGGTTAAAAAAATCTGGCATCAGTGGAAACCCCCTTCCCTCCCCGAATTCTGTCACTTTGCTTACCTCTGCTGTATATCACCACAATTTATTTATTTATTTATTTATTTATTTATTTATTTATTTCATTTCTAGCCCGCCCTTCTCTACCCCCGAAGGGGGACTCAGGGCGGCTAACAAAGGCATACACAGAAACAAAAAACAACATATCAAAATTACAACAAGGCAGTTTAAAACAGTTACATATCAAAATACCCACATAATCCCTCTTCCACATTCACAGACTGTCCAGACCAATCCGTAGTCTGCCAACACAACCCTATCATATTCAAATTGTCCATCCGCTGCTCCACATCACCAAAATGCCTGGTCCCAAAGCCATATCTTTAGCTTTTTTCTAAAGGAAAGTAGGGAAGAGGTTGATCTAATTTCGCAGAGGAGTGAGTTCCACAGGCGAGGGGCCACTACCGAGAAGGCCCTGTCCCTCGTCCCCACCAACCGTATTTGTGACAAAGGTGGGATCGAGAGCAGGGCCTCCCCGGAAGATTGTAAATTTCGAGGTGGGACATAAGGGGAGATACGTTCGGACAAGTAGGCTGGGCCAGAACTGTAAAGGGCTTTAAAGGTCAAAACCAGCACTTTGAATTGTGCTCGGAATTGGATAGGCAGCCAGTGGAGTTGGCACAACAGAGGAGTGGTGTGCTCCCTGTATGTCGCTCCAGTTAGTAACCTGGCTGCTGACTGCTGGACTAGTTGAAGTTTCCAAACAATCTTCAAAGGCAGTTCCACGTAGAGCGTGTTGCAGTAATCTATTTGGGATGTAACCAGAGCATGGACCACTGTGGCCAGATCAGACTTCCCAAGGTACGGGCACAGCTGGCGCACAAGTTTTAACTGTGCGAAATATCTCCCGGCCACTGCCGAGACACTAGGCGTTACCATTTTGGAATGCAGGTGGAAAACTGTATATCTAAATGATCTGTTACACAAAATGCTCAGATTATATTTAAATATATAAGCTGCCTGTTATGGAGAAGAACAAGCTGGAAAACTCTCCTTGTAGTTTTACCTTTCCACATCCATTATCCCAGTGGTTTTTAACCTGTGGGCCACAGATCATCAGTGGGCTGCGAGGATGAAAATCTGGTCTACAAGCCGCCTTCCTCTTTATTTATTTTATTTTATTTATTTTAATTCTGCTCCTTTCTACATAAGTAGAATGATACAAATCTCAATAACAATCCTTTACTGTTAAATAGAACAAAAAGTTAATGATATTTCACTTAAATTTTCTTTTGACTTGATATGTTCTTTTTTTAACCTTACCAGTTCCATACTTATCTCCCACTTGTGTCCTTCAGTTTTTCTCCCCACCCTCCGGGAACAGTTGTATCCTAAATTCAAGTGTTACTTTAATTGAATGCTCTTTACCTAAGAATGGCCTATAAAATTCATAGGGTCACCATACGTCAACAGGCAGCTTGAAAGCATACAGCATATAAGGAGAGCCAGCATGGTACAGTGGTTTGAATGCTGGACTAGGAATCCAGGAAACGGAGGGGTATCCACTCAACCATGGAAACCTAATGGATGACCTTGGACAAATCAGCCACAGAAGAAAGCTATGACAAATCTCTGCTGAATAAACCTTGCTAAGAAAACTCTATGACAGAGTTGCCATAGATCAGAGTCAGCATGATAGTCCATAGGAACAATAAGCAAGCAAACGAATAGATCATTCCCATAGATCTGGCACCACACTATTGTTATGCTATAGAAATTCTTTCCTGGAAGAACTCTAATGCAGACATATCTTTATACTGGGCTCATTTTATTCAGATCAAAGGTTTGCCAAATGATATGGGAAGTAAATTTAAGGAAAAAGCAACCTTACAAGGAAAAGGAAATAAAGTTATCATCAAATTCTGGTATCCCTGCAAGGCAATTTATGCACATAGATTGTGCGAGGCATGCTGCTCATCACAAAAGAATCACAATCCGCGATGGGCCTGCCATTAGGCAGAGTAAGACAGTCACTTCAGATTCTAGATGGCAGCAAGAAAGTAGAGCCCTATGTGCCATATATCAGTCACCAAGCTAGTTTGCTACTTTTGAATGCAGTGGATATTGCTGACCTATCACCTATGTGGAACAAGTCAAAATTTGCCCAGGAAATGGGAAGATTTGCCACCTTGTTCTTTCTCTCAAGCAGCTCAATATATTGGGTTGTCTTTCAGTAAAATACTGAAAAATGAATGCAGGAAAGTATTTCCCCTCTTATGTTTCCCACTAACCCAGTGTTGTAGCCTTAAACCACAATAGCATTGTTGCTTCCTGTTTTGCAATAA
This sequence comes from Anolis apletophallus, assembly GCA_030556195.1. NCBI lineage: Eukaryota > Metazoa > Chordata > Lepidosauria > Squamata > Anolidae > Anolis > Anolis apletophallus. Next base: position 64,442,047 of record JARBWK010000007.1, on the reverse strand, counting down.
CATCTCTTTTTGTCTTCTCTTATTTTTTTCCTTTTGTATACCGCAATTTTGGCGGTATACAAAACTGACTGAGAGGAAGCTATCAAATGTACAACTACTATGAGAAAAACACTTTGTTTGCCTCCACATTTCACAGAGTTGCCTACATAACACACACGGGCATAAAAATGGGTACAACAGAAGGCGTTTTTCACATTTTATATAAAGAACCAAGACTGCCTACATATAGCTTTATACCATTAAATTATATCTATGAGTAATAACATGATGCATATTCATGCACCTGTAACTATTTCTTATATGTTTTTCATGATTTTTAAAATGTTATATATTTTACTTGATGATGTTGTGATTTCAATTATAAACTTCCCTAAGTTATATATGTATGTTCAGAAAGCATGGTAGTAAGTGGACCAATACACAAATATGAGATTTCTGTGTGAAAACCAATGTCTGCAGCAGAGATGGTAAACTTTTGTTTGTGTATTTTTTAAGGAAAAGGTAGGCTTTATAGAATCAATTTGCTTCTTTCTCATACATGGTTGCTCAATGCAGCATATCTTGCTAATCACTGTGCCCTTTGTGTGATGCCAATGCCTGAAAGAATCAAAGGTAATAAATAAACACAAAGAACACATCCATACTGTAGAATCTATGCAGTTTGGACCATATTAACTATCATGGCTCAATGTTACAGGATCATAGGAGTTGCAGCTTTATAAGGTAGTTAGCTTTCTTTGTCAAAGAGTGGACAAAGTGGTGTCAAACTGCATTGATTCAACAGTGTAGATCAGGGGTGCTCACACTTTTTCAGCATGCTAGTTACTTATAAAACAACCAAGTCAAAATGATCTACCTACCCACGACAAAAAATGTGAAACATATAACACAATATCTGCTTTGAACTGAGTCCACAATGCCATATAATCCGATTCAAAGCATATAACATGGGATTTTATTCAACTGTGTGGAAAGCACCTCAGATAACCCAGGGCCAGCAGCACTTGGGAGCCTGTAGGGTGGGACTGAGCCTTCCTCCCACCCTGCCTGAGATCTACCAGGACGCCCTACGCGATCTACCAGTAGATCGCGATCTACCTAGTTAGCACCCCTGGTTTAGATGAACCCAGAAATAGCTACTGTAGATCTCTTTGTTATGTTTTAATTATGTTTTTATCATTTTGTTATATGTATTTTTATTGTGTCATATTTTAACTTTGTCTGACTGGGCTTGGTCCCCATGTAAGCCACCCCGAGTCACCCCAGGGCAATGTTGCCGGTATACAAAAATAAAGTTGTTGTTGTTTTGGTATTATTATTATTATTATTATTATTGAATCACATTAGGAAACCCCTGTTTGTGAAATGCTAAGAGAAGATATATGTTGTTTAGCCTATCAAGTATAGGCAGATAAAAAGATCCTGTATCAAAAATATACACCCTGAAACCAAAAGCAAAGAATGATTCAGAGGAACATAACTTGCCTTGAATACAGAAGATTAGGAGGATCCATACATTTCTGAATCAAGGCACTGTATCTCCTCAATGGATTGAATCCAGATTAAGTTTGTCATTCCCTAAGTCTCAATGTAATCAACAGAACACATTGGCAGGTTGGAACCAACCTAGTATGCCTAATGCTCATCTGTGAACATTTGTTCCCTTTCCAGTAAAGGATTATTTGGTTCTGGACACTGAGTTCTCAAAAACATCACATGTGAGTGAAGAGGTTATGTTCTGCAATATATAGAAATATCTGGAAAAACCAGACAGACAACTTATTCACCTTTGAAGGAGAAAAAAATAATAAAGAAGTAAAATACTCAAAACTGAAACCTGCCTCAAGCCTTTTTTTTGCTTGTCTTAAATAAAATCAGTGCTATGGTTGGCGTCATCCAATTACCATAAAAAGCCCTCTAGCATTTCTCCCTGAAAATAAAAAGAAATCAGCATGAGCAACTTCGATCATGGAAATTAGTCATCAAATGGACTGTGTATGGGAGAGGTGATTATACATGGACAATGAGAAGGATGTATAATACTGGCTCTCCATTGGCCACAATGCAGGTTTTTGGAAATGGAAGTTGATCTGGTGCTTCATTTTACTCAAATCAGGTGGCAAGACAAATAAAATATTTAAAATTGTGCACTGCTTACTCCTGATTGCATTAATACCCCTAAATGCATGATATGGAGACATTTGAAATGTGCTGAATCAAAAGGACAAAACCAAACTCTCAGCAACCTGTTGTTCTTTAAGATTAATTTTAAGACAAATGGTTCCCCTTACCTTTAATTTCTCAGTACTATGATCTCGTTTTCCAGCCTGGTTCCCCATGGTAATTCAATTTTTTCCAGAGCTACAAAAATACAAAACAAATGATAGTAGTCAGCAAAATCACAATGATTCCAAATTGAAGCAGTCTGCCACCATCTCCTAAATTCTACTCTATATGAATGAATGAATTGGCCTATATGAAATGGTCTGTGAAAGGACAGTTGCTCTGCAGAAGAATACTTTCTGCAATGGTTTATCTCTGACATCTCTCAACTGAATTGAAAAATCCTCTTGCTTGGAACTCTGGAAAGTTGCCTATGATCTTTTCAAACAGTATTGAATGACATGGTCCAATTATCTCACTTGGTATAAGGCAGCTCCTATATTTCCATGTAAATTGATACATATAAATAGTGATCAATGTAGCACTTAGTTCCATTAAGTTAGAGACATTTTTAATTCTTACTTATTTGCAAGAATGTAATACCCTACTTTTTCAAATACAGCTTCTCAGCAAAACGTAGAAGTATTAATGGGCAAGATCTAGACCAGTGGTTCTCAATCTGTGGGTCCCCAGGTGTTTTGGCCTACAACTCCCAGAAATCCCAGCCAGTTTACCATCTGTTAGGATTTTTGGAAGCAGAAGGCCAAAACATCTGGGGACTCACAGGCTGAGAACCATGGGAAGGAACCCCACTAATAATGTGAGCTTCTTTCCCCAATTTTTTAAATCCAGAAATAACTAGAAATTCATAACCAGTTTTGAAAAACAAAGCAGTCAACCTCCCACTCTGGAGGCATCTATAATGTAGAATTAATGCTGTTTAACACCATTTCTGCATGGCTCAATGCTATGGAATCATGGGAGATCAGGTTTTCCAAGGTTTTAAGCCAGGGGTGGGCAATTACCAGCCCTCCAGGTGTTTTGGACTTCAACTCCCAATAAATTCTAGCCAGTTTACCAGCTGTTAGGATTTCTGGGAGTTGAAGTCCAAAACACCTGGAGGGCTGGTAATTGCCCAGCCCTGTTTTAAGCCTTCTTTACCAAAAAGTATTGGTGCCTTACCAAACTACAACTCTTGGGATTCCACAGCTTTGAGCCATGGCAGTTAAAGTGTCAAACTGCAGTAATTCTACAGTGGAGATGCACCTCTTCACATGAAAATAACAGTCTGTGTCTTTTTCCAGAGAGAATCAGGAAGGATTTCCATTAGTAATAGGTTTCCATATTTGGCTGGCAGTGGGGGAAATGAATGACTAAGAGACTCGTGGATATTCTCAAAGTCAAGATGCCCAAGACTGATCAAGATATTTTAGGCAGACAATTGCATAGCCTTGATAACAAAAAATGGAATAATTTTAAATCAAAGAACAAGCGATTTGCAGTTTTTGGCTTTTATGCGCTCCCATTAGCTGCTTGGTATATGGTCATTTAAAATTATTCATCTTTAAGTTCAATATGTTTTCATCATCCTTTTTTTTAAAAAAAGCTTTAGTTTCAAATTTGTATACGCTCTGACAAAACCAAATGGCAGCAAAAATGTCAAAATCCTGCCAACTTGGCAACAACTTGAAGTCACGTGGATTTATTGTGGGAAGTGCAACATATGGTGAGCAATTAACACTCCATATTTTTAAGAGCCAAAATTTATTTGGATGTCACAACAACACAGAATAGCATCAAAAGATACGACTGAATATTATGGCTTACAAATCTCAAGTGTATGAGGCACATAGGTTTCAGCTATTACTGACAATATTTTTGCCCAGAGAGGAACGCCCCCCCCCCTGAAGAAAATTGGTGTGCCCTTGTGACAAACACACAATTGCCATGTGTACTATCTGATATTTTGGCAGTTTTCAACCTTGAAATGAGAGGGGAAGGGAAGTTGGGATACTGATTGTTTCTGTCAATTTTTTTTAAAGATCTCAAAATCTAAATTTCAGGAAGGTAAGTAATATACAGGGAGTAGTCTATCCAAGAATAGATTGAGCATCCCTTATCTGGAATTCTGAAACCCCAAATATTCTAGAATCCAAAACTGTCCACACAGGTGGCTGAGACAGTGACTCCTTTGCTTTCTGATGGTTCAATGTTCAGAAAGGTTGTATCAGGCACAACATTATTAAAAATACTGCACGTAAAATTACCTTCTGGACCATGTGTGTAACATGGATATGAAACATAACTGCGTCATGTGTTTAGACTTGGGTCCTGTCTCCAAGTACATATACTGTATGCTTTAAACACCGATATATGTTTTCTTGGTGAATGCAAGTTGCATATCCCTTATCAAAAGTGCTTGGGACCAGAAGTGTTTCGGATGTTGGAATACCTTCATTGGCATATACAGCTTTGGATAGCATAGGAAAGGGTTAACACCCCTGTGTTGTTTGTTTTGCTGTCTGTGCCCCTGTTCAGAAAATTCTAATTCTAATCATATATTTATTCAGAAACTGCAAGTTATTTCTGGTGTGAGAGAATTGGCTGTCAACAAGGATGTTGCCCAGGGGACGCCCACATATTTTACCATCCTGTGGGACTCTTCTCTCATGTCCCCGAATGGGAAGCTGGAGCTGATAGATGGAAGTTCATCCCCGTCTCATCAATTCGAACTGCCAACCTTCAGGTCAGCAGTTGAACTGTTACAAGGGTTTAACCTATTGCACCACCACGGCTCCTCAGGACTATGTTCCTTTGACTATTATGAAACTGACTACGGTCAATATTATAAGGAAAGCAGTCTTAGGTTACAAGACCAATTTGAGTTACATGGTTTACACTTCATACTCCAAAGCATTCTGTTAAAATCAGCCATACTGATGTAATTTTTAATGCCGTAAGAAAGACAACAAACCAGAAGTTAAACAGGTAAGCTCCATAAGTTAGATCCTATTCATCTGATAACATTGGTTATTAACTGGAAAGAAACCGAACAGCATAATTTTGACTACTTTAATGAGAAGGTCTGTTTTTTCCTGAGAAGGAAAATTTAATCACCCCAATTAGAAATTAAATCCAGACTGAATATCCTTTATTAAAAATGCTTCAGACCAGAAATGCTTTGGATTTCAGATTTTGAAATACCTGAATTTATATATACATGTATAATGAAATTCTGGGCAAGGGATACTCAAACTTGTCTGAATTGAAATTTCTCTTTCTTTTAAAGATTTATTTATAATCTTTTTTTTACAGTGTGTACCTAAAATGCAATGTGTGGATTTGAGATCTATATATAGAGCTAGGATTCAAGAAAGTAAAGATGAGAGAGTCCTTTGGCAAATTGTTTTGCAGCTGCGCTGATAGGAACAAAATGCACTAAAGATTCCTGAAGGTTCCCAGCGAAGCTTGTATTGGCTTACTCAAATGACAGATCCCACAAAAGCAGACAGTAGAAGTACTTATAATTAATTTTTAATAGTAAATGCCATCATACCACAAGTTAACTGAGAGCATTAGTGAGTTCTCCGAATTCCATTCATCCTCAGACTAGACTGCTAAATACTAGTGTGGCTGATTAAAATAATTTACCCACTAATACATGACAAACCACTTATGGAACTTAGCAGACAAGAAAGAATAAAGATCAATCAAGAGCAGTTAACTCCCACTCTTTATAGGATACAGGAGTGCTATTAAAACATCAATAATTTGAAAACAGCTGGCAGCACACGAAAAATCATGCCATTTTTACTGACATTTAACTACTTCCAGTAATGTTTATAAAGGTTATGCTCTCCACAGTGAATGAAAAATGCTGACTCTCTGAAATGCAAGGGAATCCCAAGAGAAAACAGTTGTAACAGGCTAAAGTGTTTTTGAAAGTACGTAACAGATGAAATAAAGGGCAGAAAATGATGTCTTTTTTAAATGCTGAAGAAAACCAAACAGATCAAAAACAGTCACAGGCATCTAGTGGCTTCTATGTCAGAGGAGCTATACATCTGCTATAAGTTTTACCTCAAACTTTAAAGAAACTATTCAAGGTGTTCAACTCTATCCCCACACTCCTTTGAAGTTTGGACTAAAATCAGAATACTGTATATACTCGAGTATAAGCCTAGTTTTCAGCCCTTTTTAATGCTGAAAATCTCCCCCTCGGCTTAAACTCGAGTCAATGTTATTTATTATTTACTTTGTTGTTATTATTATTACTTTTATTATTTTACTCTATTTATTATTATTACTATTATTACATGTATCATTTTACTCTATTATTACATGTATTATTTTACTTTATTATTATTATTACATTTATTATTATACTCTTATTGTTATTACAGTTATTATTTTACTCTATTATTATTGGCAGGATGCAGAAGCACATTTACATTGAAGAAAGTTAGATTCATGGTTTAATCAGAGTTGGGCAGTCTTGTCTTAAATTACAGTTTTATGTAAATATTAAAAAATGTAACCTACTGATGCCTCAATTAATGTAATTTTATTGGTATCTATTTTTATTGTGAAATTTACCAGTAGCTGCTGCATTTCCCACCCTTGGCTTATACTCGAGTGAATCCATTTTCCAAGTTTGTAGTGGTAAAATTAGGTGCCCCAGCTTATATTTGGATCAGCTTATACTCGAGTATATATGGTACATGGAAACTACCAGCTGACTCTGTGAAGAGAATGCAAAATGGAAACAGAGGGCTCATCTACACAGGCCAAATAACTCAGGGTGGGGGTGAATGGACTATGGCATCTCTATGAGGTATGGAGTTGATTCACCATCGCTCCAACCCTATGCCGGGTAAAGCCATTCAAATGCAGCCTTGCCCCACTTTAGCCAAAGTTGGGAGAGGTCACAGAGCTTCTCCAAAGCTCCAGAGCCTCCTTGCACTTTGGGGCAGTGTAAACAGTTGGACCATTTTCTGTTCAGAACTGGCCATCACTGTTTTACACAGCCTTTCTGCTTTGCTTGGGCTCAGTGTCCTGGGAACAAGGGATGGCAGTTAGCTTCATCATCTTGTTGCCATTGTTGCAGCGATCACAGAGACCCAAAGTGTCCCTGATTACAACTTTTTGCCTTTGCCCACTATTGTTGAGATCTTGACTTTTAAAAGTATAGTCTACCACTAAGATCCTTTCCCTATAAATTATACTTTAAATATTTTAAGACTGGAATTCATGCAAGGATGTTAAATTAATGACAATGCTTGGCAAAGTACCAATATGAGTCAGAAGGGAAGGAGGAGGGTGATTCCATTCCCCCCCCCCCAAGTTGTGTTGGCACTTTGGCAAGTATCAGCTAAGGTGACAACCAACGACCAGGAAAGCTGTGAAGCTATGACAGCACTATCTTCTGTATACCTTTATAAAACGGAATGTTTGTATGTGTGTATGTGTGTGTGTATGTGTGTATGTGTGTATGCGGAGGGCGGAAGGGCGGATATGTGGCAGCTATTTGCATAAAGTCCTTTGATTGGACAGCCTCGCCACTCCAAAATTCTAAGGCACCAGACAGAGGGCATTGATAGCCACTGATTAGCCAGCAACCCAGAATCCAGGCCTCTACATTCAAACAACAGGATTTCTTCCCACTGAGGGGAAAAAAGCCAGCAACCCAGAATCCAGGCCTCTACATTCAAACAACAGGATTTCTTCCCACTGAGGGGAAAAAAGCCAGCAACCCAGAATCCAGGCCTCTACATTCAAACAACAGGATTTCTTTCCACTGAGGGGAAAAAGCCAGCAACCCAGAATCCAGGCCTCTACATTCAAACAACAGGATTTCTTTCCACTGAGGGGAAAAAGCCAGCAACCCAGAATCAGGCCTCTACATTCAAACAACAGGATTTCTTCCCACTGAGGGGGAAAAAGCCAGCAACCCAGAATCAGGCCTCTACATTCAAACAACAGGATTTCTTTCCACTGAGGGGAAAAAGCCAGCAACCCAGAATCCAGGCCTCTACATCCAAACAACAGGATTTCTTTCCACTGAGGGGGAAAAAGCCAGCAACCCAGAATCCAGGCCTCTACATCCAAACAACAGGATTTCTTCCCACTGAGAGGGAAAAAGCCAGCAACCCAGAATCCAGGCCTCTACATTCAAACAACAGGATTTCTTCCCACTGAGGGGAAAAATGCCACCATCCCAGATACCAGGCCACTACATTCATACAACAGGATTTCTTCCCACTGAGGGAAAAAAGCCAGCAACCCAGAATCCAGGCCTCTACATTCAAACAACAGGATTTCTTCCCACTGAGGGGAAAAAAGCCAGCAACCCAGAATCCAGGCCTCTACATTCAAACAACAGGATTTCTTCCCACTAAGGGGAAAAAATGCACCATCAACATTCCCTCCCCACTTGGCTCTGTGAAAACAAAATGGATTCCTGTATTCTCCTCCCCTCAGCTTTTAGAAAATGGCTGCCTGCCATTCGGCCTTTTAAAGTTACCAATAGCAGGCCATAACATTACAGGCCCCAAAATAGAGTTTAGGGCAGGATGGCCGACGAATGATGGGATTTGCATCCCAATTCACTTCCCAGAAAACATTGTAGCCCCTACAAATCCCCTTCTCCCAGATAGGCCCAAAAGAGGCATCCATCTTCCTCTTCAACACAGTGTCAGAGAAAGGCAGCTTATGACAGGATCTTTAGAACAGGCACTGTCACTCTACAAGGTAAGGCCCTACTTCACTCAAAAGACACAAGAGAAAACAATAAATACCTTTCTCTAATGCCTTTTAATGCTTATATAAATAACTAGCTGTACCCGGCACGCGTTGCTGTGCCCTATTTAGGAGATGCGAGAAAGTCTGAGTACGTAAGGGTTGGAATTGATGTTACCTATGGTCTTGGTGGGTGTGTGCATGTGTATTTATGTATATGTGCATGTATATGTGTGCATGTGTATATGTGTGTAGGTATATATGTGTGTGCATGTGTATATATGTATGTGTGTGTGCATGTATATGTGTGTGCATGTGTATATATGTGTGGGTACTGTATATATGTGTGCATGTGTATATATGTGTATGTATGTGTGTGCATGTGCATATCTGTGTGTGCATGTATATGTGTGTATGTATGTATATATAGGTATATGTGTGCATGTGTATATGTGTTTATGTATGTGTATATATGTATATGTGTGTATGTATATATGTGTGTGAATGTGTCTATATGTATATATGTGTGTATGTGTATATGTGTGTATGTATGTGCATGTACGTATATATGTGTGTGAAAGGGGAAGAATGACATGGGAAAGAGAGGGTGGAACGTGGTGAAGGCTGGGAATGGGAAGTGGAAGGAGAGGGGGCTGGAGAATGGGGAAGTTAAGATTGGGAGAGGAAGGAGGAAACTACAAAAAGGGAAGAGTGGTGTGGTGAATGAGTGGCAGAGAAGTGTGTGTGCTGGGGGGGGGGGAGTGAGACGGGAAGGGAGGAAGAGGTTTGCCCGTCTTCTCCTCCTTTCCCCATTCCTCGAAGGGAGGAAGCATTGAGGGATTGGAAGGAGGGAGGCGAAGAAGATCTTGGAGGGGAAGGAGAAGCAGCAGCGCACCTCTTCCCGGGCCGCAGGCTCGCAACTCAACTCGGGGGATTTCTGCCTCTCCTGCTCCTGGGGAGGCCTGGTAGCGGCGGCCGCGTGGAGCGACTCCTGTCTGTCTGCCTCTCTCTAAGGTGAGGGGCTACTGATGGGGGACCAAGCAGGCATGGCCACGGGACTACAGTTCCCAGAATGCTCCGCACGGCGACTTCCTGTTCCTTCGCCCTCCTTGCCATTGAGCCTTGCTGTGCCTTCTGGGAAGTGTAGTCCTGTGGCCGTGTCTGTTGCCTCTGCTGTCTCCCTGCCGCTTCTGAACCCGGGTTGCGCCGTGGGTGCCTCCTCCGCTGGCTTTCGTCCTCTGTCGCCTTCCAGCCGCTCCGGACCGGGCACCCGGCATGTGTGTTCAGGCTGGGGCGCCACGTGCGTGGGGAGGGAGGTTTGTTATGGTTTTGCCGGTTTGGGGTTCGTGGGAAGGGATGCGAGTGGGTTTTGTTGTGTACTGGGAAGGCAGGGAGGGTGTCTTTCGGGCTGGTTTTCTGGCGGGCGCTTCTGTGGGTAAGTGTGTGTGTTCAGGCTGGGGCGCCACGTGCGTGGGGAGGGAGGTTTGCGTGGGAAGGGGTGGGAGTGGGTTTTGTTGTGTACTGGGAAGGCAGGGAGGGTGTCTTTCGGGCTGGTTTTCTGGCGGGCGCTTCTGTGGGTAAGTGTGTGTGTTCAGGCTGGGGCGCCACGTGCGTGGGGAGGAGGTTTGCGCGGGAAGGGGTGGGAGTGGGTTTTGTTGTGTACTGGGAAGGCAGGGAGGGTGTCTTTCGGGCTGGTTTTCTGGCGGGCGCTTCTGTGGGTAAGTGTGTGTGTTCAGGCTGGGGCGCCACGTGCGTGGGGAGGGAGGTTTGCGTGGGAAGGGGTGGGAGTGGGTTTTGTTGTGTACTGGGAAGGCAGGGAGGGTGTCTTTCGGGCTGGTTTTCTGGCGGGCGCTTCTGTGGGGAAGTGTGTGTGTTCGGGCTGGGGCGCCACGTGCGTGGGGAGGGAGGTTTGTTATTGTTTTGCCGCTTTGGGTTTCGTGGGAAGGGGTGGGAGTGGGTTTTGTTGTGTACTGGGAAGGCAGGGAGGGTGTCTTTCGGGCTGGTTTTCTGGCGGGCGCTTCTGTGGGGAAGTGTGTGTGTTCGGGCTGGGGCGCCATGTGCGCGGGGAGGGAGGTGTGTTGTTTCTGCTGGCAAGTGCGAACGTTCTAAACTTTCGCGGTGGCTGCCTAGAGGCCGGGGTGGGAGATCCGTTGGCCGTTTTTGAGGAGTGGTGTTTGTCGGGGTTGTGATGTATGTAGGGCCGGTTTTTTGTGCCTATTAGGTACCTTATTGTATGGTTGTGTAGGCTGTCGATTGTAGTGCTTCTGCGTTGTATGGTTGCTTTGTCTATGATCGTCAATGCACGACCGTGTCTCCTTTATATATAGAGATTCTGGCCCAAAGCCCCCTCACCCAGCCTCATTGGACCTTACTGCTAATTCCATGCAGGCCTTTTCCATTTTTTAAACTCCTTTCTGTTTTACACCGGTATACTTTCACAGGCCAGGGCGGATATGTGGCAGCCACTTTCACAGGCCAGGGCGGATATGTGGCAGCCACTTTCACAGGCCACAGCGACCAGCGCGGGTGATGGACCTGCACCAAACTTGGTACACATAACCCCCTATGACATGACCCACGTATTATGGGATTTGTAGTACTTTCCAAGACTTTGGTTCCCACAGACCACTGAGGCCACCAAAAAGGACCAATACAGACCACACTCAGCACACACAGCCCCCATGACCCACTCTACGTCCTGGTGCAGTTCGGAGGAGGGTGGGCCATGGATGATGGGACTTGAAGTGCCTCTACTCACTTCCCAAGTCCGCTGCAACCCTCATCCAATCACTGATCGAGACCAAACTTGCCATACATAACCCCCATGACTGCCTTCACGTCCTGGTGAGGTTTGGGGGAGGACTGACAATGGATGATGGGATTTGTAGTACTTTTACACCCCTCTGTTCCCACAGACCACTGTGGCCCCCAACAAACACCGAGAAAGTCCACACTTGGCACACAGAGCCCCAGTGACCCACTCTACATCCTACTGAAGTTTGGAGGGGGACAGAACATGGATGATGGGACTTGCAGTACCTTCCCTCACTTCCCAATCCTGCTACAAACCTAATCCAATGACTGATCAACACCAAATCTGGCACACAGAGCCCTCATGTCCCACTCTACAGCCTGGTGCAGTTTACTGTGAGACGGACCACGGATGATGGGACTTGAAGTACCTTCACTCACTTCCAAAAAACAATGCATCCCTCATCCATTCACCAATACAGACCAAACTTAGCACACAGAGCCCACATGACCCAATCTACATCCTACTACACTTTGGGGGGGACGGGACACACAGAGATGATGGGACTTGCACTACCTTCAGTAATTTCATGATACCACTGCAACTCCCAATAATGATGGATCAAGACTAAACTTGGCACACAGAGCCCCCATGACCCACTCTACATCCTGCTGCACTTCTCAAATGACCCGGGCAGGGCCGGGTCCCCAAGCTAGTAACACTATAATGGCAACAAGACAACAATGGTAAGGATGGCTACCCAGCAGTGCCAAAACAGATTAATCCCCACTGAATGATGAGGGCTCCTTCCCACCACCACAGTGATGCAGAGCAAGTCAGTACAGTCACCCTCCCAGTACCACAGAAGCATGGAAGCTGGCAATGCGGTCCCCCCCAGTGGTAATCCAGAGCACTTCAATTTGAATTAGCCGTGGGCCGCATGGCTTTTGTTGATTCGCTCTAAAGTCATCTGCTTCCACCAATTGTTTTGTTTCACTGAAGCAAGTTTTGTGGTGATGTTAAAGCTTAGAGTTTCATTTTGTGAACCAGGAAAACCCTAGTTCAAATCTTGGCTCAAAGAGTTCACTTTCTGATAGCTCTCCTTCTATCTACCTCAGTCCCCACATTTACAATTGCAAAAATACAGTCATCCTTCCACATTTATGGGACAGGCATTTATGGATTGTATTATTCATGGATTGCTATAATTGCTACAGCCTCTGCTGCGGCTGCTCCACTCATGAGCAAAAAAATTAAATATTCTCTTTAGGTATGTAAGTTCTTTAGCAGGATCCTAGGGTCAACTTTCATCAGCAGTTAGTCCTGGAATCATACTCAGCTCCAATGGTCTCGGCTACAAATTCCTAGAGTATTGGTCTCTAAAGTTTAAAAAGACAGTGGGCATATATTCATGTGTTTTCCTGTTTCGCATGGGTTGTGTGTCCCTAACTCCTATGAATGTGGAGGGCTGACTGTAATTCACTGGCCTTCCTTAACACTGCTAGTTCTAAGGAGCAGTGATAATGTCTGTAAACTACTTTAGCACTTGAAATGAAATATATAAATGCTAAGGAGGATATATCTTAAGTTATCTGGATGAATATTACCCATTCATTAAAACAAACTTGGCTCTCCTTATTCACACATATTTTCAGATAAAAACATGCGCAAATAAGAAAAGCCAAGATTATTTCAGATAGAAATATGTGTGAGAAATGAATAGCAAAAGAGAACATTGCAGAATATATTCATGTTTTCATCCAAAAAACCACAGCTGGGTATGAGACATTCAATCAGAACACCGACTCTTTCCAAAATCATCTTGAAATGAATAGGGCCATTAGTTATTTCAATGCTAATATGAAAGTCAGCTACAAGTCTATTTATTTCTGCGATAACTCATAAGCCTTTTTCATTTCACACCAATTACCCCTTTATTCTATTTTATCTGCACAATATACTGTTGGAGGTTTAAATAAATCCTAAAACAAGAAAAGGGAATTTAATTTTTTGACATTACTGTTTCCATTAAACTGAAATTCCATTATTTTATTATTGAGTGGGGACACTATTTCCAGTTGTCATTTCAATGAAATTGAATGCCAAATATATAAAGACTTCGGCCCCTTCCACACTGTCATACAATCCAGTTCAAAGCAGATAATCTGGATTTTACATAGCAGTGTAGGAGGGGCCTAAAATTAGATTTCTCATTTCTCATTGTGTTGCAACCAGACAACCAAACATGAAAGAGACATGCACAGAAACATGCAAAGGGTGCAGAACAAACATTGCCTAAAGCTAAGAACTATAGCAGAACTCTTTCTCACCTTATTACTTTCCTTGGGTAGCACATACAGAGAGATATGAACCGAAGTGCCAGAAAACGCTGGGCCCTTCCAGACAGGCCCAAAAATTGTGTCAAGAGAGGGGGGAGTGCCCCCCCAAATCCCCTGGTGCATCATTTCTACACGCAAGGAGGACTTAATGGTGGCCGGGTAAGTTGTTTAAGATTTTAAGTGCTTATTTTGGAGGGTTTCAGTGGATCCATCCTGATTAAGATGCTGCCCAAGAGGCAGTATCTCAGCATTGAGTTTATCACAAACCATGATTTCTCTAAAGAATTCATTATGGCTAGTTTTAGCTAGGGTTTATTGAAACAAGCACACTTTCAAAAGTTTCTTTGTGAGCACCCCTAAAAATAGTAGAAGAGCACATTTTTTAAATTTACATAATTGTAGTTTTGTTTTATGTTCAAGATATGCCATTGTGTTGTTAAACAAATATAGTCCTTTGTTAGAACTTTTCTAATTCATTATTTTATAACTGTTTATTATACCAGACCATCTATAACAACAACAACAACAACAACAGCAACAGCAGTAACAACAACTCCTTGTGCCTTGAGGCGGATCACAGCATGGACAAAAACACAAACATTGCAAAAATTCCATAAACACCCATATTGAAGTGAGCTTCTATGAAATACATATTAAATACACAAGATAAAGGTTAAGACAAAGGACACGAGTTTAAAATTCATGCTCAAAACTTGCTGGGTTTTAGATGGGCTTGAAATTCTGACAGCTCATTTAGCTGTTGGAACTCTTCCAGCAGGTCGTTCCACAATCATGGGGCAGCCAATGAAAACATCATCTGGGTGACGGTCACCAGTCGGGTTCTGGTAGGCTGGAGTAGCAGCCTCCCAGACCTCAGTGTGTGCTGCAGATCGTGCAGAAGAAGACAATCCTGTAGGTAACCTGGACCCAAACCATGTTTTTTTCCTTTACATCATAAACAATTGTATCAGGAGATATATTACTGATTTTAAAAAGAAACATAGTAGAAACTTGTTTCTACATCAGTGAAGCTCCATTAGAAAGCAATAATCTCTGAATTTACAAATCAAAGATACACAACAGGACTGGATTGAGGGTAAAGTTATTTTTTGAATGATGTTATCTTTTGTTCTTCAATACTAATGCCTACTTGTTTTTCCTCTCTGCTTACAGTGGAAGAATGACTGTTGCTAAAGGCAGGAATAAATGGGAGAGATAAGGGAAATATTTCTGAAGATATGTTGCCACCTGGATTTTTTGAAACAGGCTTAAACTCCCTGTTTGCTTCTTGGATCTAATTCCTTTACATAAGGATCTGATATCAAGTTTTACTTGTAAAAAATTATCATATAAATTAGCAATAGCTACTCTTGTACTTTTCAGGACATGAGGCATAACCCACTGCAAAGGCAGTATGAAAGGTCAATAATTTCCAGATTTACCTATGATTTCACCACATCTGATAACTTCAAGCTGAAAGTCTGACCACATTACATAAAAAGGCTTGATATATGCAATGACATGAGATGGTTCTAAAGTCCCATCTATGATATTTAATCTGTGATGGCCCCTCATATACAGAAATTACTACATGGCCATGGCAGCTGATGGCCAATGAATCTGTTTTGGATTTTAGTCTGAACTTGAAAGTAGCTATTCAAAATGATGAACCTTAAAGTCAAGAAGGATTAATCTCTTTGGACAGATTTGTCTCTCTGTCATAGTTGTCACAAGCCAATGCCATCATTGCTATCTGATGTTGGTCATCAAGTAATAAGCACACACATGGAAACTAGTCTTTAAAAACTGATAAAACTTCAATCATGAATTTATGCCTGTATTCCTTTGCAATTTCCCACTCTCTTGCAGAAAGCTAATAACATATATGATATGGCCCACTCAACTATGGATTTAATATCCATGGTTTCAGTTACCCATGCTCTAAAAATTTCACACCCAGAAGTGCTTGGGAGCCTTTTTAGTCCTCCAATGTAATAATATTATATGCTTCCAGCCCAAGGATAATCGGGATATTAGGGTTTGCTACTGTCCATGGTTTCAGGTATTCACAATGAGTTTTGGGGTGTATTACCTATAGCATGGGTGATGGTGATGGATTAAGAGATGGATTGCCCAAACTGGGGTGTGTGTGTTGGGCACTTGGGGATGGGGAGTGGCGACTGAGGAGGGGCAAGTAATGGACAGGCGATGAGCAAGAGGGAGAGTGAGCAGGGTGATGACATGTGCCAGGAGAGAGGGAGCTGCGTACCCCTTCTGACACCAGGGCCGTAGCCAGGTTTTGATTTGGGGGGGGGGGCTGAGTTTGGTTCGGGGGGGGGGGCTGAGACTGGGTGGAAGAGGGTCTATCCTAGCAAACCTTTTGTACTGTTATCCCAATAACCCCATTAATGTGGGATATAATGAGCATGGTGATCAGATCATGATATGAATAAACATAACAGTTTAAATAATGTACCAGTAAGGCCTTCTCGCGGACCACCCTGAGAATTTCGGGGGGGGGGCTTAGCCCCCCCCCCTGGCTACATGCCTGTCTGGCATGCATGCAATACGTTCACCACCACTGTCACCACTTTGGATACATGAGTTGTGCTGTATCGCTGTATGGGTATGTAGCAATAAGCTAGTTAAGAAACATCAACTATCTTTAAACTAAGTTGCTAATCAAACAAATATATTGATATTTGTTCAGATTTAGCAGAGGTTGTAGTCTTTGCTTCAGCTAACACTTTCCAAACCACAAATATTTAATATGATTGCATAATGCATTGTTTTAGAAATGTATTACTCCTGTTTCTAGATGGTATCTGCAGAACAATTCCTTTCAAAACTGAGAAAGCTATTTCTTTGTACCACAGAATGATCATTCCTTTTCCCCACTTGCTAATTGGAAAGTCACTGTCTTTTAGACTAAGCCACTGCACATGGCTACTATATGGTGAAACTGTCACCTTTGAACCTTTAGAGCCTGGGGAGAAGTCAAAGAAAAATATTTGGCAGACAATGTTGACAGAGTACTAGACTTTAGCTGCGGAAGTTTGGTTTTAAATCCCAACTCAGACGTAAGTAAATTAAACAGTCTTTAAGAAAGCCACCCTCTTCTTCTTTTGTTCCACTTTGAAGAAAAAAATTGCAAGGACAAAAATGGGCTACTGTGGAGTAAGGCTAGAACATTTGCACAAGTTTATGGGGAACAGTGATTACAATCTGGGAGCAATAGAGCCAAAGTCCACTTCCTCATGCCCATTTGTCAAGACTCCACAGCTTAAGGGTTTCTCAAGAAAACCTCACCTGAAGTTTAACATCTCAACCATTTCAAAAAGAGACAAGTACAATATGACCTATGTATCTACTTTGTGTATGTTACTGGGCTTATGTGAAGTGAGGACCTTTGGCCCAAGAATACTACAGATTTACACTCGAAGACCTAGGGCTCTCCCACACAACCATATAACCCAGAAAATGAAGAAAGATAAACTATGGTTGCTTACCTGTAACCAGGTTTCTTCGAATGGTCGTCTGTGGAATCCACACTAATGTTTGCGTGTGGTTTCCACAGATGACCATGAAGAAGCAAACTATGGTTGCTTACCTGTAACCAGGTTTCTTCGAATGGTCGTCTGTGGAATCCACACGCAAACATTAGTGTGGTTTCCACAGATGACCATGAAGAAGCAAACCACAATATCTGCTTTGAAGTGGGTTACACTGCTATATAATCCAGTTAAAAGCAGATAATGTGGGATTTTATACAGTTGTGCGGAAGGGGCCCTAGAAAATATCTACAGAGGACATATTTTGTGAGGTGTGGATAAATGAAACCAGCTTCACAGATATGAGAAACTACATAGCGGTTGAAAGTTTCAAAAGTAAAAGTCAACACCCAGAATCACCTTTAACAAAAAAAGACAACCAGCTCTTTGATGCTATCTATGGGGATTCTACTTACTTCATTTCTCCTGTATAACTGAGAAGAAAAATTGCCTTTCTTTATGAACATACAGTAGAGTCTTGCTTATCCAACCTTTGCTCATCAAACGTTCTGTATTATCCAACGTAGTCTGCCTTCCACCCGGCTCCACAGCTGTTTCAATACATTGCAATATTTTGGTGTTAAATTTGTAAATACATATTTACTACATAATGTTACCATGTATTGAACAGCCTTTTCTGTCCATTTGTTGTAAAACATGATGTTTTGGTGCTTCATTTGTAAAATCATAATTTGACATTTAATAGGCTTTTCCTTAATCCTTCCTTATTATCCAACATTTTCACTTATCCAACGTTCTGCCGGCCTGTTTATGTTGGATAAACTAGACTCTACAGTACTATTTTTCACAACTTCCCAAGACTGCCAGTGAAATGGGACAGATCGCTTCTGAAATCGGCAAGGCTTGCTATAAATTCCAACCCAAGCAAAAACCAAGCATATCAAAGCATTCAAACACATTTAAAGTCTAAAAAATGCACATAACTCATTTTAATGAATGCAGGCAATGCAAGCTCAGAAGCCAATGAATTATAGATTTTATATTCCAGAGACTTATGTTCTAGAGTGGATTATGTAGTGAATTTGTTTACAAAAACATGTTGCCATTATGATAACTTAATCCTTGGTTTCCCAGGAAATAACCACTTTACAGTTAGAGTTATTCAATGTGAATTTATTTCTTCTCTTGGCTTTTCTTCACGAAGGAAGATTCAGGAAGGACTCATCCCACACTTTCTACAAGCACGTTGATGATTTGGAGGTTGGATGCGTCCTTCGAGATTTTTCTGGTGGAGCGCAGCATGTAGAGACCTGGCCTCACCCTTTAAACCAAAGGTTCGCCTGCCGGGGTCTAGCAAGCTGAGATGGTGGCAGCGATGTCCTCAGGTCGTAGGTTTTGGTTCGAATTTCTTTCTCTAGATGGTTGACCTTACAGGGTTAAACGAGCACCATCTGCCCGGGTTTGAAATTAGAGTGTTCCTTCTCTTAGGATGGCTGCCAAAAGGCTAGAGAGCCCATTATGCCCTTTGACGGTTTTTGTCAGATCCTTCAGTTGTGACCTGTTTGGCATGGGAGGCCCTACCAATGGCTATGCCACTGCCAGCATAGCTCACAACTTCATTAGGGTACGCAAGCCTCTCCCCCACAACAAGGGGGTGCCAACAGAGAAATATTTTCACTAAACAAATATTTTCTTGATTATTCATATATGGATTGGTAGGCACTTAAAATATTTCTCTACTTGTTTTTACATAGTGTTATTGTGCGATAATTTATCACATTTGCTATGGAATACTAATTACACTAAATGTTTTGAATGGATTTTCCCTTACCCCTATTTCACATCCCCTTTTTATCCCCATAGAGGGGAATTCGATGGAAGGAAACAATCCTTTAAAACACAATGCTTTATTATATATGTTTTCTTTTTATCTGAAAATCAATAAAGACTATTTTACAAAAAAAAGTCAGACTAGCAAAAACCATACCAATTCCTGTTTGCTGCATTGAGTGAGAACAGTAATTGCTTGGTATCTAAGCAAAGCCACATCTCCTTGATGCACTTCCTTGTTTTCCAGGGTGATTTAGATAAGCCATTTAGTTCCATCCGGCTTATGCCAATAAACCTAACTTTTTGTTTTGACTGAAGCCTTTCAAATGGGTTTTCACTGAATCCCTTAAAATGTAAAATGCAGCTTCCTGCCAGATTTTAATTTAGCCCTATTAACCCGTAACTGAAGCTGAAAACATTTACTTCACACATTTGTGGCATTTCAGCCAATGCCATCAAACACAGGCCTGGGTGTTGAAACAATTGTATAATAAAAGACAACATTTTAAATTTTGACTCACAAAAAGGCCACCAATACCATTGACTTCATTTTAGCTTGCCAAAGATACTTCAAATATACTGAAATTAAAGGCTTGTATGCATGAGAGGAATTTGACTATTTGCAGCCAGACCCGAAGAACAGCTCTTTAGTGGAATGGATCGTTTTGATTTCTGTCAGGTTTACTATGTCTGAGGATGTTTTGAAAGTTACAGTGATGGATATGACTCAACTCGTAGGAATTGAGAATTGGAGAAATGGCTCACAGACTGACTGCTACTTCCTCACTTTGATCAAAACAGCTTAGTAATGCAGTTCAGCATGCAAATATTTGCAGAGAAGCAAGAGAAATGGAACATAATTCGGAAAGAGTATGCAATTTAAACCTGTTCTCTCTTTCAAATACTAGCTAGGATGCAAGATCTGTTTGGAAGATTTAGTGCTGGAATACTTAGCATAAAGTTTTAAACCTATCAAATATGTTTTAGTATCTGTACAATATACTAGTACTAGTAGAGCTATTGGGTCGGCATGGTGTAATGGTTTGAACATTGAACTGTTACTCTAGAAATCAAGCTCTGAATTCCTATTCAGCCATGGAAACGCACTGGGGGATCTTGGGCAAATCACACTCACTCAATCTTAGAAGAAGGCAAAAGCAAATTTCTGAGCAAATCTTGCCAATAAAACCTCATGACATGTTCACCTTATGACTTGAAGGAAAACAACAACAAGAAGAGCAGTACACTACCCTGGGGTACTGATATAGCTAAAACCAAGCATCAAAATCATGTGACTTTGAGTTGTTTGACTAGAAGTGCCAGCAACCTCAGCTAGGAATGCAAATGGCGATAATGGCCAGGAGCCACAATCCAACAACACCTGGAGGGCCAATATCGTTCACTTCCTGCCAAAAGCTGACAGTTTTACTTAAATGTTTTCTTTATATAACATGTTTTTGACATTCAGACTTTTTTTTGGCTAATTTTGGTCAAGATTCTGCATTAGGAAATATACAGGTCTCATTTAGCTACATCTATATAGCTGTGGATCTCATCAAACAGCTGCTAGGTTTTGTTTCCATGTGCTTAGGAAATGGAAACCCATAGGAGTCTTGCAGAGATCATCACATGATGTAAGCGAACTTCTAGTGCAGGGCTGTCCAACTGCCGGCCCTGCAGGTGTTTTGGCCTTCAAATCCCAGAAATCCTAGCCAGTTTACCAGCTGTTAGGATTTCTGGGATTTGAAGGCAAAACACCTGCAGGGCCGGCAGTTGGACAGCCCTGTTCTAGTGGACATGCTTTAAATCCAACTATTAGTTCCAACTAGATTAGATTGTAAATGCAATACATACTGCAGAATTCTAGCAGCTTGAAAATACTTTAACTGCCATAGCGCCATCCTGCTGAATCACTGATTTCTGCTTTGTTGTGGCACCAGAGTTCTCTGACAGAAAAGGACCAATATGTCACAAAACTACAAATCCCATAATTCCAAGAGCATTGAGCCATGGCAGCTAATGGGGTGTCCAACTGCTAGAATTCCGCAACCAACTGCTGAGTAAAAAAATCACCACTTGTGCAAACTGTAAATTAGAAATATGTAAATATCAGTGTTTTAATGGACTTTAGTCAAGAGATACCATCTAAAAAGCTCTCTAAACATTTGGATAAACATCTATATCTGGGACCTGATTATTACTCCAAATTGGCAGAGAGGAGAAGGATAATACATTACATAAATTGAAAATAATTGAAAGATATTGAAAATAAAATTAGGAATGAAAATTTTAAAACACAGGAAAACCATCTTATGCCCATGTTTATGTTCTCAAATGGTTCCTGGAATTGATAAATGTTTTACTCCAAGCAGCAGGCATTTTGTTCATCAATGAACTAAATAAATTAAGCTGTAATCAAGTTAGGGACAGGGGGAAATTCATAATTATGATCATAATGCCAGAAACATGAACATAACATCTAATGCTCCTGTATCTTGGGACACTAGATCTTCTCCAACTGAAATGGAGTCATGCCCATTTCCATGATACATGCACTAAGCACAGTGTGTGACCTTATGCAATCTGTAACTAGGATATGAAGAGCAGCTATCGGAAGATTATGCGATCTTATTTTTTTCAAGCACAACATGTCATGTCTGACATTAAGCCAGAGCTCTGGAGGATCATGCTTCATATGCCAGCTGGCACAGCTAGTCTGCATTGTTCTCCATCTGGATCTAGCAATTTTCTCCCTTTCCTCCTGACAATTTTCTCTACCTTATGTAATTTACATAGGCTGGTGCAGTACTCATCAGAAGGCTTAATATCCACCAGCTTATTTCTGAGACTGTGAGTGGGATTTATGGCCCTATGTTCACATATTTGTTTATCTCTTAGAGAAAAGTTCTGTTAACATGATTCTTTTTTAATCAAAGCCAGGCAAACAACAAACAAGAAGTCAGCTATAGCAGAGCACCTGATGAACCAACCTGGACACAGCATATTATCTGAGAACACAGAAATGCTGGACCACTCTCACAACCACCATGTCAGGCTAAACAGAGAAGTCCTTGAAATCCATAAGCATGTGGACAATTTCAACAGAAAGGAGAAAACAATGAAAATGAACAAAATCTGGCTACCAGTATTAAAAAAAACCTCTAAAATTATAACACCAAAACAACACCCCAACACAGGGAAACTCCAGAGAGGAAACAATTAGGGACAGCTAATCACCTCTCAACAAAAGATTCCCACTAACAAGCTACACCAAAAAAACTGCCAGGCCATCAAATGCTAATCAAGGTGGCCAACTGCAACATTCACACCTAGCTCCAACAGACAAGTGTTCTTTGTCCCACCCTGGACATTCCACAGCTATATAAACCCAATTTTCCTAGTTCCAACAGACCTCACAACCTCTGAGGATGCTTGCCATAGATGCAGGTGAAACGTCAGGAGAGAATGCCTCTAGAACAGGGGTGCTCAGAATGGTGATCGGGATCACCAGGGTGATCTTCGGGCCTCATCCTGGTGATCTTTAGGCCCCTGACCAGGTTTTTTTTGCTGTTGGTCCTCTTCACGTGCCCCTGCATGCTGCAAAGAAGTCCTCCGTCGTTGCTCCTCCCCGCTCGCGCGCCGCCTCCAAAAGCTCCAGAGTCCAAGAGGCAGAATGGGCCCCCTCTTTTGGATTCCTCCTCCTCCCTCCGTCCTTCTCCAGCCACTCAGAGTCGTAGGAGACCAAAGGGCCTGGATGACGCGATGCATGGCTGGCCCCGCGCGCATGCACAGAAGCGCCCATTCTGCCTCTCGGACTTCTCATGAGTTCTTGGAGGCGGCACGCATGCTGGCGGCGTGGAAATAGGAGCAACGACGGAGGAGAAGAAGAAGGACGCTTTGGGGTCATTTCCTTACCGCATCTCAAAGGTCGGTCTTTTTACTTTGGGGTGGGTGCTTGATTGTTCTGTGGCATGTCTGTTTATTTATTTTTAACGTTTAAAAATGGCCTTTTAGCTCCAAAGCCTCTCTGCTTGCTTTGTTCCTTGAGAAATATATGTTGGGGAATATGGAAATGTGGGAGAAATGGGGTGGTTGGATGTATTTTTGCATGCCCCTTTGTTTACCTTGCAGAGTATTAAATGGCCTTGCAGTTCAAAAGCCTCTCTTCTTACTTTCTGGCTGATAATATGTGTGGTAATATGGCAGTGTGGGAGAAATGGGGTGGTTGGATGTATTTTTATGCTCTGTTTTATATTGTTGTTATTAAATTGAAATGTTGATGTTTTATAACTTCATTTTATGTAAACTGTCCCGAGCCTGCTGGAAGGAGCGGTAAATAAAAATGAATAATATAAATAAATAAATAAATAAATAAGAAAATAGTTATACATTTTTCATTTCTGGGTAGGTGATCTTTGGGACTTGGTTTTTTAAGCAGTAGCTCCCATGCTGAAAAAGTGTGAGCACCCCTGCTCTAGAACATGGCCATATAGCCCGAAAAAACCTACAACAATGCAATAAGTGGATCCCCCCCCCCCCCAATGTTTTTCCAGTGATGATTTTTCAGAACCTGGGAAATAGACCATGACTTCCAGAATCTTTCAGTCACTATGAACGGGGAATTCTAGAAGCTGTAACAAAAAAGGAACTGTTTCAAGCTCTACATCTTCTTCTTCTTAGCTTTTCTTTACGAATGAAGATTCAGGAAGGACTCATCCCATGCTTTCTACAAGCACATTGATGACTAAGAAGGCTAGTCTGAGATAGGTAAGTCCGGTTGCAGAAAGCACAGCAGAAAGTCTCCTTGGGTGATGTTGTTTCCAAGTTGCAGTTCATTCTGCATTGTCGTTTCTCTTCGAGACCCGTTTGGCGTGACTTCTTGAAAGAGGCCACAGCATTGTGGATAGTGCATCTCCATGCCCCCGGATGTGAGGCCAGGTTGGGCCACTGTTGGTGGTCAATCTGGCCAAGCTTGAGATGTTGTTTCAGGGAGTCCTTATATCTCTTATTTGGGGCACCTCTCTTGCGCTGACCCGTGGCGAGTTCACCGTAGAGTAGTATCTTTGGGAGGCGGTGGTCCTCCATCCTAGGGACATGCCCTGCCCAGTGCAGCCGTTTTCTCAATAGCATGGCCTCAATGCTGATGATCCCTGCTTTCTCAAGGACAGCAACATTTGTCACATAGTCAGTCCAGTGTATATTTATGATTGTGCAAAGACAGCGCTGATGAAAGCGTTCGAGGAGTTGTAGGTGTTGGCAATACGTGACCCATGTTTCAGACCCATATAGGAGAATAGACAGTACGATAGCTCTGTACACACTAATTTTTGTGCTTTGCCTCAGGTGCTTGTTGCTCCAGACTCTTTTGTGAAGCCTTCTGAAGGCACTATATGCCTTTGCTAATCTGTGATCTATCTCTTTATCAATCTTGGCGTCTGAAGAGATTATGCTTCCCAGGTAGGTGAACTGCCGAACGGACTTAAGCACAGATGTGCCTATGCTGATGTGGGGATGATGGTGTTCTTCTTGTGGTGCGGGCTGGTAGAGAACTTCCGTTTTCTTCAGGCTGACTTCCAGCCCAAACAGCTCTGCAGCTGTTGCAAAGCAGGATGTTAGGCGCTGCAGGGCTGCTTCTGAATGGGCGACAAGGGCAGCATCGTCTGCAAAAAGCAGCTCACGGACTAGATAGTTTAGAGTCTTAGTGCGAGCCTTCAGACGGTTTAAGTTGAACAAGCTGCCATCAGTACGGTAGCATATATATATGCTGTCTTCTTCAAGATCTGCCATAGCCCTTTGGAGCATCATGCTGAAAAATATTGTAAATAAGGTTGGTGCAAGAACACAACCTTGTTTCACTCCATTAGATATTAGAAAGGGCTCTGAGAGAGCATCGCCGTATCTGACTTGACCGTGATGGTTCTCATGTAGCAAGATCATCATTTTGAGGAATTTGGTAGGACATCATAGTTGTTCCAGGATCTGCCACATACCTTTTCTACTCACAGTGTCGAAGGCTTTGGTGAGGTTGACAAATATTACATAGAGTCCTTTGTTCTGCTCTCTACATTTCTCTTGCAGTTGTTTAAGGGCAAATATCATATCTGTGGTGCTTCTGTTAGCTCTGAAGCACTTAAACTAACTTCAGGAGTTGCTTTGAAAATAAATAAAAAGGAACTGATCTCTTCTACAAAAGAAGATTCACAATTTTTACTTGTAATTGTCTAAGGTCTCAAGGTGACATTTTCCTAATGACAAACACAAGTGCAATTATACCTAATGTGGACTTAAACTAACTTCAGGAGTTGCTTTGAAAATAAATAAAAAGGAATTGATCTCTTCTACAAAAGAAGATTCACAATTTTTCCTGGTAATTGTCTAAGGTCTCAAGGTGACATCCTCCTAATAACAAACACAAGTGCAATTATACCTAAGGCTTGCACATATACTGTATTTTTGTTGTTGGTGTGGAATCTGATATTCCCATTCTTCCTCTGCAAAGATGAATCCACACTCACATACAAACACACATTTCATTGAGAAGTGTCTTGATACGTTACCATAACTAGACACGGACCAATGACATCACCCACAGAGATTTCCAGAGGATATAAGTGGATCTTGACAAAAGATCACCTCAGGGCATATGGCGGTCCGCCTGGGCTTGGATGGAGTGACTACGTAAACAGCTCTAAACACCCTATGCCCAGGGGATGCGGATTGCCTTCCTCTTGTGGGGAGACTTCTCACAAACTTAGCAGACTGAGGCCTTTGAAGAAATTAATGAATTTATTTAACAAGTCACAAACAGGTGACTGGCCTTTTGGATGGTTGCAAAATTCCATAACGCCAATAGTTGAAAATTAGCTTACTCAGTCCCTTTTGCCAAGTCCATGGGCGATGGATTGTGATGCCTCTCCTTCTCTTCTCTGGTCAGCCACCACGGATGGTGGACAGACCCCAGCCACTGGATTCCTTTAAATTGAAGGTCAAACGTCCTTCCTCTGCTGAGTCCAGGGCTGGTTGAAGGCGTTATTTGTCATTAAAAGAAGGTGACAGGCCAGAGCTGGCAGCCCCGTGGCACAGTCACACGTCCCTGGTAGTCACTGAGGTAAACTCAGAAAGGTTTCCCTCTTTTATAATCTTTAGAATTGGAGGGAAATCCTGAGACCCTGATTGGCTGGGACTCTGAGGTGACGTTTTGGAGGGAAAATGCTAAGTGCTGAGTAGATGGAAATACTAACTTTGGAGGGAAAATACTGGGTGATGATTGGAGGAAGGAAACAGAGAGGATGAGCCCCTCCCAACCAGGGAAAACAACAACCCAGCCCCAAAAACTGCAAATAGGCCTTTACAACAAATTGAGGCCTGTTAATCTAGCACAAGCACATTCAATATAAACAGGCCAAGCTTAGCGCAGGCCGCAACAGGGCACTTCCAGACTGCAGACAAATGTGTGCCAAAATGGGTTCAAAATAGCCACTTTGGTGCATATTTAAGTCTCCAGCCCTATTCCCAAAACAGGCTTTCCCAGTGGGGTGGCACCCCCAAAACTCCCAAAACTACTGGGATAGCACTCAGACACCAACCCCCCCCTCCAAAAAACCCCAAACTATCCCAAAAACTTGTAAAAACCTTACCAGGCATGGAGTCCTCCTGGTACATAGAAATGACTTGCTAGGAAACAGAGGTAGGCCGAGGAGGGAAATTGCTCCCCCCTTCTTCTGGCACATTATTTCTACATGCAAGGTGAACTATAGGACCACCGTAATGGTGGCCTGAAGATATTCAAGGTTTACAAGTTTTCAAAAGATATCAGAGTTCAAAATAGAAGGGCCATCCATTCCAACCACCTGCCAAGAAGCAGGAAATCTATCCATGTGTAAATCACTAAAGTACCAAACAAATGTTGACAGATGGCCATCCAGCCTCTGCTTAAAAGCATCAAAAGATAGGAGCCTCCTCCACACTCCAAGGCAGATAAATTCCTTTCAGGTGAAATCTCCTTTCCTGTAGTTTGAAGCCATTGTTCTGCATCCTAGTCTCCAGCGCAGCAGAAAACGAGCTTGTTCTCTCCTCCCTATGACTTCCCTTCATATATTTATACATGGCCATCATGTCTCCTCTCAGCCTTCTCTTCTGAAGGTTAAACATGCCCAGCTCTTTTAGCTGCTCCACATAGGGCTTGTAATCCAGACCTTTGATCATTTTAGTCACCTTCCTCTGGACGCATTCCAGCTTGTCAACATCTCCCTTAAATTGTGGTGCCCTACTTTTAAGTAAGTTTTAGGGTGTGAATTTGGGGTTTGGGGATGGCTGGCTGCTATCCTGATTACAATTGGGGTAGTGTCTGGCCACCCAGGAGGGAAAATCTGGGGTTTGGAACGGGCTGTAGGGACTCCAATGTGGGCTGAAATGGGTTACTTTAACCCATTTTTGCCCACATTTTCATGCTGTCTGGAAGCTCCCTGTATTTCATAAAAAGAAAAATTGGTCTTGCAAGCACTAATTTATTATCAGTAAATCTTTAATTGCTATAATTCAGGGCCAAAAGATTTATTGGATGGAAAGGGGTCACGAGCAGAAAAAGTTTATGAAGCAACTTGTGAGTACCATGAAACCAGGTTTCACAATTTTTCTACTTTTATATTCAAGAAACCTCAAAAAGAGGGTTTTCCCCCCAGCAACAGGAAATAAATGTAATTCTTTTCTGTTGGTTCTCCAGGATGTATTTGAAGTAGGTAGAACATAATTATCAGGTTGGAGTGCAGCCAAGTCATCATATTAACACCTTTCTGAGAATAGAAGTGTCATACTTGCTGAATTTCAAGTCGCTTTTTAAATTTAAAGACAGTAGCCTTTTCATCCCTGGTATTTTGAACACTTAGCTTTAAACAAAATAGTTCTAGTCAGGCATTACCCTTTTACGCTATTATCATATTTGTCTTCTGCGTTAAAAGCAGAAGACAAAACTGGAAAGAGTTCCAACTTCACCCGTGAAAAAAGACCAGATAATGTATCTGGACTTCAGTATCTTATGTACATATATTTAAATAGTAGTAATGTTCATGCATACACAGATTAGTATACTGAAACTCATGCAACAATCACAAACAATTCTCTAAAAAAGTTTTATCCAGGAGTGTGAAAATCTATTTTTCTGAGCTACAACTTTCTAGGAGTTACACTAGAAGAAGAATTAAATTAAAAGTGTTAGGTGCTATACTGCTTATAAAAGATAGCTTAAAGGAGAGAAAATCATGAAATATTCAGATCACTATTATTACCCTTGGGTTTATTGAATGATAAACTACATTCACTATATTCATGGGTTTTCAGAGCCAAACCTGTAATGAAAAAGCCTAAATCAAACATACATTCACCCTTATGCATAAAAAGATCAGGCACAGCAATCTTGTAAGCAGAATTTACTCTCATAAATTTATTTTACTCATGAGGCCCGCAGATGAAGTTTAAAATTCAAATATCATCCAGACTTTCTTTACTTACACAATTTACTATATGGTATACTTTCTTTAGATCCAAATACATGACCTACAGCAGGGGTAGGTAGAGTGCAGCATTCTACATATTCTTGGAGTGTAGTTCCCAGTATCCTTAGCCTACATGACGATTGCTGGGAGTTCCATGCCAGTAGCATCCTGAAGGCCAACATGAGATATGTATTAACAGAGAATGAGAAGAACAAGGTGCTGTGGATATGCAGTACCAATAGATGGATACTATTTGTGTTTGCCTCCTTATCTTCCAAAAGGCATGATATAATGCTCACTAGGGAACCTAAACCTGCCAACAGTCTCACATCTCTACTAGTTCTACTGCTGTTTCATGTCATTCTTATTAAATATTGCTTGCCTTGTTCAATTAAACAGACAAGACATAGAGATGAAAGGGGGGGGGGGGGATTCTGGTCAAAAATTGTGATGAATATCAGAAGATAACATTGTTTCATCTGCTTTTTCAAGCCATAGTCTCAACTGGTTCTGCAAGACACTATCTCAAGAAAAACTGGGGAATTAAATACTAGCATTTTGCATATTTATGTGTGCTTGTAGAGTCTCATGGGAATTGATAATAATATAAGAACAGTTTCTGCAATCAATCTATGTTTCTTATATCAAAATCTCTTTGAAACTCAAAGGGAATTTGAAATAAGTCTTCTTAGACTAAGGACCTCATCAAATTGAGGTCCAATTTGCGGGCGATACTGAGGGAATTCACCATGCAGTGTGGCAATTCCAGCGGGCAGTGTGGGAACCCATCGCCACACACCCCACATTCCCCGCATTGCCCCCTTACCCATCCCACGAGGGAAGCATTGCCACCCAGCTTCCTCCCCCCCCCCCACACACACTTGCCCCGTTTTTTCCTATGAGAACATGGGAAGCCTCCTATGTTCTCTGTGAATCGTCTTAGAACGCTTGGAGGATACTGGAAGGACAGAGCGCTGGCAGAAGTAGCTGTGCATTGTCTGCTGCCATATGGCAGGCTCCATCCTCCCAGCATCCTCCAAGCATTCTAGGATGCTAAAAATCTCTAATGTGATGAGGTCCTAAAACACCTAAAGCTGGCACATGTAGCTTTTTCAAAGCAATTGAAAAGATTCTAAAAGCAGCAATAGAATGTATAAAATATTAGCTTGCAACTGCTGGCCAGAGCAGAGTGCAAGACCAAAAGGTTGCTGTGATGTCTATCACTGGAACATCCAGCTCTATCTTGATGTCCTCTACTTCACAATCCTCTTTCTTATAAAAGGAAGTTTTGCTACACGCTTCTGCAAATTCTTCTGCACCCCCAAATTTATTTAGTAAGAATCATTCACAAATTTTAAAACTTCATATCAACCTAAGATCTATTTCACTGTATGGATGGAAATCTGTGGGAACGTGAAGGAATTAGTAACTATCTATGCCATTCTTGTCAACTGAGAAATAATAGTTGAGCTAAGCCAAAAGGCTATTGAAAACATTTGATCTGGTAACCTGAATTAGCCACAAATCTGCCATATGTTCATCCCTATTTTAAAGTAAATCCTTTATTTCTCTGGATTAATTTCCACTGCTCTGGTTAACTGAGAGAGCTTCCAGACATGGTTTAATAACCCGCTTTGATGTGAGTTTAACCCCCCACCCCACCCAAAAGCAGGCTTTCCCAGAGGAGTGTCCCCATGCCATCCCGGTAACTACCGGGGTGGCATGGGGCCACTCAAAAACCCTCCCAGGAAGCCCTTAAAAGAAGAAACAATCTACCTGTCAACCATTAAGATACTCCTGGAATTCTCCTGGTACATACAAATGATATGCCAGGAGGTGGGGGGCAAGAAGGAAAATCACTCCTCCCCCCGACATGACATTTCTACACACCAGGAGGACTTCAGGCGTACCTTAATGGGTAAGTTATATCTTCTTCTAGGGGCTGTTTGGGCGGGGTTGGGGAAGGGGGATGCCCTTGGTTTTTTAGGTTCATGGAGCCTGAAAAACTGAGAGGGCTGTGTGGATTGGGCCTGGGAATCATGTAAAGGCAACATGAGGGTGAGGAAAGATAATGACAAGAAATCTGCTTGTGTGCACATTCAGATACAATCCACATAATTTGCTTTTAACTGGATTATGAGTCCACATAATTTGCTTTTAACTGGATTATGAGTCCACATTGCCAGATAATCCCATTCAAAGCAAATAATTTGGAGTTTATATGACACTGTAAAAGGGGCCTGGGTACCCGATTCCAATGCCAAACCATTCTTTGTATCACAAAGAATGGTATGGCATGGAACATGCAGTTAAACTGAACAATCAGCTTCAAGGTTTTTGCAGCAGTAGATCAAGTAGGGAAGACACCTCCCTCTCCATTTTGGGATGGGAATTCACAGGCCACCACCGGATTTTTGTGTAGATAGGATGGGGAGAAAGAAATCCATGTATAGTATTTTGAGACAATAAAGCAAAGACAGTAATAAATAAACAAACCACAGATACAGATGGCTTTCTGGACACAGATTCAATCATCCGCAACTTGAAAATATTTTTTTAAAAATCCAAAAATTTTGCAAATCTTGTTTTTGCCATTTTATATGAGATATCATTTTATTACACTATTATGTACAATGGGACCTGAACATAGGGGGTGGGGGCGGTTCTAGAACCAAACCCCAACTGATACCAAGGACCCACTCAGCAGATAACAAGGGTCCATTGTACTTTAGTTTATAACTTCTGCTTAGGTTTTGTATGATATTTTCAATCTTATTTGGAAAAAGGAATATCAGAAGGAGCAAAAAAAAGGGGCCATTAGTAGTCACAATACTTTTTGTTGTCCTTTATGATGAGACTACAAACTTCCTTAGTAATCTCTGTCCCTTTGGTTAAGACTGAGCTCATCCAGCTCAGCACTGTATTTGTCATACTAATGATTCTGCAAAGGAAATAGAACTGAGCAGAAACGCACTCACCATCTCTGCATCTGGTACTCACAAATATACGACTTCTAAACACAAAAGAAGCCATTTAGCCATTAGGGATTAATAACCATTGATAGATTTCAAAAAAGAGCATCTAAGAGCTGAGCAATACATCTGGTGATGAATTTTATGGTAATTATACACATCACAAAATAAGTACTTCCTTTATCTTGAAGTAATGACAAGTAGCTTAATTGGTTTTTTGTATTGTACTGGAGAAAATAGTTCACTAGTCATAAATTTCAATGTGTGATCTTTTATAAACCTCTGCCACCTCAATAATAATTTGTTCCAGGAACTACTTTTTTTGTTCTACAATTCTCAGAATCTTTCAGATTGGGTGTTCATTGACTTTGATGCTTGGAAGATTCTGGGTACTTTAGTTCTAAAGGTAGTATCTCCAAACTCTTGTAGTTTCTCTCCTGAATACAAAGC
Source organism: Anolis apletophallus (assembly GCA_030556195.1). NCBI lineage: Eukaryota > Metazoa > Chordata > Lepidosauria > Squamata > Anolidae > Anolis > Anolis apletophallus. Next base: position 64,409,800 of record JARBWK010000007.1, on the reverse strand, counting down.
TTACTGATAGTTGATTAATAATCAAATCATTTGCTTTTCTTCTTCTATGACAAGAAATAATTTTTCTATGTTTTTGACTACCACTTGAAGGCATTACCATGACTTACCATTCAACTGTATTATAATGCGGTCTCAAATTGCGTAATATGGCAATGGAGCTCCAGCCTTAGGTTTTCCTAACAAACTAAATGGTATGAGATTCAACACAAAAGGAAATAATTCTTCAGAATCAAGTTATGGACGTTTTCACACAGGGCATTTTTGTCCCGTTTCGCCACTTTCATGCACGACTTGGCAGGGCCTGCTGTGTGCCATCACACAACGCACAGCAGGCCCGCTTACATTCTTCCCGAAGTCCGGTGGAACCACCCAAAAGCACATCCTCCACCACTATGGGGAAGAAAGTGTTGTTTGAGTAGCTCTGATGGAAGGGAGAAGGGAGGGCATGCGGGTTGCCACAAGCTGCCCCACATGCCTTTTCTTTAGGGGAAAAACGGCATGGCCCAAAAGGGCCATGTGAAGAGATGGTAAGTCATTTGATTTGGCATATTAACTGAGGACAAAACTCCCTAATAGCTAGCAATCAAGTGAAATGTCAACTCCAAGAAGTTCTATCAGAAGTAATTCAAGAAACCACCTTCTCAATTACTGTGCCAAGAGGACTAAATGTGCCATTATGTCTTTGTTGTGGTCCTCCATTTAAGGTGGAATTAGGTGTCAAACAGGGGTGTGTTATTGCCCCAACCTTATTTTCCATCTTCATTGCTGTGATACTTCATCTTGTTGATGGGAAGCTTCCTACTGGAGTGGAAATCATCTATCGGACAGATGGCAAGCTATTTAACCTCAGAAGACTGATCACAACAACATATGTTATAGCAGTGTTTCCCAACCAGTGTGCTGGGGCACACTAGTGTGCCGTGAGCGATCATCAGGTGTGCCGTGGGAAATTGGAACCTCGGGGGGGGGGGGGGGAGTCTAGTGTGTTGAAGCATAAAAACCCTAAAAAACCTACCTCAATAAAGGCACAAAATTACAAACACCCTCCCTCCCCACCCGTTGTCTACTTGGTCTCCCTCTCCATGCATTGGGAAGGCCCGCCTCCCTTTCCCCAAGTAGAGACCTTGTCTTGCCTCCTGGGGGTTCTGTGTGGGAAGTTTGGCCCAGTTCTATCATTGGTGGGGTTCAGAATGCTCTTTGATTGTAGGAGAACTATAAATCCCAGCAACTACAATTCCCAAATGTCAAGGTCTATTTCCCCTTAACTCCATCTGCATTCATATTTGGGCATATTGAGTATTCATGCCAAGTTTGGTCCTGATCCAACATTGCTTGAGTCCACAGTGCTCTCTGGATATAGGTGAACTACAACTCCAAAACTCAGGGTCAATGCCCACCAAACTCTTATAGCATTTTCTCTTGGTTATGGGAGTTCTGTGTGGGAAGTTTGTGTCTTTCTGCCATTCCTGCCAGGATATCTATGTTGAGTTCATTGAAACAGGCCCAGGTTTCACACTGAGTGTATAAATACATTTTAAAAACATAATAACTATATGTATTACTGTGTTGTAGTGTCATTTTGTGTCATTTTGGTTGGTGGTGTGCCCCAGGATTTTGCAAATGTCAAAAGTGTGCCGTGGCTCAAAAAAGGTTGGGAAACACTGTGTTATAGAACTCCAATGTGCTGATGATAACATCATCTGTGCACATTCAGAAGAAGACCTGCAAGCCATTCTAAACACCTTTGCAGAAGCATACAAGAAGCTCGGCCTCTCTTTGAACATCAAGAAAACCAAAGTGCTCTTCCAGCAGTCATCAGCCAATCCCTCTCCAATGCCAGAAATACACCTTAATGATGTAACATTAGAAAATTTTGACCATTTCCAACCTCGGCAGCCACCTCTCCACAAAAGTCAACATTGACACTGAAATACAACACCTCCTGAGTTCTGCATGTGCAGCATTTTTCAAATTAAGCAGAGAGTGTTTGAGGACCAGGACATCCTTAGGGAGACCAAGGTGCTTGTCTATAAAGCCACTGTCCTCCTAACCCTGCTATAAGCCTGCAAAACATGGACTGTCTACAGATGTCATACGTAACTCCTGGAATGATTCCATCAGGGCTGCCTCAGAAAAATCCTGCAAATCTCTTGGGAAGACAGGCAGACAAATGTCAGCATGCTGGAAGAAGCAAATACCACCAGCCTTGAAGCGATGCTCCTCCGCCATCAACTCCGCTGGACTGACCACATTGTCCGAATGCCCGATCACCGTCTCCCAAAGCAGCTGCTCTACTCTGAACTCAAGAATGGGAAATGTTATGTTGGTGGACAGGAAAAGAGATTTATTGATGGGTTAAAGCCAACCTTAAAAACTGTGGCCTAGACACCGAGAACTGGGAAGCCCTGGCCCTTGAGCGCTCTAACTGGAGGTCAGCTGTGACCAGCAGTACTGTGGAATTCGAAGAGCATGAACAGAGGATGAAAGGGAGAAATGTGCCAAGAGGAAGGTGCATCAAGCTAACCCTGACTGGGACCGCCTTCCACCTGGAAAGCGGTGTCCTTACTGCAGGAGAAGATGCGGATCAAAAATAGGGCTCCACAGCCACCTACGGACCGACCGCCAAGGCATCCTATCTAGAAGACAATCATCCTCAAGCTATGAGGGATTGCCTAAGTAAGTAAGTGTCTTCCATATAAATCTGATTGCTCATTGAAGGAACTAAATGCAGGATCAAACAGATCCAATGCAGCATGACACTTCTTCAATACTTATGGCTGCTTGTTTGTAGTTTTGTAGGTGAAAAGCAGAATCTCAAAAGGAAGAAAATACTTTCATGAAGCACACTAAAAGTCTTTGTTAAAAACCAAGAAACAGATTTCGGATTATCTTTTCTCTTGGAATTCATCTTAAAGTTGGTGCTGACATCTGAATATTTTAGACCTATTATTTATCTACTACACTTTCATCCTGCCCTTTTCAGCCCGAAGGCGACTCGGGGCAGTGTACAAGCAGGCAACAATTAGATGCCGAACACACATAAATACATTTAAAACAGGTTAAATCACATAATAAAATTCATAATTTAAAAAGTTTTAAACAATAAAAAATCCATGTCCATTTGCACTGTTAAGCCATTCCATATTTGTTCACAATACTGAGTTGTCTGGTTACAATGAGGTTCCAAAAGCTTGCTCGAAGAGCCAGGTTTTCACTCTTTTCCTAAAGGTCAGGAAGGAGGGAATTTTGCTGGAACTCGGCCATACACCCCCAAAAACTCACAGCAACCCATGATTCCGGCCATGAAAGCCTACTACACATGAAGGCTTTTCCTTATAGTGATAAAATCTACAAGCTCTTTATTTAACTAAGCAGTCTGCTGTTTGGCATTGGGGTGATTTCATTGTCAATGTGACCAGACATTTTAATTTATATTAATAGAAGACACATGCTAAAAGTAATAAGCAGACACATGCTTAAATTTAATTGAAGATGGAATAGATTCACTTATATCTTTTCTTCAGCCCACGCTCAAGAGCAAGATTTTGATTAAGCAGATGGGCTCATGGTACCAGAGTTTGAAAAACCTCAGTGAATGAGGCTAAATCTGAATTGCCATTAAAATAACAATTCTATTCTGTGTGGCTGTCATGCCTCCATCCTAATGCATCATGGAATTTGTACTTTAGTGAAGGGTTATGGAGTTCAGTGCCAAAGTGCTCTAGTGCCTGGCACTAAACAGTTTCCAAAATGCCCCATGAAAAAGGATTGAAATGTACATCAGTGGGCCTTAGGAGCTGTAGTTCAAAGCAATACACCCAGACTACATCCACACTGCAGAGTGATAGCAACTTGACACTACAATAACTGTCACAGATAAGTGATATGGGATTCTGGAATTTGAAGTTTTGTACAACATTTGTCCTTCTCTGTCAGAAAGTTTTGGTGACACACCAATCTATGCATCCCAGGATTCCATAAAATGGAGCCATGGTGGCTAAAGTGTTGTCTAACTCAGTCTTTCTCAACCGCTGTGACGCGGCACACCGGTGTGCCGTTTGTGAGTGGCCGGTGTGCTGCGCAAAAGCCTCTCTGCCCCCCTCCCCCCCCGTCCTCCTACAGCTGTATTTTTATTGTTCCTACTCGCGTCATTGGTATTAGCTGAGAAAAGGAGGCGGGACCCAGCCTTCCCTCCACGCACAGACCCAGGAGGGAAAGGCTTCCCCTTCTGGCGCTGGGGCTCGCCTCCTTTTCTCAGCCGGAAGTGCTGCACCGATGGAGGCAAAGGAGGGAAGGCTGCCTCCCCGCGGGGACTCACCCAGGGCAGACTCCAGCGAGCCCCAGCGCCAGAAAGTGAAGCTTCTTCTGGGTCCGTGCGTGGGGACAAGGAGGGAAGGCTGGGGCTCGCCTCCTTTTCTCAGCTGAAGAGCCGGCGTTCCCTGGAGGCGCCTGCAGAGAACGCCAGCTCTTCGGCTGAGCAAAAGGAGGCGAGCCCCAGTCTTCCCTCCTTGCCCCAGGCACGGAGGGAAAGGCTGCCCCTTCTGGCGCTGGGGCGCGCCGCCTTTTCTCAGCCGAAAAGCAGGCGTTCCCTGGAGGCGCCTGCAGAAAACGCCGGCTCTTCGGCTGAGAAAAGGAGGTGAGACCCAGCCTTCTCTCCTTGCCCCAGGCACGGAGGGAAAGGCTTCCCCTTCCGGCGCTGGGGCTCACCTCCTTTTCCTCAGCCGAAGAGCCGGCATTCTCTGGAGGCGCCTGCAGAGAACGCCGGCTCTTCGGCTGAGGAAAAGGAGGTATGCCCCAGTGCTGGAAGGTGAAGCCTTTCCCTCCTGGGTCCGTGCGCCTGCCTGCTCGTGCCCCCGGGAGGCCCGCCTGCCGGACTGCGCGTGCCAGAGTCCGCCCTGGGTGATTCCCTGCGGGGAGGCAGCCTTCCCTCCTTGCCCCACGCTCCTGCTCTCCACACTCTGCACGCGCCCGGTCTCCCTGTCTCCTCCCTCCACCTGGGTCTCAGATCCTTCATTATTTGAGTCCACAGTGCTCTCTGGGTGTAGGTGAACTAAAACTTCCAAACTCAAGGTCAATTCCCAAGCAACCCCTTTCAGTACTTTCTGTTGGTAATGAGAGTTCAATATTACAAGTTTGGTTCAATTCCATTGTTGCAAGAGTTCAGGATGCTTTTTGTTTGTGTGTTAACTATAAATCCCAAAAACTGTAACTCCCAAATGACAAAATCATTTTTTTGACTGATGGTCCCTCCTTGGGTTACTATTAATATGTTTTGTGGCCAAATTTGGCAGCAATTTGTCCAGTGGTTTTTGAGTTCTGTTTATCCCACAAATGAACATTACATTTATATTTAGAGAGAGAGAGAAAGAGAGAGAGAGAGAGAGCGTGCACAACAGCGCAGGCAGAAAAGCAAACACCACAGGGAAGCATGTCTGTATATGAGGGTGAACATTAGGAAGAACTTCCTGATTGTGAGAGCAGTTCAGCAGTGGAACTCTCTGCCTCAGAGTGTGCTTCCGTCTGGCTACTCTCTTTCCAGCCAGTTTCCCTGAGAACTGGGTACGTTTTAGTGTTTATGTTTATCAACTATTACTACATTTAGCATTGACTGGACGTGATAGCCTTTCTAGTGACTGTTGATCAACTCTCCTGTTCATTGTTCACCAGTTATATATTAACTATATGTATTACTGTGTTAGAGTGTCATTTTGTGTCATTTTGGTTGGTGGTGTGCCCCAGGATTTTGTAAATGTAAAAAGTGTGCCGCGGCTCAAAAAAGGTTGAGAAACACTGGTCTAACTGCTATAATTCTGAAGTGTGTATAGCTTCTTAGAGACTTTATTCCACCCACAACCACCCTGTTTTAAAACAGTTATAATCCATAAAGACAATGGAAGGCGATGGAGCCCATCCCACGACGCAGGAGGACTTCCTGTCTCTGCCTGTCACACTCTGTAATGTAAACAGTTTCAAAAAAAGGGAAGGAGGAGAAGATGATCTGAGATCATCTCAGGAGCTTATGATCTGTGATATTCAATTTTTAAAGTGCCAAAAACATGTGGGATGGGAGCTGTCAGAACGGCTGCATTGAATCGAATAGAATGCAGCAAATGGGCTGTCTTGTGGGCGATTTCCTAATTAGCAGTGAGTCCCCAATACTCTGTCATAATGCGGCCGCATGATCATTTTTGGTAACTTTTTTTTAAAAAAAGGAAAACTAAGAAATATCGCAAATTTGTTAGATTGATATTTTTCTTTGCTTTTAATGTTAAAGTTTGATCTTTTATGATGTTGAAGTTAGACACAATTTTTAAAAGGATAAGGATGAAAATGTATAGTAACAGAAAAGCCAACAAATTCAGACAACATGTGGTAAGTTATGAATATAGAACCTAATGATTTTCAAAGCTACAGGACTAAATGCCACACTTAGATTATGCTACTCCCCACACACACGCATGAAAAGGTCCTCAGAAGTCCCTAAGTGAGAATTCTAAATGCTTCATTAAACCACATATGCCAGGATTACTTTAAGATGGAGCTATGGTATCAAACCAATATCACTGTATAGTACCCGTTTCAAGAATTTCTCTTAAACGATGCTTTCATAGAAACCAGGAAACAGAAAATCCAAAATGTATTCTTGAACATAAATTATAAAAATATGAATGGCGGGTTTTGATTCATGTACCAGAAGTGGAAGTGCTGTTCAGGCTTGAGGTGCTTCATGTTTCTGCTGCTAGACTTTGGCCCCTTCCACACAGCTGTATAAAATCCTACATTATCTGCTTTGAATTGGATTATATGGCATTTTTTGTGTCAGGAGCAACTAGAGAAACTGCAAGTAGCTTGTAGTGTGATAGAATTGGCCATCTGTAAGGACATTGCCCAGAGGACGCCCAGATGTTTTGATGGTTTACCATCCTCGTGGGAGCCTTCTCTCCTGTCCCTGCATGGGGAGCTGGAGCTGGCAGAGGAGCTCAACCTACTCTTCCTGGATTCGAACCATTGACCTGTTGGCCAGCAATCCTGCTGGCACAAGAGTTTAACCCACTGAGCCACCAGGGGCTCAGATAAACCAGTTCAAAGCAGGTTTTGTGGATTATCTGCCTTGATATTCTGAGTTATATGGCTTTGTGGAAGGGCCCTTAAAAACTCAAGCAGAACCACAAAATCGTGCACACTGGTGGCATTTATTTCTTAATCTCAGCAAGTGCAGAAGGTGAGTCTAATTATATGTATGGCCTGTCAATAATAGGTTGAACCACTGAATAGAATGAAGTAATTTGAGATATCACAGGGAAGCAAATTTTAACTGAGTATTAATTGTTATATTTTTTACCACTGGGAAAAAGAGTATGGGATTTTTCTTACCCAGTTGCCAAAATAATCAGGCTGGCCTTGGGTACTATGTACTTTGACCTAAGAGCTATTTACTGCTCTGTCTTGGGAAACAGAAAATATGGTGTCATTCACTGTCACAGAAAATATACAATCCATTCCCACCTTTACTCTCATTGGCCTCTTGATTTTTATATTATTCTCCATTCTATTTTTAGTACTAACGGCAACATCCAATTTAGAGAATCAGCAGGAATATAGACTATATTGACTAGCCGACCCCTGCCATGTGCTGCTGTGCCCCAATCCGTTTATACGTGTTTTGTGTGTGTATATATATTTGTATATATGTGGTTTTGTGCATGTGTTGTAATGCATTTTTTGTTTTTTGGCTTTTAAAGTCTCTTCTGCTGTGTTTTCCAGTGTTTTTATGAGTGATAGCCACTTGTTGGCCGGATGGCATTTTAAACTCATATTGACTCAATTCCCTTGGCCTGGGTTATGAAATTCTTGGTAAACAGTTACATAGTAACCCTTGTACAAGATAACAAGGGCCAGCGTTCGGTTTATTAACAACCTCCAGCAAGGACCAACTTCCCATGCAAATAATGTTTTCTTTTCAGTCAGAAAGTGTTGCTCAGTGAAAACTCAAAGATTGGCATCTTTACAACAAAATGTAAGATACGAATTGATTCTGAATTGGTTTAGATTTGTTATGTTTGATGAAGATTTGACATGCCTCTGGCCCAAAGCAAATTTATTTCATCTGGTCGTGAGCATGGGAGGAAGAGGCTTCAAGGGGGCATATGCAGAATTCTCCATTTATGATGCAAGAGAAAGATAAGGAAAATGAAGGAAAATGATTCAGTGTATGGCTAGAGTGCTCACATTTCAGACAAAAGCGGGGAGCTGAAGGGCAATCTGTGCCACACAAAGTAGATCTATTTTTGAACATGGAGAACTACCCTGTTGGTTCATCCAACCCAATATTCTCTATTCTGCTTCGCTGCAGATCTCCAGGTTTTCAAGGGGGATTTTTGCCTTTGCCTAATTGGAGAGCTCTGGTATTATCTGGTAGACTTAGCTTCTGAAATATATTTGAATATAATGTATTTATTTTTGAAGCTAAGCAAAACCTCTTTGATAATGGCAAAATACCATCCTATCTGAAATGGAATGATGACAAAATATAATCATATCTGATACAAACAAGTTCAGACATGATGCAGGAGCAAATGTTATGTAATTGACCTCTGATATCCATTGAGTTTCGATCATGGATACCAATATCTGTGGTTTCTCAAGTCCCATTATATACAACGAAATAGTAAAATGGCACCCCGTTTATGAAATGACAAACACAAAATTTGCCTTCTAGATTTTAAAAAAATATTTCAAGACATTGATGGATAATCCCTGGATATGGAGGGCAGACTGTGATCATTTTACCTCTCTCTGTGGGCACTTCCAGACAGCACAAAAATCTGGGTTTAAAATGGGGTTTAAAAATCATGGAACTGACTACATGTCCCCACACAGACCTGTCAATCCTAAGATTGGGTCCCCTGACATCCTCAAACGCTTCCTCTGTATTAGAACAAGACGGAGGGTGGATGGGGGACATCCAGTGGAAGGTTACTTTTTAAATCATTTTGTTATGTGCTGGACCACATATGCACACATGCAAATATCTTAATATAAATATAAGCAGATTCACATGTGCACATATGATGCCTAGAACATAACGGAGTGTATCTTTTAAAAAAATACTTCTGCTGGATTTCTCTCTTCCCCTAATGGTTTGTTCAAGCTCTGTTTAATATTACAAAATGTGAATTAAAGAGTTTCAGAGAGTTCTAATTGCTCTCCATTTGGCCTTCCTTTAAAGCAGCTGTGTGTCCAAATCACATACTTTTCGCGACTGCAGGGATATACAGTGATGGAAATATGCACATTTCTGGCCAGAATTAGGATGAAAGGGGACCTTTTTAACTCATGTTTTTCATCCATTGCAGAGAATCAGAGCAGATTTACTGCTAGCGTCATGTAGCTACTGCCTCTTTTTAGGTGCTGTGTAGAACTCACACATTTTATGTGCTGTGTAGAATGGCCCGAAGTTACTCACTTGCCCATTCTACCTGTTAAAAGTGCCTATATTTTTTTCTCAAAAAGAAGAAGAGGGAAAAGAGAACAATGAGGAGGAAGAAGAATAGCAGCAAAAAAAATCTATTTTGGAGATAATTAGATAAACACTGCTTTATAGTACTTTTTCAATGAATCCGTTTCTTGAAACTTGTTTCTTGAAAACCTGTTCCCGCATGCTACTATTTAAATCTAAAGATTTCTATTTCAATATTTCCAAGCAGAATATGTAAACCTAATTCTCATTTTGGATATGCCAGACTAAGATAGGGAACATATATGTGCACGAGGTTTGTCAGATCACAATTCTGAACTGAGATGGAAGCGGCAGTATACTTCAATGATAAAGCTTGATATTGTCTTGGTCCTTCCAAGATAGTCCAAAGTGCCTATGGATTATGGTACCAGTATTCCAGCACCCAAAATGATACAGATCTAGTTTAATAAAAGACTATATTTATTCTTATTATTATTTTCGTGTCAGGGACAACTTGAGAAACTGATGCCTGCAAGGACGTTGCCCAGGGGATGGCTGAATATTTTACCATTCTGTGAGAGGCTTCTCTCATGTCCCTGCATGAAAAGTTGGAGCTGACAGACAAAAGCTCACCCCATTCCCTAGATTTAAACCGCCCACCTTTCAATCAGCAGTCCTGCTGGCACAAGGGTATAACCTGGTTATTTAAAGTATTCATGAAAGGGGGTCTTTGCATGGGACATCAACAGGAAGTAGTATTCCATCATCTCTTTTATGATAATATAATCACTCAAATTTACTGGCAGCTTTCTCAGATATTTCAGTGAAATAAAAGCCAGAATACCTTTAATATCATGCAAGGCAGACATTTAGTTTTGCATTTCTAATTTTTCTTCATCCACAAAGAACACACCCAATACGAGCTAGCAAACAGTCATGTTAAGAACACTTTCCCTCAGGCAAATATATTGCAAGCTGTTACATATCCATAGACCTCTATTCAAAAAGCCAAGTGTTTTACTTCCACAAATATAAGTATAAGATATGATCTAATCTTAACAAGCAAACACTGGAGAACAGGTGTGTGTCATTTTGCTTGTCTATAGGGAAAAAATGCATGGAAGGACACACCAAGAGATACATCAGATACTATTTTTTTCTTATTTTGCTTTCCTTTCAATATCCAGCAACTCCTAAGTAAAGTTATTATACAAATGTGCACAATGTGGAAAGCATAGCATTCATTAAGCTGCCAAATTAAACAAAGGAGCAGCAGTGGCAACAACAATCAAAATGTCAATTAATCTTGGCAGTGGTGACAACATGTGGAGGGACACAAATGTGCTGTCTATCACTTTGAAAGAAGCAGAAGGTGAAGCATAACTGAAAAATGGGCAAGGTGAGCCAGCATGGTGCAGTGGTATTCGTGCTGGACTTTGACTCTGGAGACTAGGGTTCAACCCCCACCCCCGCTCAGCCATGAAAAAACCCCCACCGGGGGCCCTTCTACACTGTCATAAAATCCAGATTATCAAAACAGATATTCCATATTATCTGCTTTGAACTGGATTATATGAGTCTACACAGCCAACAACAGATGTACTCTGATTTCAGGGTAGTTACTTATCAGTTTTCTGTGTTTCATAGCTCCATAAAGCTTTTCAAGGACACCGTCTCCCAGGAACTTCTTCTCTTATATTATGTCAAGATTCCTAAGGAAACTCACCCAAAAAGACATTTTCCAGCATATAATGTATTCAATTATATTGCTTTTGATGTGCGACCATTACTCATACTTGTATTCGGGTGTGAGTTCCAGGCTGAGAGATTATGGAAATGTATAGAAATGTTGAAAACTAAACCTACTCCTGACAAGGATGTATGATGAATTTTGCCGAGTTCATTTGTGGAAGGAAACTGCTGTAAAGTAAAGGAACCCATCTTATGGGTATCAAATTCTCACCCGCTTGCTAACTATTTGAGAATACATTTCTCTATTTCCCCCCTGAAAACTTGTTTCTTCTGTGGATCATGTCTCAGTCAATCCCTCCTCAATCTTGCATATTTGCACACACACACAACTTTTGTCCACCATAACCTTTTCTCATCCTTTATTTGCCTATTCCCTCTCTCTTTCTGCTTTTCTGGCATGTTTCCTTCCCTTCCTCACATACTCATTAAATATCCATCCTTGCCTCACACACCTAAAATCTAAATTTAGACAACTTCTTGGGTCAGAAGTCTGTTTTCTTGTTATTCAGTCAAGCATAGCAGCTTATCATCTCTTCACCAATAACGGACTTAGCAGGCCCCGTACTGATCAGATTATAAAGGAATGGGGTCATCCCAGAATGGAGTATATTGTGTGTGTGTGTGTGTGTGTGTGTGTGTTATAAAAAGGATAGTTGATTGCAAGACAGAAAGGAAAAACATGTTGGCTCTAAATAGCAAAAATAGCCTGTCTAATCTACACACTTCCAGATATCTGCAGCTGTTCGAAATCTATTGTGTTCCGTATACTGTGGGAAAGTACCCAGTGATCTAAGAATACAGAGGTTTAGATTAACAACATATGTAACTCCCTACTTAAGCACCAGTTCAATGCATTTTAGGGTCTACGTAAAGGGGTACATATTTTTAAAAAACTAGTATGAGGGAGTTAGCTTGTTTGGGCTTCTAACAATTCATATTATCTTTGAGGAAAGCTTACGGTTAGGAAAACAGAATCATTCCTTGCTTGGTGCTAAAAAGAAAGAAGAATATGATTTTCATTTCTCTCTCTCATTTCCCACTTTAATAGGCTCTGGTCTAAATAAAGTGATCAATTTCAGGGCAAGTGTTCATTCATCTGGAGATTTTCATTTCTTCTGCAATGCAAGGAGCAACAGAAAACAACGTTGTACCCGTGAAGCACACTGTGACTGTTGTATTTCGCTTGTTACCCCACAAAGCCCCAAAGCTTAAACTGAAACAAACAAAAGGCCGATACATATTTGGCCAACAAAATCAACAGCTCCATTAGCTAACTCAGCTACTGACCTGAATACAAAAAAATGGCAATAGATGCCAAATATGGAAGGAACTGAAAGATGAAACATTGGACCTCTATGACACAAGCATGAGCAGAAACATAACTAAAAACCCTTACAATATTTATATTTGTAGATCAGATGTGTTGTATTTAGACATTATGAATTAGGTTACAATCCTACATTGACTTCTCTGACAATGTCTCCTATTGAACTCAACGGGATTGTGTCTAATTACCTTTGGATTTCTGGTTAACTGTGTACTATTTTGTTAAGCACAATTTAATCACTAGACATGTCTTATCTGCCTCGTACAAGGCAAAATTTTGCTAAAGGTGAGTGTTAAGAACTTTTTTGTCTGATAGACATATTTCATTATCAGCATCTCTATGAATCTAACAAAGTCTACAAATGAAAATAACATACCATTGTACATGACATCATTTCAACTATTTGATCCATGAAGTGCCCTCTAGAAAAATGAATTCAAGGAAATTCCTACCGCTACAGTTTGTAAACAGGATCATTGAATTTTATTTTGTGAACAACTTTTACAGGCACAAAAGAATCTAATTCTCTGTACTACCATTCTTAACCATACGATATCTAATTTAAAGTACAGTGAAAATAATCAATGTTGAAATGGCAATATTCTTTAGTAATAACATTTTAATGAGCTCCATTTGTCAATGAGCTTCCTTGCCCAAATAAATATCATTCCAACTGAAAATTGGTCTTATCGACAACTTGAGAAAACACAACATAAGCTGCCAACTCCCTGGGAGCAATTGCAGCAAAGCCCTTCTGGCCACTTGCCCCATACTAAGGCTAAATGGGAAAACAGACTATAATACTTATACTCCAACAAGCAGCTTCTGTCAACAGAAAATAGAATAGATCTGAAAGCCACTAAGTCTGTGAATTAACACCATGGCCTTATTTCTATTGCATTTTAGCAAACAGCTGGCTCCAGGTAATGGTAGAAGAAATGGACAGTGCAAGGTAAAGAAGACCATGGTGGTACAATGGATTAAACCCTTGTGCTGCTGAACTGCTGACCTGAAGGTTGGCAGTTCGAATGTTAGCCGAGCTTCTGCACCAGGAATGTGGCGCAGCTGGCTGGGTGCCAGCTGCATAAGATCTCTACTGACCAGAAGGTCATGAGTTTGAGGCCTGCCTGGGTCGGGGTGAGCTCTCGGCCAATTTGTGTAGCTTGTTGTCGACCTTTGCAACCCGAAAGATAGTTGCATCTGTCAAGTAGGAAATTTAGATACAACTTTGTGGGGAGCATAAATTGAACTGATTTCTGGAATGTTAAATTGCCTCTATGTCTGTTTATATATGTTGTATGTCAATGGTATTGAATGTTTGCCCGTATATGTGCATTGTGATCCGCCCTGAGTCCCCTGCGGGGTGAGAAGGGTGGAATATAAATGACATAAATAAATAAATAAACCTAGCAGTTCCAAAACATGCAAATATGAGGATATAAATAGGTACCACTTCGGCGGGAAAGGCATAGGATGCTACAAGCAGTCATGGCGGTCACACGACAAGGAGGTGACAGTGCAGACTCCTCAACTTGGAAATGGAGAACAGCACCTCCCCAGAGCCAGAGATGAGCACCGCCTCCAAAGCTGGAAATGAAAGGAGAAGCTTCTGCCTCTGTTTGTCTTTGTGTGTCTCATTGTTTTGTAACAAGGCATTGGATGTTTGCCAGTATCTGTTTACACTGTAATCCACTCAGAGTCCCCACAAGTAGAAGGGCAAAATATAAATAAAAGTGTTGTTGTTGTTATCTTTTGCCTAGGAGTACTAGCTACAACTCAATTTCATAGCACCATCTATATTAAATAGAAAGAAACTCCTTATTGGTGTCAAGAAAAACTTTCATTCCTGACTTTAAAAAGCATACAAAAATCATAGCCAAAAAAAGCACATACAAAATCCATGACGGCACAGATTTATGACAAAAGGTTTATTTTCCCTCCTATGGTGTCAGTTTGGAATATTAGCTATTCATTTCTAAACACACACACACATACACACACACCATGAATAATAATACATCTAGTTTGGCTCTGAAAGGTAGGAAGGGATAAATACTCCGGGACCAACTGAAAGCAAGATTATATGTGTTTAGCAACAAAGTATCAGATGCTGTAAGCTGTATTCAGAGGAAGTTCATGGAAATCCTATGAGAGGGTCACTAAAAATCAGAGTAAGTTTGGAAGATAGCAACAACAGAATACAGAAAAGGGAATATCACCCCAGTATCCCAGGGTATTATGTGACAGATGCATTTCGGAACCCTTAGTGTAATAGTGGACCATTTGCCCTCACCCCCAGCCAATATGCTGCTCAAGGCCAAAAAATCTATATGATAGACATTCAGAATACTGTCCACAAACACTGCTGCCTTATGGAGGAAAGAGTAGCTGAAGGGAAGACTCACATGTTGGGGCACAGCCTGCCTGGCCTGAGCTGAAAGCAGCTGTCTGTCAAGGTGCCAAATCCAATAGTCACGCACCTCTCTCTGCTAAGACAGGAGTCTATCTTCAGTCTCTGCAGGGAAAAGCCACGGAAGCCTGGTTCTGGTTTGCTCCCCAGATAAAGGGACAGCCCTCTCTCTCTGTGTAGAGAAGTGATTGAAACCCACCTACATTTATCTTCCTTAAGACAGGAGTCAATCTTCTTTTTCAGTAGACAGAAATACAGCTGGGCTTTGGCCTCCTCTTTCCTTCAAGATTCCTTTCTCGGCAAGCAGAAGCATAACTGGACTTTCGTCGCTTCTTTCAGCAAAGGATGGATAAAAACTCTTTTTTAAGGCAAAGAAAGGTATATGACTTTGCACAGCTGGGCTTCCCATCAGATTTGGCATTCTGGAAAGCAGGCTACTTTCAGGAGTTATCACTGGCAGCCTCACCACTGTCCACAGAGGAGATTTTCGCAAAGAACTAAAACCATGTAACATGAATTCATGCAATATGCTGCCATACTTTAATTCTATTTCTCCTATCTGTCTTGGAAAGGTGCTTCAGCATTAGAGCTTTGAAACCCACAGCAAAAGATGTGGTGCTTTAACTCTGTATGACAGATCTGTAGTAGCATATTACAGTCTTCACGGCAATGCCCAGAGAAACAATATCTCCTCACGTGTGCTCATCTTCTCCACTGTAATTTTGGCAGGCCATTGCCATCTAACACATTTTTACTCATACTGCCAGCAGGCATCATTAGAGGTGTACTATGGGGGAGTTAGTCATTAAACTCAAAACATATGCATGTCATTGGAACACTGTTTTAAAGAAGAGATCCATGTTGTCAACATAATCTCCAGCCCTGCAAAAAGGTATCAATACCGACAAGTTTCCATGCTAATTTTCTCTTCATGACTTCTCTATCACTCATTCAAGCATTGTTCAAGTACTTGAAAGATGACAATTAAGACTCCTCTTTAACACAGACGTCTTAGGACTCATGACTCCTAAGAGCTGTGATGGGGCATTCATTCATCACTAGTCATCATTATTCACTGCCTTGAGGCTACTTCAGAATTCAAGCTGAAGTGGTCACTTGTGTGTCTGTGTGACTCACACACACACAAGTGTGTGTGACAGTCATTCATGCAGAAAGTGCGTGTGACAGCCATTCATGCAGCAATGCCAATCAATATATCAGGCAACAAGTATGCTCTGTTACTTCATAGTCTTCTGTGAGTCACAATACTTCTCCAGGACTTGCTGCAGGTATATTATTTAGGTGGCCAGAAATACCTTAATGATGCATGGATTACTGTTATTGCATTTTGCCTTTTCTCAGGGCACATCTACATGGAAACTTAATCCTAAAGTGTGGGGGGCGAGGCGGGGGTGGAATCAGCTCCATGGTGTTTACATGACACACAAATTCCCTGAGATTCCATAGCAAACCTGGCCTTTGGGTCCACGTAAACAGTTGGGTTAGTTCAAAGATGAACTGGCTACCACTATTTACACAGCCATTTTATATTCCCCAGGCTCAGGCTGACCATGGACACAGGATGGCACTTATTGTTCCTCTCCTCATTGTAGCAGCAACCAGCAGATACGAAATGGCTGGTGGCTGTCACTCATCACCTGGAGTGATGCTTACAATTAGGGATGCAAGCAGTTAGAAATACACAGCTTAAAACAACCAAGCACAAAAATTAAAAATGTAATTAGGTTACCACAGAATTAAAGCCTGTTAAAAAAACATAAATGATTAAAAATAAAGAATACATTATGAAATGCCATACATTACAAGAAGCTCGTTCTCCCTAAGCAACTGCTCTTGCCAAAACCATATCTTCACTTGCTTGTAGGAAGACAGTAAGGAGGATGCCAATCCAGTCCCTCTAAAAATGGTATTCCGGAGCCTGAGAACAACCTGTCCTGTATTCTCACCAGATCTATCTGTGAGGGCTGTTGTTGTTATGTGACTTTTTTTGGCTTCTGGCAACATTAAGGAGGCCATGATGCTAAAAAGGGACTCTAAACCCCATCTGCCTGGGAGCAGAGTCCTAGCTCACTACCCCTGCCTTTGAGTCAGGTTTCCTAAAGCAATAAAATGTACCACTTCTCTAGTCTTTTATATTCTAGCTATGGGCAGGAAAGTAGATGTGTATCTGGGCCATAAGAGGTCAACTGGAACTGCTTAAAAAGTTGTTAGCCTTGAGGCCATTTCAAATGCACCCCCAGCATCATGGAGGCTGCTTCAAACTCAATGCTCATAGCATCTGCTTCTTAGAGCAATTTGCCCACAGTCGCAAACTGTGGGGAAAAGCTTTCCATCACTACAGTAACAAGTCTGTGCTGCTCAACAACACTGACTGGTAGAAGAGAGATGCTGATGATCTCCAGGGATGTTGGCACAAGGCTTTGTCCATCTCGGGGTGAGGAGGACGGTGGAGAATTAACTTGGGTTTTTATGGTGTCCGGCCACCCTCCTGTTTGCTGCAGAAGCTCCTGGGATAAAGGTATTGTCTGGACGGGCCTCAAATTGCAGATTAACAATTTGCCTGCAAAACTGTTTTTGCTGTGTGCTTTCAAGTCATTTCTGATTACACCATTATGTTTCTGGAAGCAAAAGTAGATACATGAAAGCTTATAGGTTTACTTTACAACCTTGTGATCTTTCAGAGACATAGACAGACAATCAATTTTAATAGCTACATGAGTAAAATGATCTAAAACAGTGCTACTCAAAATGGTGGTCCCTGGACAGCTCATGTGATATTGGCTTCTGATCTGTATAGAGGTTCTAGGGCTTCTTCAACACAGCTGAATATAATCCCACATTATCAGCTTTGAACTGGAATATGTGGCAGACTTATATCCCAGAACATCAAGGCAGAAAATCCCACAATATTTGCTTTAAACTGAGTTATCGGAGTCCACACTGCCATAAATTCCTGTTCAAAGTAGATAATGTGTGATTTTATACAACTGTGTGGAAGGGGTCTCAGAAAACCCAATTCAAAGCAGATATTGAAGGAATTTTCTGCCTTGATATTCTGGGTTATATGACTGTGGGCCCTTCCACACAGCTTTATATCCTAGAATATCAAGGCAGGAAATCCCACATTATCTGAGTGTGGACTGAGATAACCCAGTTCAAAGCAGATATTGTGGGATTTTCTGCCTTGATATTCTGGTATATCAAGTGGAAGGGCCCTAGGAAAGAAAGAATTGTATCCCACAGG
This sequence comes from Anolis apletophallus, assembly GCA_030556195.1. Classification (NCBI taxonomy): domain Eukaryota; kingdom Metazoa; phylum Chordata; class Lepidosauria; order Squamata; family Anolidae; genus Anolis; species Anolis apletophallus. The sequence goes on along the minus strand of JARBWK010000007.1, from coordinate 64,391,586 downwards.
CACAAATATCGCACAGGCGTAAAATACTGGTCTTGGTACACTGGGGGGGGCAATTCCACACATTGATAACCTCAGAAGTGCTGATCCACAATTTGTTATAGCTTCCGCAATGATGTCTGTCTGTTCATTTATTTATTTATTTGCTGCAGTATTTACATGACTAAGGTGGTGAAGGTTACAAGAGGTGAAGTCTTGTTATTCCAAAATCTGTGTAAGCAGGCAAAGAATATGTGGTTATTTCAGCAACATATGTTTTGCCATAATTATGATGTGATTGCTCCACAAACTTTGCTCTCATTCTGTAGTTTTGAAAAGCAATTAAACTATCTGATTTTGAGCAAAGCATTGGGTGAAACCACATATATTTATAACCAAGATTTATTAGACTTGCAGTAATAGATTTTAGAAGTCACCTTAGGCCTGTAAAAGGAAGTATCACAAGGCCCGTCCAGACATGACCTTTATTGCCATATCTACTGCAATAAAGGAGTAGCTGTCCAGATAATGTTCTAGACCAGGGGTGGGCAAACTGCGGCCCTGGGGCCGGATGCGGCCCTTTGGCCAATTCTATCCGGCCCTCCTAAGGGCCCCTGGCTTGCCTCCACTGCCTGACCTCTGCATAAAACTCTCCGGAGAAGGGGACTACAAGGAAGCATTATTTTATTTTAGTGGTTTTTATTATTATTGTATAATAATTTTATAATAATAATAAAATAATATAATAAATAATATAATATAATGTTATATTATATATTATAATTTCAATATATTATAATGTCTATATATATACTATAATATAATAATTATGATATTAGTACTAATAATATATGAATATATCTTGATATATTAATATGTTAATATTAATGATGTGTAATATATAGTAAATATAGTAAATGTATAAATAAATAAATTATGTATATCAGCATGTAGTTCCGCCTTTAGGTGCGGCCCTCCATAATATTTTTTGGCTCTCGTGTGGCCCCTTGGAAAAAAATAGTTGCCCACCCCTGTTCTAGACAGTCCCAAATTAATTCACAACAAACCAGGAAAACCCTGATTTGTAGCAAATTAATTAGATAGTGGATTTATTCCGTGCCTTCTTGGAAGATTTTGTGGCCTGGCCACCCACCTGAAGTGGCACCCTCCCTGCCCAACTTCAGTGGTGCCCCCCTTCACCCATCTTCCACTGTTAAGAGCTTGGGTGTCGTCCTGGATTCACAGTTGACTATGGAGGCCCAGATCGCTGATGTTAGTAAGCAGGCCTTTTCCCATCTCCGGCAGGTGAGACAGCTGGCGCCTTACCTTTTGAGGAAGTCTTGGCTACAATCATCCATGCGATGGTTACATCAAAATGGATTATTGTAATGCCTTGTATGTTGGTCTTCCCCTGTCAACTACTCGGAGGATCCGCATTATTCAGAATGCGGCTGCCAGGCTACTTGCAAAAACACCTTTGAGATGCCACATAACTCCAACTCTGTTACATTTGCACTGGCTTCCAACGGAATTCCAGGCCATGTTTAAGTTGTTGGTTCTGACCTTTAAGGCGCTTTATGGTCAGGGGCCGGCATATCTCAGAGACCACCTCTCCCCTCTACGCCGCCAGTGGACACCACGACTCCTCCAACTAAACTTACTATATGTTCCAGGACCCAGGGAAGTACGTCTCGAGAGCACAAGACGCAAAGTCTTCTCCATCTCTGCCCCTCTCTTGTGGAACTCCTTGCCTCCCCACTTGAGGGCCATTGTTTTATGCAATTGTTTTATGTAAATTGCCTGGAGCGTTTTAATGGAGGGCGATTAACAAGTGAGAAACTGATGATGATGGTGGTGGTGTGGGATAAACCCACTATTTCCGGTTCTGGACTGCAGAATGCTGCAGTCCAGACAATATACACACAGTTTACCGGGCTAAATAAAGAAATGATGTGCCAGGAGAGCGGGTGGGGGAGGGGGAGCGAGAGGAGGAGCGAGGAAAATCACTCCCTCCCCTCACTCTCCTGGCATGTCATTTCTATGGACCAGGAGACACATTAGGTTTTTTTACTTTTCTAAGGCGTCTGGGGGGTTGAGGGGAGGGGAGTAGGGCCTCCAGACGTTATCACGGACTAGTCCCGAGAGAATGTCTGGACACCTACCCCAGAAAGCGTGCACTTTCTGGGGTGTGTGTAGACAGGTCCCCGGAAAATCTGTGTTTTTTAAATGCAGATTCTCCTGGGATAAAGGCCTGTCTGGATCCAGCCACAGAGGCCCCTTCCACACAGCTGAATAAACCCCACAATATCTGCTTTGAACTGTGGTAAATGACAGTGTGGACTCAGATAACTCAGTTCAAAGCAGATATTGTGGGCTATTCAGCCTTTACATTCTGGCTGTGTGGAAGGGTCCTGAGTTCAATGAACACTTACTCCCTCTCGTAGCTATAAAACCATGGCCTATTTTGCTCACATTGTGGTAAGAATATTTTAATCATCTTGGAGCAAAAATTCTAGCAATATTTTACACTTTGATTTCTATCACTGTAAGGAATTAGCCTTTCAGTTTTAGAAGTGCAATGTTCCAGCTACAAGATTATTACCATTTCAAAAACATAGTAAAATGGCTGGAAAGGTATCATGTTTTCCAAACTGTCTTTTATTTTGTAAACATTTCACAAAGCAGCATGGCAACAGCAAGCCAAATATGAAACACTCTTACCACAATGACTTCCTTCTTTAGATTATTTGTATCTTGCCAGAAAGCTTACAAATAGAAACTCAACAACATTCAGACATTCTGAAAGAAATAATTGGTTAAATGATCCAAATATTCTCAGTGAAGTAGCACTATAGTCTTCTTTGGGATCTAACATCACAGCTGTGTTCATTTTTAATGCCGCTAACATGTGCAGGAGGTAGAAAATGCATGTGTTTCGAAGCATGATTTATTTAATTCTATCTCATTCTGTTCCCTTTTATTTTAAGTTATATGCAAACATCTGAAATGTACAAGATCCCATCCTACTCTGTGCAGAAGACAATTCCCTAAATGAGCTGGCTTGACTACATATTACAATTGTCAGGAAGTAGCTCAGCAAAGGCCAAGCCAAGCAATTAAACAATCCATGTGGTTCCGTGCTACTCCGTGCAGAGAATAATTTCATAAATGAGTTGGCCTGACTGTTATGCCCTTCAGCAAGGATGACAAACCAGCCTTTGCAACAACCATAGGATTTGTTCCCAAGTGAAGACAGGTAGCCTATAATGTTCAATTGAAATACAAGCAAGATGCTTCATTGTGGCTAAAGTGTCCAAAGTGTTTCATCTATCTCTTAAAGGAACCTTTGTCCTGTCCTCACATACTACCCTACATACTCATGTACATGTTTAGAGATTTGCGTCATGAAATCAATCCGAAAATGTGGGTTAACACTGGTCAATACGAGTACTGTACCTTAATTCTTATATGCATCCCCTTATTTGAGTGAAGTCATGGAAGGGAAGGGTTTAGCAATTTCTCTACTTTCTCTAACACTATGCTGCTTCTGGCCTGGGCAGGAAAGTGGTGGCACAATCTCTCCATGGAATGATTTCAGCTTATCCATGGATTACATCAAAATCCATAATTTTTGCTCCGAAGTCTGTTCTTTGCTTATACATAAGTATATATTATACTACACAGGGGATGATGAAAGGTACAGTCTCACAACATCAGGACGACCACTATATTGTCAATTCCTAGTTCAAGGGCTTCCGCTATGAAACCATACAATCACCACCATTTCTTTTCAAATATTTTCATTGAATTATGTTACAAACACAATTGACATAATTCCACAACTGGGTCAACTTGGCTTGGCTGAGGTGAAGAGTATATAAGTGCTTAATTTTCACAGAACGCTTTTGGGGCTAACCCTCTTTGTTAGGGATTCCATTGGTTAGTTCCTACTAGAGTAGACCCATTTAATCAACTGAGCAATGGTGAATCAATCAAAGTTAAGTCTAATATTACAATTTAAGCCTCTATTGCCTATGTTTCAAGACAAAGGTATCAACCTCTAGCTGTTATGTGTCTCTCAAATATGGAGTGCCTTCACACTGCTTCCAACTTATGGTGACCCTATCATGGGTCTTCTGTGGCACAGAATGCATGGTTATCACTACTGTCTAGAACAGTGGTTCCCAAACTGTGGTCGGTGGACCACCAGTGGTCCGCAAGAACTAAAATATGGTCTGTGGCCTCACTGTTACTACACTGTTGCAATGAGAGCTACTGGTCTCACGAAACCCTCTTATAGTGCTGAGGCTGATTAAATACTAGCTTGGGGACTGAGCGGTGCCCGGGTTATTTGGAAAGGGTATTGTTTGTTTTCGGGTGTTAGGCAATATATGTTTTGTCATTTGTTATGCCATGTCTTAGGAAAAAAACTCAGTCTTTGCTTTTGTTTTTTATGAATGCTCCCATTAGAAAACGCATAAGGATGTGGATAAACTACATTTCCCAAAAATCTTGGGTTAACCTCCCCCAAACTCCACCAGTATTCACAATTGGCTATGGTAGGGCCTTACCTTGTAAAAGGACAACGCCTTTTCAAAAGACACTGGCAAAAGCTGCCTTTTTGGGGCTAATGTTGAAAAGGGAATATGGTGTCCTCTTTGGGGCCTAGCAGGGCAGAGCCAGCCTTCAAGGATTTAGCAGAAGTGTCTGAGGAGACTGGGATAGGGGCTTTGGGGGCTAGAAGCATTAAAAGGCATCATTAAAAAGATAATGATTCTTTTCCGTTGTCTTTTGGAGGTTTGGGGGCTAGAAGTGTTCATAAGCATTAAAAGGTCATGGGGGCTCTGTGTGCCAAGTGTGGTCTTGATCTGTCTTTGGTGGGCCACAGTGGTCTGTGGTTTTCCAAGCATTTTAAAGTACTACAAATCCCATAATCATAATGTGGATCATGGGGGTTATGTGTGCCAAATTTGGTCCAGGTCCATTGTTCGTGCACATCACATGGCCTGTGAAAGTGGCAGCCAATCAGAACGCTGCCACATACATACACCTCCCTCCTTCCTGCCGCATACAAACACTGACTTTTATTATATACATAGATAGATGGTTTTCTATGGGAGAGCAGATGGTGACTACTGGATGGCATATATTTTGTATTAGAAACTAGAGCTGATGTGGTCTATCCAGTGCAATTTTCTGAATCGGCACCCAAATAAACAAACGGAATGTAAAGTTGACCAAAAACTTATTCGTAACCCTTTTGGTACTAATGTTGGAGATTGGGCCCTGGACCATGTGGTCCCTGGTCAAGTGGTTCCTGGTTTTAAAAAAAAGGTTGGGAACCACTGAATATAAACAGTTGTCTCAAAATTAGGGCATTTGTTCAAAGTCGATGTCACCCAATGGGTTTCCAGGAATCCATAGTTCAAACCACTACATCCCACTAGGAGCACATCTGCACTGACCAAGCAATGTTGAATGAAAGCAGAAGGGGCTGAACTGAAGTGAATGTGCAGCTGATCACACATAAAGCACAGAAACTGGGTCAAGGACTGGGCAGAGCTTAAACAGACCAGAGAGCTCAGTTCAGATCGGTTCCAGGATCTGCAGTATCTACGATTTCATAACCACAGAGGATTTATGCTCCCCCCCCCCCCCCCCCCCTCCTAACTTTAATACACATGTGTTGAGCACTGAAATGCCTGTCCCTTAATTGGTTTCACCTTTCAATGTGGTTTATACATTGCTGATACACATTGTGGGGCCTATTAAGGAGCATCCTGCAATTTTGTTCATCCTAGTTTAAGACATGTCAGCTGAACGCCTTATTTTTTAAAAAATGTCTTCAATCCATGTAATTTGGTCAATGCAGAGGTATCCTTGTTATATATAAAAAAAAGTTCCACGCATGATTTGGCCACATAAACAGAACCAGATTGGAATCTGGGCCTCTGTCCATCAATCTTCCCTCTGTATGCTTTCCTTCACTGCCACTGAAGTATCTGAAACATATTCTCAGGGCCCTTCCACACAGCCCTATAACCCAGAATATCAAGGCAGAAAATCCCACAATATCTGCTTTGAATTGGGCTATTTGAATCCACACTCAGATAATGTAGGATTTTCTGCCTTTATATTTTAGGATATAGGGCTGTGTAGAAGGGCCCTAAATCCACACTGCCATATATTCCAGTTCAAAGCAGACAATGTGGGATTTTCTGCCTTGATGTTCTGGGTTATATGACTGTATGGAAGGGCCCTCAGCCTTTTCTTCACCATGGGCTCCCCTTTAAATGCTTTTGTGGCCATGGGCCACCAAGATCAAACTCAGGATTTAATACACTTGGCTCCATCAAATAATTGCTTCCATGTTCTCATGAAGGTCCTTCAATTTGAGAGAGAAGGGGAGAATTACGTTAAGCTTGTGAATGTACACACTTCTGTTATAATATCTGGATTATAAAGATTTCATTCAAAAAATCATAACATGTCTTCAATCTTTGGCAGACGGGCCTTGACGATATCGCAGACCACCCTGGCAGGTTGAGAACTACTGCCAGGACCCTTCCACACAGCCCTATATCCCAGGATATCAAGGAAGAAAACCCCACAAAATCTGCTTTGAACTGGGTTATCTGAGTCCATACTCAGATAATGTGGGACTTTTTGCCTTGATACCCTGGGATATAGGGTTGTGTGGAAGGACCCCCCCAATCTAGCCTTTCAGGGTGGAGGAAAACCACCATCAATGGCAGAGGTGGGAAAACAGGGGCAATAAACATTGCCACTAGCCTTCCCCTCACCCTCAAACCCTGAATTTCTTGTTGCATTGTTTGTAACGATTTCTTGTTGCATTGTATGTATGGTCAATACATAAACAAACAACCAAAGCATCAGTCAATCCAAAGTGTGCTCTCCTTCTTACCTGGGCCCTCATCAGCCATTCCTCTCCTCTCTTCTCCCTCCTTCCCTCGCCAGGTTCTCAAGCTTCCTGTACCTTCTTCCTCCCATAAAGCCTCCAGACCCAATATTACAACCCCGCCTCTCTCTGCCCTTCCACACAGCCCTACATCCCAGAATATCAAGGCAGAAAACCCCACAATATCTCCTTTGAACTGGAATATATGGCACTGTGGACTCAGGGCCCTTCGACACAACCCTATATCCCAGAATATCAAGGCAGAAAACCCCACAATATCTCCTTTGAACTGGAATATATGGCAGTGTGGACTCAGGGCCCTTCGACACAACCCTATATCCCAGAATATCAAGGCAAAAATCCCACATTATCTGAGTGTGAACTCATGGCCCATTCACATAGCCCTATACCTCAGAATATCAAGAATATCCCACATTTTTTTGGTATTTATTTTTTTACTTAGTTGCAAGACCAAGTCTTTTTTTAAATATAAGTGTATATAATCTCAATAAATAAAAAAATATTTTAAAAAACATCCCACATTATCTGAGTGTGAACTCAGGGCCCTTCCAGACAGCCCTATATCCCAGAATATCAAGGCAAAACATCCCACATTATCTGAGTGTGAACTCAGGGCCCTATATCCTAGAATATCAAGGCAAAAAAAAATCCCACAACATTTGCTTTGAACTGGGTTATCTGAGTCCACACTGGGATTTTCTGCCTTGATATTCTGGGATCTAGGGCTGTGTGGAAGGGCCCCCAGAGATTGTGGGATTTTCCGCCTTGATGTTCTGTGTGGCAGGGCCCCCATCCACAGGGGGGAAGGAAGAGAGCCCCCCTGGTCGGAGACAAAGCTTTGGAGAAGACCAAGAGGAAGCAAGAGCAAGAGCCACTCACTCACTCACTCACCCACCCAAGGTGTCCTTGGCCTCTTCCTCAATGGGTTGCGCCGGGGAGGGGGGATCGGAGGCGAAGGTGCGGCGAGGCCTGCGGGTGGAGACCGAAGGGACCCCCACCCAGGCTGGGAAAGCGATGGTGAGCGGGGAGGTCCTTCTCTTCGGGGGCTCGCCGATCTACCCTTCGCCAATGACAGGCGCGGAAAGCCCCGGCTGCTGCTGCTCCCCCTTCCCCGCCTTCTTCCTCCACGCAAGGGTCGCCCAAAGCTGGTGTTTCGGGGGGAATCGAGCGCGCCTTGTAGCCGAAGCGAGCCGCTGGGTCCCTTTCCTGCCAGGTACGGAGAGCAGGTGGCGGGGAGGGGGCTGCCTGTGGCTTGCTCCGCGGCTCTTCCGCCGACGCCTCGCCCCTCCCGATGCACCTTCGCCCGGGCGCCGCCCGCTCGAGGAGAACCAGGAAGGACGGCGCGAATGGCAGCCCGAGGAGGAGGAGGGGGAGGAGGAGGGAGCGCAAGGAGAGGAGGGAGGAACACAGCCCTCCCTTCCCCAGACCCAGGGACTTCCCCGTCTCCTCATGGCCGAGCTCTCCGGCGTCCCTCAACCTGCCAGGTGGAGCCTCTTTCCCTCGCTGCTGCTCTTGCCTTCCCAGCTCTCCAGCCCCGAAAGCCCACTTTCGGTTTGGCCCAGCGGGGAGCGCGTGTAAGGCGCTCCAGATGTTGCCGACGTCCATCCCCAGAATCCCCCACTGTTGGCCGAACTGACCGAGGCTTCTGGGAGTCGAAGTCCAATCCACCTGGAGAGCCAAAGAGCGGGGTTAGAGGGACAACTTAGTCACGCACCTCTCTTTACCTCTGTCGCTCGAGGGTCCCGGGTGGAGCCCGCGTGGTGTACTGGTTCACGCGTTGAACTTTAGGACTCAAATCTAATAATCTGATGGAACAGGGTTCGAGCCCCCGCTCGGTTACAGAAAACCCCAGTTTGTGTGAGTCACAGCACTGGCAGGAAACTCTGCCATAGGGTCACTTTAGGGTCGCTCTTAATCAGAGACTTGCCTGGAAGACACACAAAAACAAAGAGCCCTTTTTTTTCTATAATACTTTATTTATTGTGTCAGAAGCAAACTGAGTGTAGGAGGGTTGAATGAGGGTTTGGATGGGAATATTTTAATAAATCAAATGCGGAAATAATCCTCTTAGAAAGTGCTCTTTAACTACCACTATTCACTTTTCCGCTTCTTCTTCTTCTTGGGTTTCCTTCGCGAATGAAGATTCAGGAAGGACTCATCCCACGCTTTATACAAGTGTGTTGATGATTCGGAGGTTGGATGTGTCCTTCGAGCCTGTGAAATGGATTTTTCTGGTGGAGCGCAGCATACACAGAACTGGCCTTACCCTTTAAACTAAATATTAATCTGCCGGGGCCTAGCAAGCTTAGGGTGGTGGCAGCGAGGTCCTCAGGTCGTAGGTTTGGTTCGGGTTTCCTTCTCTTAGATCAGGGGTGCTCATTAGGTAGCTCGGGAGCTACTAGTAGATCTTCGGCCCTCTTCCAGGTGATCTTCGGGCCTCACCAGCCAGATGGGGCGCTCCTGCCATGCGTGCGCACACCCTGCGTGCACGTGCACTCCTGCTGCTGGCTTCCGGTCTCACGGTGCTTCTTTTGCTTGTGGGGCATTGCAGGAAGAAGGAAGCACGAGGTAGGGCCTCTGGAGAGGGCGCCCTGCCTCTCTCTCGTCCAGAAGCAGCTGTGCAGCCTCTGTTGCTGGTGAGACAGGCAGGGCGGAGCGCTCCCTCTGGATGCCCCGCCTCGTGCTTTCTCCTTCCTGCAATGCCCCGCAGGCGGAAGAAGCGCTGCACAGGCGGAAAACAGCAGCAGGAGCACACGCAGTGGCAAGAGTGTGAGGCGGCGGGAGCTCGCGGGAGCGCACGGCGGCGGGGGCAGGTAGATCTTTGGGACTTGGTTGCTTTAAGAGTAGCTCGCATGCTGAAAAAGTGTGAGCACCCCTGTCTTAGATGGTTGACCTAACAGGGTTAGACGAGCACCATCTGCCCGGGTTTGAAATTAGAGTTTTCCTTCTCCTAGGATGGTTGCCAAAAGGCTAGAGAGCCCATCCTGCCCATTGACGCTCTTTGTTAAACCCTTTGGTTGTGACCTGTCTGGCATGGGAAGCCCTAACGGTGGCTATTATGCCACTGGCAACATAGCTCACAACTTCATTAAGCCTCTCCCCCACAACAAAAGGGCACCAACGGAGAGGGCTTTTCCACATAATCACCAGACAATTGGATACATTTCTGCCAACGATGAACAAGTTTTCTGAAGCTGTCACGGAAGAAGTCTGTGCACTTTTGTTTCAGTCATCAGCATCCTGGGTACACATCACACACAGATCTTCTAATAGCCAAGCAAAGCAATAATGTGACCCACACATTCTTGTGAAATGCCAATTATGCCTGAAATTTCTCTCTGAATGATATAACAATCGTCCCAAATCAATCTGTCAACCTTTTGTTTGTGAAACTTGGTGGTTGCTGTCACAGGACGTCCAACTCTTTGTTTGTCACGCAAGTCAGATGTTCCCACCTCAACATCTTTAAACTTACTCACCCAACAATGCACAATACTCACATCAACACAATCACCGTGAACAGTTTGCATTCTCTGATGAATCTCCTTTGAGGTGACACCTGCTGTCAAGAATTCAGTGACTGCACATTGCTTAAGTCACATTGACCGGCCATCTGTGCAGGGTTCCATACTTGGCACGTTACAAACACAACCGTTCAATGCTAAGGCTTCCCACCAAATTGGAACTGTAGAGGAGAGTCTACTGAACAAGCCAGTATCTGCCGCATACCAGTACTGCCATCTGTTGAGGAGTTACGAAGGTGGAGGCATTACTTTTCATTCAACCCTCGTAATTATTAAACACACACACCAAGTTTGAAAACATGGCATTCTATTAAATGTCCTTAGACCAGCAGCTGGCCTCTCGAGTGCCTCAGTTATCGCTGTGAGACGGTCCTCCATTGTGCACGTGGCACAGCTCAGACTGCACTGTAATAGGTGGTCTGTGGTGTGCTCTTCTCCACACTTCCATGTCGTTGACTCAACTTTGTGACCCCATTTCTTAAGGTTGGCTCTGCATCTCGTGGTGCAGCACAGTCTATTTAGCACCTTCCAAGTTGCTCAGTCTTCTGTGTGCCCAGGAGGGAGGCTCTCATCCGATATCAGCCATGGGTTGAAGTTCTAGGTTATAGCCTGCCACTTTTAGACACTTGCTTGCTGAGGTGTTCCTGAAAGTGTCCTTGTAGATCTTAGAACACTATTTCTTGGTTTAAGGCGTTGGCATGCTGTCTGAAATCCAAACGGGGTGGGCCAGAGATGTCACTGCCTTGGTCCTTTTATTATTGACTGCTACTTCCCAGCAGATGTCAGGTGGTGCAATACTGGCTAAACAGTATAATTTCTTCAGTGGTGTAGGGCGTAGACATCCTGTGATAATGTGGCCTATGTAGACTTGTCCACAGCTAACGGCCGACTCCCTGTCGGTCTTCAGTCCCGCCAGCACAGGGGTTTAACCTCCTGCGCCACCGGGGAAGTGGGTTAAATTTCAGCCCACCAAAGTGATTCCAACCAAGTGTTTGCCCAATCTGTTTTGAAAGTGCTAGGAGGTCATAGTCATAGTCCAAACTTAGGGGTGGATTGGAAGATTCCCAGGTATTGTTTCTGATCTCACCACTTGTCTGCCTGTTGGGAGGAAAGAGAGATTTTGATTGCATAACACTATGTAACATGATTTTTGTTTCTGGGTTATAAATGCCATTCCTTAATTGGCTCCATCATAAAAACATGGAAAAAGTTTATTAAACTGCAAAAACTTTGTTTTTTCAGGACATTTTGCAGCACATTTTGCTGTAGTTTTTCCATTAACATCCCAGAGTCTCAACCAATTCAACCTAGTTTGTGGTAGCCACAAAAACAAAGTTTATAGATTATAACAACTACTTTCAAAGTAAGTATTGTACAATTAAACAAGAAATAACACTTTTGAACCAGGAACATAATGTTTTTCAAATTTTATTACATAATGTAATTTATACTGAGTAAGCACATAATCCAGCCTGTTGCCTCTAGTGTATTAGCCCACTTAGTATATATATCGGAAGGAGTGTGAGTTTTAAATTATAATAATAATAATTTTATTTCTCACCCACCTCTCCTCACACCTCAAGGTGGCATAAAATACAGAAATGAAACACAAGACCATTAAAATACATACATATATATTAGAAGTCATGGCACAAAGTTTTTTTGTGTGTCAGGAGCGACTTGAGAAACTACAAATCGCTTATGGTGTGAGAGAATTGGCAGTCTGCAAGGATTTTGCCCAGGGGACATTCAGATGTTTTACCATCCTGTGGGAGGTTTCTTTCATGCCCCCGCATGAGAAGCTGGAGCTGACAGATGGGAACTTACCTGTTGGCACAAAGGTTTAACCCATTGCATCACTACAGGCCCCATGGCACAAAGATAAAAACATATTAAAATCATGCGTGCCAGTGAAATGTCAATTTAAAATTCATAGCTTATTTTTTTTCTATTATCCAAATTCTGTTTGTTGCCGAATGTCTGCTGAACAGTCCTGAGCAATTCTTCAGAGTCCCCTTTCTTATAAGAAGATGACACACATGCTCAGCAGCTATCACTGTTTAATACATCTGGCATACCAAGAGTCATTTCCTCCTTTGCTTCCTTCCTGTTACTTGCAGAATTGCATACTGTTGTTTGAATGTCTTGGGGGGAAAAAACCCTCGGCACCATATTTTCTTTGGTAGTTAATAATGCCTTGATCTAAGGGACTGAAAGCCTTCAAAGAAATGCTTGCTTTTACTATCATCTTCCAAAAATTGGATGGTAGAAATAGTTATAACACAGCAGCAAAGAGCACTCACTTCTGTCTGAAAAATACCTATTTGCAAAGACTGGGTGCACCAAAATTGCTACTGAAATCCAGATCTTTCTTGCTTTTAGCTGATCCTGGAATGCAGGTGGCTTCCATTAATATGTCTTTGGTGTGATGGGTGAAGGTGAATAAAATGAAGCCCCATCCAGACAAAATAAAGCTGATAATAATGGATGTGGTCTAGGTAGGTTCATATTCCTTAAACACATATCATGTAACATTTCACAGATAGAAATCAGGATGTGTGTGGCCAAGCTACACTGGAGGGTGGCAGGCCCTGATTAATAGCTTTTTGCGCCCTGGGGCACACTTTGGAATTATGCCCTCTTTAAGCCAACCTCTACTGCCTCCCGCCCCCACACACCACTCAGATCCACACTTGGCTGGCTTTCGCCATGGTGCCTCTGGAGCAGAGGAGAAAGGCGAGTAGGCACCATCCCACCGGCTAAAGGTTCCCATTCCCACCGGCTGGAAAGCTCCGCTGTGCTCTGAAGGTCTCCTCGGGAGGCTTGGGAAGAGCGCAGCGGGTGCAAACTCGCTCCAAAGGCACGCGTGAGAGAGAGAGAGAGAGAGAGAGAGAGAGTGAGAGAGAATGAAAGAGAGCAAGAGAGAGAGAGAGAGCAAGTGAGTGTGTGTGTGAGAGAGAGATGTCTGCTTGGCATGCGTTCCCGCAAAGGATTCAGGTTGGGGTTTGTGCGGCTTTTGTTTGGCTGCTCCCGAAGGCAGGAGAGCCAGACCCTGGCCTTGATCCTTCCCTTCCTCCTGTGGCTCCCTTTGGCCAAGCAGGCCACCCCGGTTTGGTCCGAGAGCGCAGGAGCGAGCCTAGGTTGGTGTGGTCTCATGCTGGGGACCTGGGAGAGGTCCACCCAGGCAACGCCCTTTCCCTCCCTTCTTCCTTCCTCCCTCTCTTCCTTCTTTACTTTCTTTCTTTCCTCCTAGTTGCCTCCTACACCTCCTTCTCTCCTCCCTCCCACCACCCTCTCCCGGACTCTGCCGCTCAGCTCTGGCTGCAGGAATTTACACTGCCGCCGGGGGAGCCAGGTGAGTTGCCATGGAGACGGCTTCCCCGGGAGCCAGGAGTTCAGGCCAGTCGTGCCACAGCCCGGAGAGCGAGAGACGGAGGGGACGGAGCAAAGACTTTGCTGGGAGAAGGAGCGAGAAGGGGCATGAGAAAGGGGGAAAGAGGGGCGCGGACCAGTTTTTTATTTTTTATTTTTGGTCCGTGATCTGTGCCCCCCCCCCCCCACGACTTGTGCCTCTAGGCCATGGCCTATGTTGGCCTTATGGGTAATCCGGGCATGGAGGGTGGTCACAAGGACAAACGTTCTCAATGCAGAAGGGGATTTGGTATAGAAAAAGCTGCAGCAGTTTGCTTTTGTCAGGGTCCACAGGGAAGGGCAACATTCCACACTATTCCTGTCACCACACTAACTGTTGCAAATTACTTCCGCGTCTTAAATTCAGATTGTACCAGTTGAACCAGAGGATTAATCATTACGGTGCCTGTGTCAAATTGGGACCTTTGGAGAGTTTTGCAACTAATGAAAAAGTAGAAACTGAAAAAAAAAGACTAGGGCACCTTCCACACAGCTGAAAAAAATGCATGTTATCTGCTTTGAACTGGAATATAGAGCAGTGTGGACTCAGATATCCCAGTTCAAATCAGATATTGCGGGATTTTCTGCCTTGATATTCTGGGTTGTTTGGCTGCGTGGAAGGCCCTTAGGATACAGCCTTTGAAATCCAGCAGCACATAGTTTGCCAGGTATGGATGTGCCTAGATATAATACTGCAGCTAGATTTTAAAGGCTGTGTTTTAAAGGCCAATCTTTTTTCATTCTCTGAAATTACCATTGGAATTGTCTAAATACTCTCAAGGCACCAGATTCTCTCTGCTCATGGAAGCTGAGCAGAGTTTGGCCTCATTGGTACTTGGAAGACAGACTGCCATAAAATAGAAGTTCCCATTCAGGCAGGCTTGCAAAGCAGAACATTCAAAAAGAATGAGACAGTGGGTGCTGTATAGTGTGTTAATTATTTTAACAGTTTTCACATGTTTAATGTGATTTTAACTGGTTTGTTTTAGAAATTCATATAAAGGTTGAATTCTATTTTAATATTTGTATTTCTAGGTTGTAAATTGTATTGTTTTTAGTGCTTTGAGCTGCTTTGGGTCTCAATCAAGAGAGAAAAGCATAGTTTAAATAAAATTAAATATATATTATTATTATTATTATTAACAATCCTCTAAGTTATTTTAAGAGAAAGGCAATGGGAAACCATTTTTAACTATATGGTGGCGCAATGGGTAAACCCTTGTGCTGGCAGGATCGCTGTTCGAAAGGCCGGTGATTCAAATCCGGGGAGCGGTGTGAGCTCCCATCTATTAGCTCCAGCTTCCCATGTAGGGCCATGAGGGAAGCCTCCCACAGAATGGTAACACAACTGGGCGTCCCTTGGGCAATGTCCTAGCAGACAGCCAATTCTCTCAAACCAGAAGCGATTTGCAGTTTCTCAAGTCATGCCTGTTATGAAAAAACAACAACAACAAAAACTACTTGTCTAAAACAATCCTAGGAAATTCAAGGGGCCACCTAGATTCAACAGATAATTTGAAAGGCAATACTTACTTTAACAATGACTAGAGCAGGGGTAGGGAACCTATGGCTCGGGAGCCAGATGTGGCTCTTTCATGATTGCATCTGGCTCTCCAAAGCAGCCCGGGCCTCAGTTTCCCAGCATGCAGCGGGGAGGAGTGATGCAAATGCACCGCGACTGCTGCTTCCACGCTGACACCAAGGTCCGCCTTGGCCCTGCACCCTCCTCCCTCTTCCTTCCTTCTTTTCTCTTCCTTTCTTTTCCCCCTCTCTTTTTCTTCCATTCTTTTTCCTCCCACTCTCCCTTCCTTCCTTCCTTCCTTCCTCTTCCATTCTTTCAGTCTCTCCTTCCTTTTCCCTCCCTCTCTTCCTTTCCTTCTTTCCTCCATTCTCCCTCTTCCTTCCTTCCTCCCCTTACCCTTTCCTTCTCCTTCTCTCCTTCCTTTTCCCTCCCTCTCTCCCCTTTCCTTCTTTCCTCCATTCTCCCTCTTCCTTCCTTCTTCCTCTTCCTTCCTTCCTTCCTCTTCCTTCCTTTCTTTTTCCCCTTCACCCTTTCCTTCTCTCCTTCCTTCTTTCCTCCATTCTCCCTCCCATTTCCTTCCTTCTTCCTTCCTTCCTTCTTCTTCCTTTCTCTTCACTTCCCTCTCTCTCCCCTTCTTTCTTTTCTTCGTTTCCCTTCATTATTTTACCGTTTCCTCACTCCCTTCCCTTTCTTTCCCCCATCCTTTCCTCCCTTTCCCATTTCCTTCTTTCTTTTCCCCTTCTTGTCTTTCTCCTGCTTTTCTTTTCTTCCTTTTCCATAGTTCATTCTTTTTTTCTTTCTTCCTCTCCCCCTCTCTCCTTTATTTCTTCTGTCTTTCTTTCTTGCTTTCCCCCTTCCTTACGTCTTCTCTTCCTTCCCAGAGTCCTGGGCATGCCTTTTGCAGAGCCAGGTCTGAAGTGTCCCGTCATTCTGCTGGGTGAATCCTTCTCTCATAGTATGCATGTATATACTCACATTTAGTTGAATTCAGTCTTAAAATATATTATATACTGTATATTATATGGCTCTCACTGAAATAAATTTCCAAATATTTTGCTTTCATGGCTCTCTGAGTCAAAAAGGTTCTCTGCCCCTGGACTAGAGCATAGAGGTCTCTCTCCACCCTCATACATTCATTCCCTTCAACAACAAAAAGTGTTTTGTAGTAGTGGGTTAAAAAGGATATCAATTTCCCCATGATCTGGAGCTCAGTTTTCAATATCCAGTAAACTATTTTTAATGCATGGCAGTCAATCCCCTTCTGGGGTAATCTGATCCATCATCTCTCTTATAGTCTGAGGCAATAGAAAAGAATTCTGCTCAGTTATGCATATGGTAAACCTTTAAATATTTTGAGATCTTTGTATCAACACTTAACATTCTTCTCTTTTTAAAAAAAAATAGCTTGAGTCAATAGCAAAGCCTCAGGTAGTGAATTCCATATGTTAATTAGATACATGATGACAAGTATTTGATCTGACCCGTCCTGAATCCATTGCCAATATATTTATCTAGTTAACACTATATTCAAGTATTATAAGCTTTATCTAGTGTTTGGACAAACTAAGAATGCAGGATGTAAAAAAAATATGCTTATTTTCCTTTGAGATTAATAACCATGGTGTGTCGACTGTAAAGAGATTAAAGATTTTGCAAAATCAGTGCTTAAGATCACAGTCTTCTTTTTATGCTCCTTGTGATTTTTGCCAGAAAATAGGATAATGCCCCCAAAATGAGACCTCTGTTGAGCAAATAAGGCTCTAAGATTTTGAAGATAAAAGCAACTCCTACTTCAGAAAGACTTCCGTGCCTCCTGTGACTGTCTGCATACCAAATATTGGAAATATAGGAGCGAGATGTAGGCTTTATTCCTGAGTTTGAAGTCTTCATAATATATGACCTACCCTTTCAATCTCCCAAGCAAATAAACTGGGAAGCATTGTTACTGGCTACACACAAAAACAAATTGTAATTAAAGCACACAAATTATATTTAAAGTGGTTTACAACATCTTTACAATACCAGTAAATTCAACAGTAAAACAACAACATACCCCTCATTAAAATGGTTAACAATTAGTCAATAAATACATTAAAACAGTTAACAGATTAAAACATATAAAGTACATAGTTCCATTCATCCAAGATCCTTGTTCATAATCCATATTCAAACCCTGTCAAATCCAGTAGTCACTTATTCTTTGAACGCTTTTGTGCAAAGCCATGACTTTAGCTTTTTTCTAAAAACTAGAAGGGAAGAGGCCTGCCTCATATCACTGGGGAGGGAGTACCACAGCCAAGGGGCCACCACTGAGAAGGCTCTGTCTCTCATCCCTGCTAATTACACAGCCCTGGCCCATTATATCTAAAAAATCGACTCGCCTTTTAGCAACCTCAGAGACCACTTTGATCTGAAGATCAAATGCTGCTTGTAGTTCCCAGTCTCAAGATCATATGATCTACAAAGACCAGGTGCAGGGCCTTCTCTGCTGTGGCTCCGTCTCTTTGGAACACTCTTCTGCATGAAGTCCCTATGCTCCAAGACTTACTAGCGTTTCAGAGAGTGTGCAAGACTTATTTGTTTAGGCAGGCCTTCCCACCTGGCTAATCAGTTTTATGTTTTACTGTTTTTACTGTTTTTACTGTTTTTACTGTTTTATTGTATCACTCATGTCTGATGTAAGCCCCTCCGAGCCTCCGAGGAGTGGCGGCCTATAAATTTGAAATAATAATAATAATAGCACTTGGAAGAGGGTGGGACCAAGAGCAGAGCCTCCCCAGACGATCTTAAAGTTCAAGTATGCTCATGCGAGGAGATACGTTCAGACAAGTAAATTAGACCGGAACCGTTTAGGGCTTTATAGGCCAAGACCAGCACTTTAAATTGGGCTCAGTAGCAATTTGGCAGCCAGTGGAGTTAACACAACAAGGGAGTGGTATGCTCCCTGTATGCCAGTCCTGTTAGAAATCTGGCTGCCACCCATTGGAGTAATTAAAGCTTCCTGGTTGTCTTCAAAGGCAACCCCATGTAGAGTGCATTGTAGTAATCTATGTGAGATGTAACAACAGCATTGCCCACTGTGGCCAAATCTGACTTCCCAAGGTATGGGTGCATATGTTTTAATTGTGCAAAAGCTCCCCTGGCCACCGCTGAAACCTGGGGCTCCAGAATCAGTGCTGAAACCAGGATCACTCCCAAGCTGTGAACCTGCATCTTCAGGGGGAATGCAACCCTGTCCAAGACAGGTTGTAACCCTATCCCCTGTTCAACCTTTCAACTAACCAGGAGTACCTCCACCTTGTCTGAATTCAATTTCAATTTCTTTGTCCTCATCCAGACTGTCACTGCTGTCAAGCACTAGTTCAGGACCTGAACAGCCTGCTTAGATGCAGGTGAAAAGGAGTAATAGAGTTGGACGTCACCTGCATATCATCCACTAAGGAGACCACGGCTGTTTCAGTTCCATTTCCCAGCCTAAAGCCAGACTGCGACAGATCTAGAAAATCAGACTTGCAAAATTAAGACTCTTATTTAGGAGAAATTTCCATTTTTGTCACATCTTAAATATCCTAAAGGCACCAGATCCTTTCTGATCCTGGAAGCGAAGTAGAGTTAGCTTTCATTTGTATGTGGATGGGAGACCACCAGTGAATACCAGATTGTGTTACATTTCAAAGGAAGAAACTGGTAAAACTAAATATTACAACTTTATGAAATATTCCAACTTTATGAAATTCACAGCTTTGGCATAAGTCAATAAGTGATTTGAAAGTGCACACACATAAACAAAGACATGTAAATGACTGTACTATTATTGAGGCAAGGATGTGGGGAAAAAATAAGCCTGGAATTCACTTTGTTTCTCAAAATTCCACTTTTTCTTGTTCCAAACATCACTTTCATTTATTTCAAGAATTTGTTCTCACCACAGAACTTGTAAACATATAAATTTCCAAAGCAAGATGCCTTTCACAGCTAGTCTAGGAAGGTGTAAAGTTAGTTCTTTCAGCAAGAATCTCAATTCTAGTGAAACTCCATACACTAGACAAAGTGCTGTTCATGACCTCAAAAACCCTATGTCACTTGGGTCTCTACTGCCAGAAAGACGTAACAACAATTTTAATCTAACCTCATCCTTACTTGTGTGTGTGTGACTTTGAGACATCTGCTGACATATGGCAACTGCATGAATTTCATAGGGTTTTCTTAAGCAAGGAATACTCAACCTTTTCAATATACTGCCTTAGTATTTTACAGGCAAATGATGGTAAACATAAACAAGTGCAAGCGTAAATGACTGTTGCTAAAAGTCAGAGAGGCCAATTCCTCTCTAAAAAGCTTCCCAACCAAGCAAACAGCTTGTGTGCATGTGGATACATGTGAGTTCTATTTATAGAAAAGAAAAGGCAAGGGTTACGACATCCTCTGTGCAACATCACATTCTGCATTCATTTTGAACTATCCATTTCTGCTTTTTAAAAACAATATTAAGCAAATGGTATTTATTTATTTAAAACTTTTATATCCCGATCTTCTCACCTCCGAAGACCGGCCTTACAGCAAGAATTCAATGCAGTTGATACAAATTAAAACATCATATAACCATACAAACTTAAAATACATATAAATAAAATACATATAGATAAAGTACATTAAAATACATTAAAGATAAGTCATCAGATAAAATCAACTTCAACTCAATCCAATATATGTAATCATTAACTTTATCCAAAAACAATCTCGTTCCTTACTCTGGGAATGCTTCCTTCCAAAGCCAGGATTTTACTGGCCTCCTGAAGGACAGGAGGGAGGGGGCAGATCTAATCCCGACATGTCAAGTTTAGCCCTGTGATATTTTTTTAATTTATTACAATATCTACCTGTTTAGAAAGGCATTGGGTCATTCACAAGATGAGCAAAAGATACTGGTTCTTCAGATGTTTTGGACCCATTACTCCCATCCAGGATAGTAAATAGCAAGGCATGATGCGAGTTGTAGTTCAAACACTTGACCTCTTTTCTCCATCCACTTGTAAGCGACTGGATGCATTGAGGCTTGATTGGCTGAAAAATATGTGGCTCTTCTATTTCATTCTGCTGTCATTGCACATTAGTGTTTTCTACTGGTGTTAGTTTAAATTAAGAAATATCCTTCCACTATTAATGGTGTTATCTTTGGCATCACCAATGAGAAAAAAGGAAACCAGGATACAACTTCTCCCATATAGGTGCTAATGTATCTAAACACCACTGATACAAATAATCAAATTGAAATCAAAGTTGGGACTCTACCCAGAAGTGGCTTTTTCATGTAAAGGTGAATAGGACAACATCATCAAATAGCTGTAGTTCCCATAACCCTTAATTTTAATTTCAAGAGGAGTATCTGTAATAATTTGTGATATCTGTAATAGACATGTGCGCAAAATTTGTTCCTACAAATTTTGCGCACAACAACATCTTGTATCTTCCATTTCTTTGTAAGCAGGAAATGGGAAGCCCCCTCCCCACACAAAAATCTGCATCCGAACTTGTCTCCATGCCTTGGAAAGAGAATGCATGTGTGGGACATGCAGGCAGGCAAGCCTGGAGCCCGGCTACAAGCACACTCCAGGCCTGCCTGCATGTCCTGCCATCCACACACTCTCTTTCCAAGGAGAGGGTGTGTGTGGCGGGGCATGCAGGCAGGCCTAGAAAGTGCCCACGCCTGCCAGTGCCTCCAGCCAAGCACCTCTTACTTTAGAGTTGAAACAGCAGGTGCCAGGTAAGAAGAACACACACCAGAAAGGGGAGTGAGTGGGTGGGAAGCCCCCTACCCATAATGGTCTAATTTTCGGGCTCTGAAACAAAAGAACCCAACTTTGGGGGGCGTATGGGAAATTAAACGGGACAATGTTTCCCCTGAATGCATATGGTTAAACTGTAATGCTCAGAGGGTACTGCTGAGTACAAAGATACTGAAAATCTTGAAATAGAGAACAGATTTGCTTTGAGATGAGATGAGCCAAAGTCTCCATAGGAAGCCAGTACCTAGTCATCAAGTTCTTTAAATAAGATGTCATTTATGTAAAAGCTAGGTTGGAACGGTATGTGTTTTGTTTCCATGCTCAGGGAAAACAGTGTAAGATAAACAAAAGCAAAATAAAAGACTCTGAAGTAATTATATTTGGGATTATACTTTTAAATCCCTCTTCCCTGGGAGAGCAACAGCATATTTGAAATTGCTACTTTCAAATCCAAGATTCACCATGTTCCTTTTTTCAGATATGAGCAGCAAAACAAATTTTAAAAAAATCTGTTTAATTTCCCAAGATACACTGTGATTGGTTCTAATCATGGAATTTTACTTGTCCAAAAAGGAGATTTTGATTAAATATTAAGAAGAACATCCTAACAGTAAGAGCTATTGTGTGAATTGCCTGTGAGGGTGTTGAGCCCTTTAATCAAGATTTAAAGGCAGTTTGTATGGCCACATCTCAGGGATAGCTTTAGTTGTTGATTTCCTGCATCATTAGAGATTGGACTAGATGTTCCTTTGATTTCTTGCAAAACTACAATTCTGTGATCTTTCCAAATATGAAATGTACAGCATAGCTGGTTTCAAGTAAAAACCCTAAGGCTGAAAAAGATGGAAGCAACATGAAAAAAAGAGTACAAACTACCTCCCATTCAGAAGCGTGAGTCATCTGAAATTAATTGACTGCAGTGTGCATTGGAGTTATTATTTTCTGACATTTTGAAAGCAAAAGCATTTTGGAGTGCAACTAGAAGATAGATATCTAGGTTAATTACAATGCCCCAAACTCAGAAAAATGAAAAACCAAGTGCCTTAGTTTCAGAGATTAGTACAATCACAGCACAGCAAGTTGCATTGTTGTGCTGAAACTTGACATTTTTTTATTTGTTGAGAACTATAAATTTCAACCCTTGGCAAATCCCGGTGGGTTTCCCCCCCATACTTTCTCTATATAAACCTGTCTGTGGCTGTGTTCAAATACAACTCAACATTATGGTTTTAACCAGAGCTGGCTAAATCCATCATTGTTCAAGCACCATCAAAGGCAAATGCCTCTGATGGTGCTTGGAATTATGCTTTTCCCAGCCATAGGATGAAGCTATATATGCGACACATTCTTATCACCAGCTGCATCTACATTCCTGAATTAATGCAATTTGACCACTTTAATCACCACTGTGCAATGATATGAAGTCCTGGCAGTTGTGGTTTTACAAGGTCTTTAATCTTTTCTGCCAAAATGCCCATCCAGACAGGCCCATAGCCCTGTCTGGGTTTTTACTGCAAGTGTCCTATAAAAATGATTAATTTGGAATAAACCAAATTATTCCAAATTAATTTGATACCCCATTAGATCTGGGCCTTCCCGAAAGGCCTTGGTCTAATAGGGTATTGATCCTGAGGGGACTCACTTCCAGGTAGTCCTGGAACTACCTGGAGATGATTCCCCTTTGCAGACCTGGGCATCTTGCGGCCCGTGGGCTGCATGCGGCCCACCGGCTGATTCTGACCAGCCCGTGGATCCCAGGAAGGAATGCCCTCCCTCCCTCAAGGCTTCATTCGGAAGGGCAGATTCTGCCCAGAGACCGGTGATGCCAGAGAGGGAGGCGAACTCCCATTGGCAGATCCCGGGCCAATTGGGGAAAAAAGGGAGGGAGGGATGAGCCAAGCCAGGGCTTGCCCAAGGGAAGCTGGTGGGGGTGGGGGGGGGGGTGGGTGCTGGCCTGAGGAGAATCTCTTCTCCGAGCGTAGAGAAGGCCGGAGCGGAGCCTGTGGAGGAGTCAAGGCCGAGGAGGAAGAGGATAGAGAGGAGCCCCACTCCCACTCACATTTCTCCAGCAGGAAGGAGGAGGAGGTGATGACGCACAACTCCGGAGGAGGCGAAAAATATCTCCTTTTCAGGCCCGGATCCCGGGCCAATTGGTGAAAAAAGGGAGCGAGGGAGGAGCCGAGCCGGGGCCTGCCCGAGGGAAACTAGGACGCAGAACAATGGCTTCAAACTACAAGAAAGGAGATTCCTGACTGTGAGAGCCGTTCAGCAGTGGAACTCTCTGCTCCGGAGTGTGGTGGAGGTTCGTTCTTTGGGGGCTTTTAAACAGAGGCTGGATGGCCATCTGTCAGGGGTGCTTCGCATCTCCACCTCTGACATTCAACCTGAATTTGATGCACCTGTTAAAGACCAACAGAGACTTGATTTCTCTCACTGAATAAGAAAAGTAAAGGGGAGGGGGCAACCTAAAACAAATGGGCTTGGGAATTGCCAGAAAGTCCCGAAGGCACCCGACAGGAGCCGAAAGCGAGTCAGGCGAATCCCGGAAAAATGTGCTTTGAAGCGAATGTGACTGAAAATGATCATTAGTATAATGAATTACAAATGATACAAATGTTCACATTTTGTTAACCATTGTTTTGTAAAAATTTAGTGAATAAATGTCTTTTTTCCTATGACAACCTCTCTTTTTCATTGCTCATAACATATACTCTTATCAGTCTTATTAATATATCAAAAACACAATGTAGTGCCTTTTTATTATTATTAAAGAAATTCAATTGATATTATGTAGTTCAGCCTTTAGGTGCGGCCCTCCATAATATTTTTGGCTCTCGTGTGGTCCCTTGAAAAAAAAAGAATTGCCCATCCCTGACCCATTGTCAACCTGAACCTTTTGGGCTCCTGGAGCCCAAAGATCTGGGATAGCACACACCACTCCCCCCAGCTGCTCATTTAACCCTAACAATTAAGTAAACTGTACCTGGCCACCATAACTTTCCTCCTCGCGCCCTCCCCTCTCCTGGCACGTCATTTCCTTGCATCAGGAGAGCACGAGGAGGAAAGTTATTGCAGCCAGGTATATTTAATTTTTAGGGGTAAATGGAGGGGCAATTTAAATCAGAATGGCATGTAGTCACCCCCATGTCCAGGTGGAGTGGGGATGCAAATCTGTGCCAAAGTGTTCAATATTTTTTTTCAAACTATAGTCTGCCCCCCTCCAAATAGGCTGAGGGACCGTGAATTGGCCCTCAGCTTTAAAAGTTTGGATATCCCTGCCTTAGAAAAAAGAGAAGTTTGTAAAATATCTCTGGAAGCTGACTATATTATTATTTGAATTGTATTTCAAAATTAGTGATTGAGGTTGCACCCTATTAAATTGGAATTAATATACTGTAGTTAAACTTGCTTTGGTGTGGATTTTGGCACTGTCTGGAAGCACCCAAAGAGTGCTGGTTCCTCACCAAACCACAAATCCCAGTAATCCATAGCATAGAGCAATGGCAGTTAAAGTAATGGCAAACTTCAGTACATTAATTCTACAGTGTAGATGCACCCACCATCTCACCAATTCAATAGGCTGCAACCTCAATCATTAATATTGAAATACAATTCAAATAATAGTTTAGTCGAGTTCCAGGGATATTTTACCATCTTATCTTTTGTCTAAGGCAGGAGTGTCCAAACCTTTAAAGTCAAGGGCCAGTTCACAGTCCCTCAGCCTGTTTTTTTTTGGGGGGGGGGGGAGATACTATAGTTAAAAAAATTGATCGCATTCCTAAGCACACTGCAAATGCCTTATTTGTTGTACAAAAAAAATTGGTGTGGCTGCAACGCTAAATCCATATTCATTGAAGTCCGTTTGCAGCGTTGGCAGGATCAGCACACCCGAATATGTTTGTAATCCAAATAGTGGTATGTTCCAAATTGTGAAAAATTGACTTTTTAAACCTTTTCTTCCCAAGGTAGGAGCCGCAGCAAAGGGCAGTCAAGTGCATTGCGGTGACACAGGGATGACGGTGGGATGGAGAAGGGAAGAGAGGGGGGGGGAAGGGGCCACTGGGATCGGATGCCTGAGGATGGGGCCACCCACGAAGAAGGTGATCCTTAATCAGGGTGAAGGGAGGGAGGGAGGGAGGGAGGAAGCCATTAGAAAACCACCCAAATTTGGATTTCAGAGTATTTCAGATTTTGGAATTATGGATAAGGGATAGTCAAGCTTATGCCAGTCTGACGTTTAATTCTTTCCATAGACTATGCTATATTGCTTTTTATATATTCCACAATACATTATTTATATCAAATAAAAATCGTTCAAAGAATGGCTTCCCAAGGCTACTGTGAATGTGTGCTAGTGTCTATAGCTACAGGGCATACAAGTAGGGAATACCATACTGCTCAAGTATTCTCTCTCATACTTCCACTTTACCTTTTTGTCCTCAACTTATATCACTTGCAGAAAACCAGGGAGAAACGTTCAGAGAAGGAAGCTTTGAGAGAGAAGAATCTAGACTCCAGCTAAACCAAAGTGTTGCAGCTTCTTCTACCTTGTGCATCCTTCCTCATTAATACTTTTGGTTATCGTATCCATCCACCTTCTATTGTTCCTTGGCCATATGTGTCCCATCTGTGAAATGTTTGAAAATATGGAAGAATTTTTGGATCTGTCATACTTTTCTTGTCTCTTCTTCCTTTTCCCTCTCCGTTTTCTTTATCCTATGCATTTATATGCTGGATTATTTTGGCCTGTAAGACATTAGGGACTTTGTCATATGAAGGTGATAAACTAGTACAGTAGCAAGACCATCACCTTTGGAGACGGTATTGCATAATGCTGTGTGATATCCACTGCTGGTCTGCCGTCTTCTGAGACTATTGATATATCTATCTATCTATTTAATTTATCTTCATCCTGCTGTTATCACAATGTAAGGACTCAAAGTGGCTAAGTGATGGGCAAAGCCTGTTAGTAGCCCCTGATTGTGCCATGATCTCATGACTTATCTGGTGCACTAGGTCAGGCACTTGTGTGACAGTATTACCTGTGCTCCTTTCAATGGGAATGTTTATATTTTATTCTACTTGGCCCTTTACAATTATAAAATATTAAAATAAAATATAACAAAGAAGGAGAAGCAGTCTGCTGAAAGAGCGGAGTTATGCTGCCCACCTAGAAGAGCAGCTATGAACGGCCAAGTCTTTGCAACTGAATATTGTTAGCAGTTGTGTGATATCTCGTCATAATGATGGGAAGTAGCCATGATCCCCATTGTGGGAACACCTCAAGATAACAGCAATGGCAGGGTTGCATGCTGTAAGATATATGTATGTTGCCTTTGTTTAAAATTGAGGTTTGTTTGTTTGTTGTTGTTTTTTTAAAAAAATCCACATTTTATACGTTGGCTCAAGTAGATTTTAAAAGATGACTGATATGTTCAAAACCAAATTAATTACTTATTTTAGGGATTAGCTGCATAAACATCAACCCATCCATCACAAAGTTGGCCTATTGACTTTCATATGTCCCAGCCAGATTGATAAAAAGGCAAAGGAGCCATGACAACTAAATCATGACAGTATTAATTTATGTTCACCTGTCTTTATCTCAGTTTTTCAAGAAGACGTCTGCAGAGGACTTCTGGATTAAGAAGCAGTAGTTTCATTTGCATTTTTTGAAAAGATCACCATGAGTTTACTACACTCCAGATTACAAAAATGCAATCAACCAACCTCTTGGAAGTAATTACTTCTAAACAGTAGTTCTGTTTAGAAAATGTATAAACATTAGAGTGGAAGTTTATAACTGAAAATTCAGCTGGGTCATTTCACTCTGCTCTTTTCCTTTTCTGCAATGAGCTTGTGTTTGTGTTCAATAAAGACATGCTAATCTGATTTTTTAAAAAAAAAAATCAGGACATTGTTTCCTTATAGAGTTTTTCAAAACAATCCTACTGTCCTATGCGTCCTTTCCCATCTGGCTATGGGTGCATCTTCACTGAAACATTTAAGGTAAAAGTGGTGGTGGTTGGGGGGTGGGATGTGTGAATCCATGGTATAGTAGTTGCCCAGCCCATGGACTTCATGTGATTTCAAACTGTGTTAACAGAGGCTGCAGGATACTCCAGAGACTCCTCAAAATTTCAACTTTGGGCTTCCTATTTGGAAAGTGCCCACTGTTAGTTAAACTGCCACTCTGCCTTTCTCAATTCTCCTTTTGCCCTCTCTTGCATTCTCTCACCTTTTTGGATATAATCACTCCAGGCTCCTAGCAGTGTCCAGTGTTATTTTTGTGCCCAGTGGGCACTGCAAATGGCAGATTAATAAGGGAGAGCTAAGGGTCATGCCCAAGTGATGCCAAACTGGTGCTGCTCAGCCATGCAGCTGCCATTCAGCAACCAGTCTGGCTCAGGCCTCACTAGCTCCCAAGCTCAATTAGGTGTGTAGTGTAGCCTCTGGCAATGCTCTGGTGATGCTGTTTCTGATCTGTCAAGATGCACACTATGATATTTTTAATGTGACAATCATCATAGTAAGTTTGTAGTTTCTGCTGGTGAAATAAATCATAATTGCTTGGGGCACAGAGGGATCAAATTCACAGAATAACTAAATATCAATGTTGGAAATTAATTGTTCTTGGTGGGGGGTTTTTTGCTATCAAGTGCCTATGGTGAACATATGGTGAACCTATCACAAAGTTTTCTTGGAAAAAGTTGCTCAGAGTGGCTGAGTGGGGATTCAAATCTTGATCTCCAAAGTTATTATCCAACAGTCAAACCAATGTCCCATGCTTGGTCTCTTAAATGCAGGAAAATGTACATTTGTTTCAGTCAAGGTTCCTAGTCAATGTAAAGTATGTGATTTTAGGTTGGACTGCCAATGTACAGTGACCTTATGAATTTTACAGGGTTTTCTTAAATATGGAATACTAAGCTATGGCTTTCCTTTAAATTTATACTCTATGGAAATGTTCTGGCCTTCCCAAGGACAGGCCCAGGAACAAGCATAGAATCTTAGAGATAGATAGGAGACAATAAATACGTCAAATTTTACAAGATAATAAAACAGGTTGAGCTAAACACAGAAGATACTTGCAAAACATATGGCTGGCTGCCAAAATTGGTAATAGCAGAGTGATACTGTTCAAAGCAATTGAGGAGAGCAATTTATCAGAAGCAATGCATCAGAAATAGTTAATGTAAAGAACTCATGTGCACGTACCTACAAAGTAGCTGGGTTTATATTTCATGTAGTTTCACAGAAATCAATGATGTGTAAGCTGTTAACATGGAAAATCTTTTGCACAAGCAATTGCAAATCAGCTTATCGACCTCATCAGATGGGCTAAAATCAGCAGCATACATCCGTTCCTCTCCATTTGTCCCACAGAGCCTGTTGGCTTCTATCCCACAATGTAGAGCTACTTCTGGCAGGGCTCCATGGTGCATATGGATATGAACCGATGTATGCTACCACAGCAGCAACACAGGAAGTTTCCTCCTCATCCAGACCGACACAGCAGCCAGTCTGGATGAGGATGAACAGGCTGAAAATGAATCCCAACAAGACAGAGGTCCTCCAGGTCAGTCATTTGTCTGAGCGGGGTATTGGGTGGCAACCTGTGCTGGACAAGGTTGCACTCCCCCTGAAGTCACAGGTCCGCAGCTTGAGGGTCCTCCTGTACTCAGCACTGATGCTTGATGCGCAGGTGTCGGCGGTGGCTGGAAGGGCCTTTGCACAATTAAAACTCGTGTGCCAGCTGTGACCATACCTCGTGAAGTCTGACTTGACCATGGTGGTCCATGCCTTAGTTACCTGTAGATTGGACTATTGTAATGCACTCTATGTGGGGCTACCATTGAAAATATCCCAGAAACTTCAATTGGTCCAGTGTGCAGCAGCCAGATTAATAATTGAGGTGAATTACAGGGAGCGGTCAACCCCCCTGTTTAAGGAGCTCAATTGGCTGCCGTTTATTTTCCGGTCCCGATTCAAGGTACAGGTTATCACTTATAAAACCCTAAATGGTTTGGGACCCACCTACATTCGTGACCACATCTTCTCCCACAAACCTGCCTGTTCCCTTTATTCTTCGGGGGAGGCCCTCCTCTCACCCGCTCCATTATCACAGACCCGACTTATGGGAATGAGGGAGAGAGCTTTCTCCTCCGTGGCCCCCCAACTCTGGAACACATTGCCCAGCGAGATTAGGCTAGCCTCCACCTTAGAAAATTTTAAGAAGAACCTCAAAACGTGGCTTTTCCGTTGGGCTTTTGGAGAGTGATGTTACATCTCCTTTGTCACGCTCCTCTATAATGGGTGTCCTCATATTGCACTGTCTCTTACCCGCATGAAGGATTGTCTCTACTACTCCGTTTATGAGTCTCCCTTACAAATATATAGGTCTTTATTTTTATCTAATCCTTAGTTTTTATCATTGTATCTCACACATGTTGCCCACTCATTGTGATTGTTTTTGATTTTCTATTGTATTACTTTGCACTGTTTATTATATTTTGCACTTGATTTATTTTATTTTATTGTGATGTTGCTTTATGTTTTTTATGTTACTGTATTGTAATGCACTTCTGGGCTTGGCCTCATGTAAGCTGCCCTAAGTCCCCTTTGGGGAGATGGTGGTGGGGTAAAATTAAAGATTATTATTATTATTATTATTATTAGGGAAGTGCCACCTGCTTTGAGCATCTTCCAAGGGAGCTGCTTGGGGGTATGCTTTTGAAGCATGCAGTGGTCCTTGGAAGATAGGTGGAAGCAATAGCCCGAGACCATATTTTCCTATCTTTGTCAAGCATACCACCTGCACTCATTCTTGTGAAAGAAAGATCCGATCACATTGACGTGTAGCTTAATTGCTGTAAATGTACATTATTGCAATATGCGATACATGGGCCACCCTTTTAAGCAGAACCTCC
The DNA here is from genome assembly GCA_030556195.1 of Anolis apletophallus. Lineage (NCBI taxonomy): Eukaryota > Metazoa > Chordata > Lepidosauria > Squamata > Anolidae > Anolis > Anolis apletophallus. The sequence goes on along the minus strand of JARBWK010000007.1, from coordinate 64,361,497 downwards.
CAAACATTTCATGTTGATGACACACTTTTTGGACATGCATCACTTTGCGGCACAGTAATTCATTTTACTAGCAACTCGGAGGTTAAACCAAATCCTTATAAGAGATACAGACACATACTAACAAAATGAATGGGGACACAATATATCTCATGGTAGAAGACCAGATGCTGCGGAAGGGAGGCCAGCGTCGACCAGCCCGGCAATGGAGCTTTAGGAAACGTAACAGGTACCGCACCAGGACTTTCTGGAGCATCAACTCCAGGAGCTGGGAGCACTCCCTGGTGAGCTCCCAGCCCCGGAACCAGGATAACACAATGGACAAGAGACTCATTCCCGAATCACTGGGATCAGAGAGCCGAGGCGGATCCCCTCCCCCTGGCCTAGAGTCCCTCCATGATTCCCTGGGAATATCTCAGCTCCCCTCCTTCGACTGCGTGACGAACGTCACTGTCAGACGACCCTTATTAGCAGCACGTCACCCTGTGCGGGACCCGAGTTTCAACCCAGACTCCCGTCTTGCTGCTGATCCCTTTAAGTGTCATATTCCTGCCTCCCTCCCTCCCTCTTTGTCTATGTAATTGTCTTATTCCATTTTACTGTTTTTCTCACAATGGACATAGCCATTGCTCTCTCTCCCTCCCTCTATCTTATCTGCAGACCCCCCCCCCTTCCCTTTATTCTATTGTTTTTGCTCTGTATGTTCTGTGTTTTATTATTCACCAAACTTTGTAAACTGCACCGAGCCTTCGGGGAGTGGCGGTATAGAAGTTTGAAATAATAAATAAATAAATAAATGAAAGCCACACACACACACACACGATTTATTGCTTATTTCACATAGGCTCAGAGGTTTCTCATTAAGTTTGTGTGACAGACATTCATGCTCTAACCTGTCACGAAACACTGTTTGGAAAGTTCTGCTCTAAAGTTCAAAAACTACACAAGAGTATAGTCTTGCATTTGGGTCACAAATTCACTGTCAGCCGTATTATCTTGGTATTGAAGTGATTTCATTGTTGTCTTGTCTCTTTGGTGGGGGGCATCATTCAAAGAGCTGGTTTTGATCTGCAAAGACATAAATAGTTCAGGTCATTTAAAACACCCCCAAAACCTGTCTTCTTTCACATAAATCTGGCTTTAAAATGCCATTTGGGTCAGCCTCTAACCTCCAGTCTGCAGTAGGATTGATATAGCTGGTGGGAGGTGGGATTCTAACAACATTGACCCTGATTTAAGCCATTGCAGTGGAAGATGTTGCCTTCAATATTTGGGCAGATGCATCCACTTCTGATGTTAAATAGAACTTTGAGATCTATTTGAATTTCTGCATCTACTCTATGCGGTCTGAATCTGCATCCTAGATAAGTTCTTTAAAATTCAGGTTTAAACCCAAAATGCATTCACCACTACTCAGCTTTCATGCATTCACTACAGACTTCATTTGGGAATATTTGGTAATGTGGCGCAGTTGGCTGGGTGTTAGCTGCATAAGATCTTTACTGACCAGAACGTCATGAGTTTGAGGCCTGCCCGGGTCGAGGTAGGCTCTTGACCTATTGTGTAGCCTGTTGTTGATCTTTGCAACCCAAAAGACAGTTGCATCTGTCAAGTAGGAAATTAAGGTACCACTTAGTGGGGAGGTTTAATTTAACTGATTTATGAGGCCATAAAAAGATCTCCAGGAAACACACTGAGGAATGAAGGAGTGCGACAGCTCCCCATGGTGGCCAGATGTTAAATTGCCTCTGTCTGTCTTGTGTGTTTGTGTGTCTACATGTAATGTGTACATTGTAATCCGCCCCAAGTCCCCTGCGGGGGAGAAGGGCGGAATATAAATGAAGTAAATAAATAAATAAATAATATTCTGTAAAAAGGGTAGATCTGTTTGGTGTATACCTTTTAAGTAAATACTGTAGGAGCTGTAAAAGTTTAAACCAGACAGTAATATTTTTCTGTGACAGCAAGACAAAGATGGCAGTGTTTCAGTTTTCCCTCTATAGGTTTCAGGACTGTGGCCTTGCTCTGAACTTGGATTCAAATTAAGTCCTGTTACCCTGTCAATAACACAAAATAGGCTGCTGAGGTTTATTAAATTATTCAAGAGTACCTTAATAATTCAAGAGCAAATATGGACAACCAGGGTTGTTCATTTGCCTGGCTTCTTAGTATATACTAGCTGAACCCGGCACGCGTTGCTGTGCCCTATTTAGGAGATGTGAGAGAGTATGAGTTTGTAAGGGTTGGAGTTGATGTTACATATGGTCTTGGTGGGTGCGTGCATGTGTATATATGTGCATGTATATTAGGTATATGTGTTTATGTGTGTTTGTATGTGCATATATGTATATGTGTGTCTGTGTCTGTATGTTTGTGAATGTGTCTATATGTATAGATGTATGTGTATGTGTGTTTTTGTATGTGTATGTATGTATTTATGTGTGTGAAAGGGGGAAGAATGGCATGGGAAAGAGAGGGAGGAAAGTGGGGAAGGGTTGTATTGGGAAGTGGAGGAGAGGGGCTGGAGAATGGGGAAGTTTAGATTGGGAGAGGAAGGGAAAGGGAAGAGTGGGGTGGGAATGAGTGGCAGAGAAGTGTGTGTGTGTCTGTGGGGGAGTGAGACGGGAAGGGAGGAAGAGGTTTGCCCTGGCCAAGGAGAGAAGCCTCCCCCTCCTTTCCCCAATCCTCGAAGGGAGAAAGCATTGAGGGGAATGGGATCAGGGAGGCGAAGAAGATCTTGGAGGGGAAAGGGGAAGCTTCAGCGTACCTCTTCCCCGGCCGGAGCCTCGCAACTCTGCCTGGGGAGTTCCGCCTCTCCTCTTCCTGGGAAGGGCTGGAAGCGGCTGCCGTTTGGAGTGCCTCCTGCATGCCTGCCTCTCTCTAAGGTGAGGTGCTACTGGCTGGGGACCAAGCAGGCATGGCCACGGGACTACATTTCCCAGAAGTAGGTGATAAATCTTGTGTTAATGTTGTGTGGGTGTTTTTAGAGTGAATGATTGTGTGTCGGTTGCGTGGCCTGTATGGGGTGTGTGTGTGTTGGTTTTTATAGTGTGGGAATGAGGTGTGGGGGGGAAATGTGTGGAGGCTAGTATGTATGGGGTGAGGGTGTGTTTCGATCAAGCTGTGAGTGCGGCTTGTGGCATGCGGTACTTTGGCGAAGTGTGTGGGATCGGGTGTCTGCGGTTTGGGTGAGATGCGGCTGGGAAGGGGGGGAGGTTGTGTTGTTTATGTGTTGGTGTGGGCTGGTGTGAAGGGGTGTGTGTTTGTTGTGTTTGTGTTGTTTTGTGATATTGGAAAGGGGGGAAGGTGTGTTTTGGTTAGGCTGGGAGTGCAACGTGCGTGAAGGTTAGACTGTTTTGGGTTCGCGGGTTTTTTTTTGTATTTTTTGGTACTGCGCATGCGTGGTGGCCATTGTTGCCGCTAAGGGTCCTGGGAGGTGTAGTTTTCGTGAGCTGGAGGGGAGATGGCTTCGGCGGCGCGAGGGTGGGATGTTTGCTGGAGAAGGTAAGGGGAAGTTTGTGCGTTTGTTGTGTTGTTTGTGAATGGGAATGCATGCAACAGGGGTTGTTTGCATTCCCAGTTGTATGTGTGTGGTTGTTTTAGTGTTGTGGGTGTTTTTGAGTGAATGAATGTGTGGCGGTTGTGTGGGCTGTTTGGGGCGTGTGTGTGTTTTTTTTACAGTGCGGGAAGGAGGCAAGGGGGGAAAATGTGTGGAGGCAGGTAAGTTTGGGGTGATGGTGTGTTGCGGGCAGTGTGTGAGTGCGGCGTTCGGTACTGTGGCGAAGTTTTTGAGAGCGGGCGGGTGCGGTTTAGGTGGCATGCGCATGGGAAGGGGGGAGGTGGTGTATTTTATGTGTTGTTTTGGGTTGTTTGGAAGGGGGTGAGGGTTTGTTTGTGGGTGTTTTTGGAGCATGGAAAGGTTGCGACGGTGGGTAGTGGGCAGGTTTAGAGTGCGGTTGTAGATAAGTGTGTGGGCTCGGGCCGCGGGCTTGGCCGCCATGCATGTGGGAAGGTGGCGAGTTTGTGTTGCGGATGTGTGGGTTTGTGGTAGTTGGAAGGGGGTGATTGTTGCGCTATTGTTGTTAAGGACCGTGGAAAGGGGCGTGGGTATGTTGGGGGCTGAGTTTGAGTGCGGTGTGCGTTACTGCGCAGATGTGTGTGTGTTCGTGCCGCTGCGCTCTGCCTGGCATGTGCGAACTTTCCAAAAGTTCGTGCTGCCTGGTTAGAGGGCGGGATGGCTTTTTCCGTTGGCATGTTTTTAGGGGTTGTGTTTGGGGGTGTTGTTAGTTATGTAGGGCCGGTTTTTTGAGCCGTATAGGTACCCAGGGAGATGTTTGCACGGGCTGCCGAGTATAGTGCTTCTGCGGTGCATAGTTTCTTTGTCTATTTGCCGGGTACCACGACCATTAACTTTTTATATATATAGATTCCAAACAAGAAGTGAATGAAACAAGCCTCAGGTAAGAAAAGAAAACACAAGGCTTTCGTTATTGAATATGGAGGGAGGCATGAAACAACAGGGACTGTGCACAATGGTTTGGATGCAGACTATGTTGATTTAAGGTACATTGAAACCAAAAGTATTAAATATGGCAAAAGTTCTAATTAATTATCATTTAGGTCCCATTGATTTAATGTCCATCTTAAGAAGTATCCACCAGATTGAGGCACAGGAAGTTTGTTCAGTTGCGTTCCAATCAGAGTCCTCTTTCCTTCCACCAACAAGTGAGTGGCCTGCAGTGCTCAGAACAGAAACCGAACAGACCTCAAGTGGGCTCTTAAGCCCATAACAATACTGAATACTGGTATGTACAGTGTAATTGAATGCCTAATGGAATACACTGTTTTGAGTTTCCATCTGAAGTACATTAAAGAATATGTACAGTATATTAAATGTATATTCCTGTGAAGGGGATGCAGGATTTTATGGAAAAACCCTTGTTGTGACATCCCCCCCTCCCCAATAGACCATGTCTTTTTCAGCAAGTGAGAAGGAGATATCAAAGCCACTAATTATGTCAAATTGCACTATGAAGGATATTTAAAATCATGTTGAAGAGATTTTTAAAATTGCTTTTCTATGAAATCCAGCACTTTTCTTGAAGATTGTTTTGGAAAACATAAACAGGGCAAAATTCCAGCACCTCTTTTCGATTCACGCCATTTGCAGGTGTAAATGATGCCCCCTGGTGACTCTGTGTGATGCAGCATTTCTCCTAATTCTACTGCATTATGTGTGCATGGCCTCACTTCCCCTGTGGACTTATAATGAACTTACATTAGTACTAACTTAATAGAATACTCATCATTTTTAAATGTTGGAGAATACTCCAAGGAATCTGATGTCAATATTTTTAATTGTTTGTCTTATCCAATAACATTTTACGATTACACAATATAGTGACCTCTTCATAATTGCTGGAGTTAAGGGCACAGAGTTCCCACAATAAAGAAAAAAACATGAATTAAAAATGGCCTTTTTAAAACTTGAAAGCTTCTCTAGAAATCTCTAGCGTAGTTCTTGATAGCTAGGAATGGGAGAATTATGGGGAGGGATGAAAACCGGAAGTGAGATGCATTACGATGTTATGTAATAGGCACTGTCAGCAAAAGTGGTGGACTAGCTGTAATGTGATGGCACTTCATAGAGTGCCATCCAAGGGGGCGGCACATGGCTCAGAATTTCAAACTTAACTCAAATGTGTCCAGTGGTCTGGGTCTCTTCTTCTCCTTGTTCTCAGAAGATTTGATTTGGGTATTCAGGTCTTGTACAGGCATGCTTATAAGAAGGTTTGCCAAGATATTGCATTGCCTGTTTCAAATTCCTCTCCTGAAGTTGCTAGAGTTCACTTCAAAATTGGGCTTACAAGAAAAGCTTAACCTTTTGGCCACAAATATTGATCTAATAGAAAATTACTTTCCAGTATGCTTGACGATTCAAGCAGTAGAGTTAGTGTTCTACTAAATTGGCCAGTTTTTTTTAATCCCTATCTTTTGCTTTTGATAAAACAATAGCAGTAAGATCAATAGTGGAAGAGATTTTTTAAAAATGCTCGAAAGATCATAAGATTCTAAAGTTATCTAAAGCATGGTGTAACAGTCTAGCTCAGGGGTGCTCACACTTTTTCAGCATGCGAGCTACTTATAAACAACCAAGACAAAATGATCTACCTACCCACTACAAAAACATGAAACATATAACACAATATTTGCTTTGAACTGGGTTTTCTGAGTCCACACTGCCATATAATCTGATTCAAAGCAGATAACATGGGATTTTGTTCAACTGTGTGGAAAGGACCTCAGATAACCCAGGGCCCTTCCACACATCCTATTTTATAGTTGACACACACAAACTGATTTCTTACTACTGGACAAATTGCTGCCAAATTTGGCCACAAGACACCTACAAGAAGTGATCATCCCTAAAAAAAATTGATTTTGTCATTTGGGAGTTGTAGTTGCTGGGATTTATAGTTCACCTACAATCAAAGAGCATTCTGAACCCCACCAACAACAGAATTGGGGCAAACTTCCCACACAGAACCCCCACAACCAACAAATGTTCAAGGCAGAGAGGAAGGAAAGGAAGGAAGGAAGGAATGAGGGAGGGAGGGAGGAAACAGGAATTAAAGAAAGCAAGACAAGAAAGAAGGGAGAAAGGAAGGAAAGGAAGAAAGGAGATGAGGAAGGAAGGGAGGGAAAGGAGGGAGGGAGAGAGGAAGGAAGGGAAAACAGAAGGGAGGGAGAGAAAGAAGGGAAGGAAGAAAGGATGGGAAGTAGGGAAGGAAGGAAAGAGGGAAGGAAGGAAGGGAAGAAGGAAGGAAGGAAAGAGAGCGAGGGGGAGGGACAGGGAGGGAGAAAAGAGGAAGCCCCTTCACCGGCTTACCAACAGGCACCTCCAAGTCCCAGTCCATGCTGCTGCAGCTGCCGCAGTTGGAGCCGCCTCTGGCCGTGCCCCTCCCCTGCGCCCTTCTTCTGGCAGCCGGGGGAGGCCTTGGGGGTGGGGCCTACACCCCCTCTTATTCGAAATGGTGGGGGAAACGGCGCGCGTGACGTCATGGCGGTGGCAGAAATGGCATGGGAGCCATATGGACGATAGCGACGCCGGTCATGCCACCACCACACTGACTGGCCGGCAGCACCTGGGCGGTGTCGGGAGCCTGTGGGGCAGGACTGAGCCTTCCTCCCGCCCTTCCTGCGATCTACCAGGATGCCCTACACGATCTACCAGTAGATCGCAATCTACCTAATGAGCACCCCTGGTCTAGATAAACTGATTGATCTCTATTAGCTATTTCTGGAGCCTGGAAAATACTTATATTAATGAGGGATTCTGTGGGTTAAAATTCCCAAGGTACCTTTTCCAAGCTATAGACATATCTTTGTGAAATGCAAACTTAGGCTCTATATACACTGCTGTATAACCCAGTTTGAATTGCATTGTAATAGTCAGTGTAGACTCATATAATGCAGATTAAACTGCATTGAATTGGATTATATATTGTCTATACTGTCATATAGTCCAGTTCAATGCAGTTAGTATGCATTCTCAAACTGGATTATATGGATACATAATAGTGTGGATTGGGCTTTGGGGCATCCTCAACTGGAGTCTTAAGTGGATGTGACAGGGCAACCTCTTTATTTCTTTGCATTTCTGTCCCATTCACATATATAACAAAGAGTGTTATGGAATCCTGGGAATTATTGTTTTGCAAGCTCTTTAACATTCTTGGCCAAATAGTGCTGCTGGGTGCCTTGCCAAACTACACTTCCAATGATTGCAAATCAATGAGCCATGGCTAAGCTACATTAATTCTATAATGTAGAACAGGGATGCTCACACTTTTTCAGCATGCGAGCTACTTATAAAACAACCAAGTCAAAATGATCTACCTACCCACTACAAAAATGTGAAACATATAACACAATAACTGCTTTGAACTGGGTTTTCTGAGTCCACACTGAAACTCGGCGGAGAGCCTTCTCCGTCGCGGCCCCTTCGACTTGGAACTCACTGCCGCCCACCCTCAGAGCCTCTCCGACTCTATCTGGATTCCGGCCAGCCTTGAAGACCTGGCTCTTCCGCCTAGCGTTCGGGACTGGCTCGGTACCCTGGACTACCTGAGCCACCCCTCCTGTTCATATTCCATGTTTTTAAACTGTTGTACATTGTTCACCCTAGGGTTTTAACTGTTGTAAGTCGCCCGGAGCACCGCCGGTGGAGGGCGACTCACAAATATTAAAGTATTATTATTATTATTATTATTATATAATCTGATTCAAAGCAGATAACATGGGATTTTATTCAACTGTGTGGAAAGGACCTCAGATAACCCAGGGCCCTTCTACACATCGTATTTTACAGTTGACACACACAAACTGATTTCTTACTATTGGACAAATTGCTGCCAAATTTGGCCACTAGACACTTACAAAGAGTGACCATCACTAAACAAATTGATTTTGTCATTTGGGAGTTGTAGTTGCTGGGATTTATAGTTCACTTACAATCAAAGAGCATTCTGATCCCCACCAACAACAGAATTGGGGCAAACTTCCCACACAGAACCCCCACAACCAACAGCAAATGTTCAAGGCAGAGATGAAGGAAAGGAAGGAAGGAATGAGGAAGGGAGGGAGGAAACAGGAAGGAAAGAAGGCAAGGCAAGAAGGAGGGGAGAAAGGAAGGAAAGGAAGAAAGATGAAGAAGGAAGGAAGGAATGGTGCCCATATGGGCCATAGTGATGCTGGTCACACCACCGCCACGCTGACTGGCCAGCAGCACCTGGGTGGCATCGGGAGCCTGCGGGGTGGGACTGAGCCTTCCTCCCGCCCTGCCAGAGATCTACCAGGATGCCCTATGCGATCTACCAGTAGATTGCGATCTACCTAATGAGCACCCCTGATGTAGAAGAACCCACAGATCCATATCAATGCCATAACAGGTTGCCCTTCATCCCAGGCTAGATCTACACTGCTACAAAATGCAGTTTCAGAATGCAGAGTGTACTGCATTGAACTGGATTACAGGAGTCTACACTGCCATATAGTCCACTTCCGTGTGGTTAATCTGTATTATGAAACTGCATCATATGGTAGTGTAGACAGGCTTCCAGTGTGCACTTTGTAGTATGCAATTTGAGATAGTTTTAAACAGTTGATTTTAACACAGGATAAGTGATTTTAGTGTTTATGTAAGTTTATAGTTTATTAATGTTCAGGCACATATATATGTTGTGCTCCGTCCCGAGTCCCCTTCGGGGTGAAAAGGGTGGAATATAAATGTTTTAAATAAATATAGAAATAAATAACCTAAAACAAATCTGCAGAGATCTATTAGCAGCAAATATAATAGACATTTTATCTCAGTGCTTCTTAGTTTTAGGTCCTTCATATGTTTTGAAATTCAGCACCCCAAATCTGTTATCATTGGCCATAAAGGGCTTCTGGGCTTTGAAGTACCAAACACATGGAACATCAAATATTGAGAGACCTTGTTTGGAAAAAAAATTAGAATGTATTGTACATTTCCATATCAGAATGTTTAGATCCGAATGCTGTTGAAGCAAATCAACATTGCTACCTGGGGTAGGTATATGTGGTCCATCAAACATTGCTGGAATACAACTTCTATCACCCTTCACTAACACAGCTAATGGAAGGTCGGAAATTCTCTATCCCTGCATACTGTTTCCTTCCTTAATAAATTTATTTCTAATTTCTGATAATGTTTGTTATTACCATTCCTTGATTTTTATTTCATGCAGCATTATATATTAGAACGTTCTAGAAGTGAATAAGGAATAACAGGAAAATGAAAAGTTGTGATTCTGTTTCTTCACTGGTTGTTTCCATTGCTTAATGACCCGACACAGAGAAGAGTTTAAAAATACTGAAAAGAGAAAGCATTTTGCAATTCTGTGCCAGAAAGTGGATTAGCAGTTAGTAGCCATGAAAACAAGTTGTCCTGAACTTTGCACATTCAATTAATGTAGAAATTAAAATGCATGATGAACACTCCTTTGTGATTGTACAGAAGATAGCGATGCCACTTCTTGATTTTAAAAAAATCACAAGTCATTCTCTCATATTTCCCCCCCAAAATGCCCCAGTGTGTCTAGATGATCTTCTTCTTCTTCTTCTTCTTCTTCTTCTTCTTCTTCTTCTTCTTCTTCTTGGCTTTTCTTCATGAACAAAGATTCAGGAAGGATTCATCCCAAGCTTTCTACAGGCGCGTTGATGATTCGGAGGTTGGTTGTGTCCTTCGAGCCTGTGCAATGGATTTTTTTCTGGTGGAGCGCAGCGTGCACAGAGCTGGCCTCACCCTTTAAACCAAAGGTTCATCTGCCGGGGCCTAGCAAGCTGGGACAGTGGCAGCGAGGTACTCAGGTCGTAGGTTTGGTTTGAGTTTTCTTCTCTAGATGGTTGACCTTACAGGGTTAAACGAGCACCATCTGCCCGGGTTTGAAATCAGAGTTTTCCTTCTGTTAGGATGGTTGCCAAAAGGCTAGAGAGCCCATCCTGCCCTTTGACGCTCTTTGTCAGACCCTTCAGTTGCTATTATGCCACCGCCAGCATAGCTCACAACTTCATTAGGGTACGCAAGCCTCTCCCCCACAACAAGGGGGCGCCAACGTAGAGGTAGATAATGCATCTTAAAAACAGAGCACATTTTGAGCTGGCTCAGATGGGCTTATGCCAACACAATATTTCCTGAAGTTTCTTCACTTGTATATTGCTTATTTTTTTAAAATAAGATTTTTATTGATAACACACAAAATATTTACAATATGCTAAAAAAGTTTAGACATCTACAATAGAGTCTCATTTATGCAACATTTGCTCATCCAAAGTTCTGTATTATCCAACACAGTCTGCCTCCTGCCCAGATCTACAACAGTGGATCCATTGCGATGTTTTGGTGCTAAATTCATAAATACAGCAATTACTATGTAACATTATTGTGTATTGAACTGTTTTTTCTGTCAATTTGTTGTAAAACATGAAGTTTTGGTGCTTAATTTGTAAAATCATAATGTAATTAGACATTTAATAGACTCATCCTTAATCCCTCCTTATTATCCAACATTTTTGTTTATCCAACATTCTGTCAGCCCATTTATGTTGGATAAGCAAGACTTTACTGTATATAGATATCTGTATAAATAGAATTGAAATAAAAAGCATGAATGTGGAAAAGAAATAAAAAAAGAAACAGAGAAAAAGAAAGAAAGATAGAGGAAGAGAAGAGAGAAAAGAAAAAAGAGTGTACACACACATCCATCTACTTAATGGTGTTGTCTAAGCCTTTCATAGTTCTTATACTCTTAATAATGTCTCTTCCTTGTGTAACCTCCTATAAATCACTTTTTCTTATATCTTCTTTCTTGTTTATGATATTAATTTCATCTTTTTGCTTTTCAGATAGTCCTTAATCAGCTGCCAATCTGTTTGGGTTTTTGGTCTTCCTTGATTTATTGTTGTCAAATATGTCAGTCTGTCCATATTAATAATTTCCATTATTTTCAGAATCAATTGGTTGATCAAGGGCAATTCTTTAGATCTCCAATTTCTAGCATAGATTATAACTGCCACTGTTACTAAATAGTTAAACAATATCTTTAATTTTTTTCATTTTCTATATCCAGTAGGCCTGGTTGATCAAGAAAAAAATGGTTCAAAACTTGATGCGGATGTAGGGGCCGCTAGCGCTTCAAATTTGATGTACTTCCAAAAATTTCTGCGATTATTTCGAAATTAATTCATAAAAAATTACAAAATGTGGAATGACTTCATTAATGGCATCCATGCATGTGCAATGCACAAGAACCTGCCAAAACCTGCCAACGGGACAGGCAAAACTTGGGGGAATTCCTTTTCCCTCACCAATAGATTGCTACAGACTGGTACAGTACATTTTAAACATTTTTAAATGGTACAAAATATTTAAAAGACTGAACTGGTACAAAACTTTAAACCATTTAAGACTGATGCAAAACATTTAAAACATTCCAAACATTTTAAAAGGGGCCTTTGGGGTCAGGCCTGGTCTTCTCCATCCACCTCCACCAATACCTTGACTATAACAGGTGAAACACGTGCCCCAGTATATTCAGGAGTGGAGAAAGGGCAAACACACACCGGCAGAGGGGTTCTCCCAAAGGTTGGCGGGAGTTATGGTATTAGCAATACCCAAAACTCTGGTAGGAGACCCAAACAGACCCTATAGAGGGCTATAACAGGTGTAACACGTGCCCCAGTATATGCAGGAGTGAAGAAAGGGCAAACAAACACCAGCAGAGGGTTCTCCCAAAGGCTGGCGGGAGTTATGGTATTAGTGATACCCAAAACTCTGTTAGGAGACCCCAACAGACCCTATAGAGGGCTAAAACAGGTATATCAGATGCCCCAGTATATGCAGGAGTGGAGCAAGGGCAAACACACACAGGGCTTTTACTCAAAGGTTGGCTAGAGTAATGGAGAAAGCAGCCCCCAGAATTCTGGGAGACCAGAAAGACCCTTATAGAGGGCTAAAACAGATATACCAGATGCCCCAGTATATGCAGGAGTGAAGCAAGGACAAACAAACACAGGGCACAGGGCTTTCCCCCAAAGTTTGGCTGGAGTAATGAGGGAAGCAGCCCCCAGAACTCTGGGAGCCCCCCAAAAAGTGTTTCCTATATTTAAAAGTTAAAATTATTTAAAAGTTTAACAAAAAAAACCCAAGAAAATGTATGGCGTTTGGTAGACCTAGGTCCCCAAGGAGAGCAAAGGTGATTCCCAAAGCTTCCCCCCCCCCCCAAAAATAAAAGAAAATGCTTTCTCTTGTCACCTCCCGCCCCACCGTCCAATTTCTGGAAGTCGCTCGCTTGTTTGCAGCACCAACCCCAATGCCCAACAAAGCAGCCTGAGCCTAGCCTTCCCTTGCTTTCCCCTTCCAGCTTCTCCCTTCTTCTTCTTCCTCTCCCTTCCTTCCCACCCAGCAGACTGAAACTGAATGAGCCATGCCGTGTGCGCTGCGGCTTTTTAAATACCAATGGATGCCTGACCCCGCCCTTCTAGATATGTTTGTTTTCCCCTCATTGGCTAGAGGAAAGCAGGTGGTTACATGCTTGTTCTGCAGCCAATGAGGGGAAGACAGCAAGAGAAGGGTGGAAATCATGCCGATCTCTTAAGGATTCCTAAACGAATATGGCGCCTGTGACTTCAAAATTGAAACGTCACTTCCAGGTTGCTTAAAGTGCGTCAAAAACAGTTCAATTGTAAGTTTGAAATGAATTTAAAATGACTTTCAGAGGGATACGATGAACCTAACCAGGCCTAATATCCAGCATTCTCAGAAGGAAATATTTTGGTTTCATTTTAATCTTTATATGTAGCATTTTCTGTATTCTATCATGAATTTCTCTCCAATACTTCTTGTCATTTTCACACATCCACTATGAGTGGAAGTATGTGCCTCTCCATTCCCCACATTTCCAACATTTGTTTGATGTGTTTTTGTAACAATTTGCAAGTTTTTGTGGAGTTACATCACTCCTGTAACAATATAGACAAGCAATCTTAGAGTGTAAAATAGTGGCATACAACTTCATAGCCATGGTGCAAAAGGAAAAATGGGATGAGAAGATAAAAATAAACACAAATTTCAATGATCAAGAGCCACGCCAAAAGCTCTTTCACAGTACACAATTGAAGCATCATGATTACATTGTTATCTGCCATGGCTACATCATTTGGAATCCTGGGATTTGTAGTTCAGTGAATCATTAGAGCTCTCTGGTGAAGATTTTTAATATTTCTCCCTAAAATGCAGGTCTTATTATTCCAACTGAAATAACGACAACCTCTCTCTTAACAAATCATACTAAGAAAATCCCATAATAGTTTTGCCTTCATGTTTCCATCAGTGGAAGCAACTTGAGGGCAACAATAACAACAATGAAAGAGTTTCAAATAACATAAAGCTCTTAAACATGATAAGAACTATTAAGGGAGAAGAGGATTGGCTGTCAATTCCAACCAAGCCAAAAGAATAGGCCTTTGTTCCTCATCTTGTCCTGTGGTTCCCCCAGGTGGGATGGCTTTGAATGAATATTCTGGTAGAGGAGAAGCCAAATGGGACTTTGTTCCAAGTGTGCGGGGACCTGAAAAATACAGGTTATTCCCAACAACAATGGACTCATTAATGGATGGAATAATGACTCATAAATGTTGTCTTCCTAGGACCTGAAAAATACAGGTTATCCCCAACAACAATGGATTCATTAATGACTCATAAATGTTGTCTTCCTAGGACCTGAAAAGTACAGGTTATCCCCAACAACAATGGACTCATTAATGGATGGAATAATGACTCATAAATGTTGACTTCCTAGTCGTTCCAGGATCTGCCACAGACCTTTTCTACTCACCGTGTCGAAGGCTTTGGTGAGGTCAACAAATACACCTAATGATGTGAGCTGGAATCTAAGGAGACATGTACCAAATAAATGAATTAGCCTTTAAGAAAGGGTTGGGAGTCACCTGGCACAACCACAAGTTGTCTGGCTGCAGTTGCCATAAGCATTTGCCAACAGAGCCAATGGTAGAGAACAATAACATTGTATTGCAACAGCATCTCTGTGGGGATTCTGCTGTAATGTCTGTCCTCCTTGGAATTATTTGTATTTGTCCATTTAGGTCATTTTCACTTGCCATCATCCCAGTTTATTGTCCCATCAATGAAATTAGCCCACCCACCTCATTTGTTTTATGTAGCTAACTTTCTATACCAGTGGTTTTCAACCTGTGGGTCCCCAGGTGTTTTGGCCTACAACTCCCAGAAATCCCAGCCTGTTTACCAGCTGTTAGGATTTCTGGGACTTGAAGGCCAAAACATCTGGGGACCCACAGGTTGGGAACCATTGTTCTATAGTATACAAAAGGGCATGGTTTGCATTTTTTCTTCATGCATCCATAGAAATGTCAAGGAACTACAGGCAAAATTTCCGCATGATATTTTAGAATCATTTATTTTCAGAAGTCAATAGTCTGTTGGTTGCTGGAAAGATAACTAAATTATAAGCTTTCAAGAATTCTAATTAACAGTTAGTCATATTCTTAGCTAGTGGAACAAAACTGGGAAAGAGAAAACATTCATTCCTGGCAAAAAGGAGGATACTTTTCAGGTAGCAAAAAACTTGAAATGAAAACTGTTATTTCTGGGTTTTTTAATTACTGCATGACTTACCACTAATTGATTATGAATAATTGCTTTTGGAGTATTTTAACAACATGATTAAATTACATAATATATTTGATATATTGTTTTACAGATCAAGACTGCACTCTGTGTATATTATTCACCAGGACTAGACTTTATCTCAGGACATATTATCATCCTGTTTAGATGTTCTATAACAGGGGTAAGCATCATGCAGCCCTCCAGAACTTGCTGTGTTATAAATCCTGGCAGCCTTAGCCGGAATAGCCAATGGTAAAGTATGCCAGGAATTTTAGTCCAGGAACCTCTCAAGAGCTGCATGATTCCTTGCAAAATTTAGACTCAATTGCATTCAATGAGACTCACAGAGGTTATGACTAATGCAGTAGTTCCCATCCATGCCAATGACTTTTTTCTGATTGGAACTAACAATGAGTTTAGCTCCCAATTCATGCACTGATGTATGATGGGCCTTTGGTACCCTGGGATCTGGTTCCAGGACCCTCTCTTGATACCAAAATCCATGGATGATCAAGTCCAATTATATATAATGGTTTAGTAAAATGTTGTCACTTATATAAAATGGCAAAATCAAACTTTTCTTTTTTCTTCTTTTTAATATATATTTTCAAGCTATTGGTGGTCAAATCCATGAATACTGGGGAAGACAGCTGCAAATTCGACTGATAGTTCAAACATAAGGTGGGATATTAAAAATATTCTCTGGCAGTGAAGAAAACCTCCCCATACATGAGTAGACAGGTTCATCGTAGGCACAGTGGAAGGTAAGAGCGCATGGAGATCTGCCCACTAACATTTCATGGTATTTTATTCCTGTAGCTCTGTAGTTATGTCTTTGTTATTGAGGAAAGGGATTACTATACTATGACCCCTGTATTCATGGGGTATACATTTCAAAAAATCCTCATGGATATCTGAAATAGTGAATAATTAACCATAGGCCCCTTCTACACTGCCATATAAAATTTAGATGATTTGCTTTGAACTGGATTGTAGTTGAGTGTAAAAAGTAAATGTAAAGGTTTCCCTTGACATTAAGTCTAGTTGTCTCCCACCCTGAGGGGTGGTGCTCATCTCCATTTCTAAGCCAAAAAAACCCAAACGGCATTGTCAGTAGACACTTCCTAGGTCATGTGGCTAGCATGACTGCATGGAGCGCGGTTACCTGCCCACCAAAGTGGTACCTATTGATCTACTCACATTTGCATGTTTTTGAACTGCTGGGTTGGTAGAAGCTGGGCCAAGCAGTGGGAGCTCACTCTGCTCCCCAGATTCGAACCACTGACCTTTTGGTCAGCAAATTCAGCAGCTCAGTGGTTTAACTACTGTGCCACCAGGGAACCTCTGTAGTTGAGTGTAAACTCATATATTCCAGTTCAAAGCAGGTAATGTGGATTATGTGTGCTGATACTCTGGATTATATGGCTATGTAGAAGGGGCCTTACACTTTGACTATACTTTGACTGAAAGCATACCATAGAATTGCACTGGAGAACCAGGAGAAGCTTATAAATGGGGAAATATTTTTGGAGTGTGAGACCGTGGTTATCAAATCTGTGGTTAAGGGGGCCACACCATACATGTTTTTAGGTGTTTGTAATTGGATACTTCCAAACTCTATTTAATGTCAAATCATAGTAGAGTTGGAAGAGACCACATAGCCAACCCCCTGCCATGCAGGAAAAGCACAAAGTACCCAGTCTCTGTTTAAAAGCTTCCAAGGAAGGAGCTTCCACCACACTCTGAGTCAGAGAGTTCAACTGCTGAATAGCTCTTACAATCAATAAGTTTTTTAAATTTTCAGGTGGAATCTCCTTTCTGGTAATCTGAACCCATTGCTCTGAGTCTGGAATAAATCAACTAATTAATTTGCCACAAATCAGAGGGGGGGAGGAGGGGGGGAGAGATTGTTGTTGAAAGGAGAATCTTGATATTGTGGGATTGTAGCAACGCAGTTCTCGTTCGTGCCTGGGGGGCAAGGGGCATCCCCAGGGGTCCCACTTGCATTAGAGCCAGCTGGAGCTGAGGTAGATTCTGAGGAGGATTTGGAGGGG
Source organism: Anolis apletophallus (assembly GCA_030556195.1). Taxonomy (NCBI): domain Eukaryota; kingdom Metazoa; phylum Chordata; class Lepidosauria; order Squamata; family Anolidae; genus Anolis; species Anolis apletophallus. The sequence goes on along the minus strand of JARBWK010000007.1, from coordinate 64,344,214 downwards.
TTGGAAGAAGGGGATTTTGAGTTAGCTGGGCCTTTTTCCCCCACAGAGAGCCTGGCGTGGGATCCTGGCTGGCCTGATTCTTACGAGGACCTGGAAGGCCAGATGGATTCTGTAAGCAGTGATAGTGAAGATTACGAACGGCCCGGGGGGGGTTCGCAAGAAAGAATGTGGGAAACCACGGAGGAGGAGGCCCGGGAAGTTGATAGGGAGTCAGACTCTCACGAAGATAGGGACGCAGGTGCTGGGAGGCAAGGACGAACCTTTGATAGGAGACGGAACATCGAGGCTAGCAGAAGGGGCTGGTTTCACAGCCTAGACCGACCGCGGTCTCGCAGCACAGATTGGAGGAGGAGAAGTCTAGAGCGTCGGGGGCCTTGCCAGGGGGATTAAGTATAGGATCCGTGGGAACGGATCTTCAGTACCTCGGCCACGTCTATCCTATACAGATGTGTAGCGAGGCAAGTCCACGTAGCTAAGTTAGGCTAGTGGCCTGCCAAGGAGTATCTTGGATCTTGTATCTTGCTTTGTTCCCTGATCCGCTTTTGCTGAGCGGAGCCCTGCCAAGTCTTTGGAAACTTCCATGCTAAGTTTGCTTTTGGACATTACCTTGCTTTTGGATTACTTTTGATATTTTTATGGACAATTACCTTTTCAACTGTTTCTTATTCTTCAATAAAGTAGTTAGCTGATTATTGTCTTTGTGTGTGTGATTAAGGGGCCGGCCAAGGTCTTGCATCGTGACAGGGATTCTTACTTCTTCTGTGTGACTACCTTCATTTCTTTAAAGCTGTTCAGATCACTGTAATGTCTGTATCAAAATTATCATGCCCTTCTTTGAAATTACTCTTGGCCACAGTTTATTTTTCTGCTTTATGAAAGCATTTTTCAGCTGTCTTTCTCCATAGAATGAGACAAGGAATATGTCTGCTTGTAACTCAAATTTTAAAAAGAACGTGTAAAGATTTTGTGCAGAGAGAAAATGGGCCGATCCCTCTTTTATGAATTCATCGACACTGGAAGATGCTTGAATTATTGCAGGGGAATTATGAAATAGAGAAAAAACACTGCAACAATAATCATAAAGCTGAAGGGGGACACATAAACCTTCACACTTCAACACCAATGTAACTACCGATGAGAGAAAGAAAATGAAAACTTTGGTAAAGTTAAACATTCAACATGATGCCTAACAAAAAAGATAATCATTATTTGTTTCACGCTGAGTGGTTTGGCATTTTGAAACACACTATCTGTGGGTCAGTGTCTGAGAAATGAATGTAAATGAGCAGTCCCTGGACAACATTAAGACTGTTATGATGATGTCATACTAATTCAAAAGCCTAAACTTAATTTGAAGCCCTTCCTGCAATCACACCGGAGGAGAAAATAAACAGTGCTTTAATTCAGGATTCCTTGGACTGGTATCCTATAAACATTTGACTAAAACTCCCACCATCATTTGGCCATTGCATCACTATTTTTCAAACTGCAGAATGATCCCCTGTCACAAACACTGCATTTTTCTCATCAATGGGTTGGAGAATCCAGTCTGGGTTTTCTTCTGAACTTTAAAGGATTTATCCAAAGTGCTTGATTAATTTTTATAGAAGGTTTCAATACCTTCTATAGAGCAGAACAGATTCACAGTCCCACTGGCATAAAAATTACCAGCTATTACTGAGAGAAGAACATTAAAATATGGTTGAAACTTTCAAGGGTAAGATCTTGAGGAAAACAAACCCTTCCTTCTTCTCGTACCACTGCTAAATCCAAGCCAAACTTGAAGTGAAATTAGTACACAGTCTGTTTTTACATGATAGATTTTTCTTCACTAAATAGCTGGTATAAGGCCCTTCCACACAGCCATGTAACTCAGAATATCAAGATAGGTAATCCACAATATCTGCTTTGAACTGGGTTATCTGGTCCACACTGCCATATAATCCAGTTCAAATTGGATTTTATACAGCTGTGAAGAAGAAACCACCAAATATTCCAAAACAGACTGAGAATATGACCTGGAAGGGGTGGGGGATCTCCTATAACATTGGCTGAAGTCCGCGTAGTTGCCACAATGCCAAGCTAAAGTTCCTCTTGTTATGAAGAGCAAATATGGTGTGTATGTGATAATTATTGAGACGACATGGGAGCAAAAGGTCATAGACTCTTCCCCATATGCCATGTCATATTCCAACTCCATTCCCCACTGCTATTATAGAAAAATAAAAAGTTAAAGATTAGATTTCAGTTGGCTGAAGATCTGTAATTGTAAACAGTGGGTTCAAAATGCAGGAAGAACACTTGGAGAAAATTCAATTAAAGTATGCAAAAATAAGTACCCTGTATATTCGTAACAGCAGCAATAGGAGATATAACTGCTATTGTAAATTGTTCTCAGGCTTAGTTTGCATACTGTAATAGAATTGTCTCAAAGTAATTTCATGGCCATTTGACCCCATTATTTGTCATACTTCTTCCCTTTTATTTTCCTCTTGTTACCTACTGTTATGTGTTATGAAGCCAGTTTAGATTTATGACAATTCAATGAACAAGAGACCTCCAGTAATCTCAGGACTGTAGCTTTCTGGATTGATTCAATCCATCTGTCATACAGTCTCCCTTTTTTCCTACTGCCTTCAACTTTTTCTGGCCATCCAGTAAACTTTTTATGGTGTTTTGACTGTGGACCTCAAACGGATGTTAGGTTCCATTTCCATGCACTGCAGAAACAAAGCCCCATAGAGGCCATCACATGGTGTAAGGGAACTTCTGATGGGACTCTATGGGGCTTTATTTCTTCAGCGTATGGAAAGGAAGCCTAGCAGCCATATTCAGGAGTTGGGTGCTACCCAACTCCAGGCAGCAGAAAACAAGAGAAAGACGAGATAAGCACGTGGGATGGCTGGCCATCCCAAAAGACAGGGAAAGACAGAACAGGGTAAAACTGTTCCCTCTGCTTCCCCCACCTATTTTTATGTGGCACATTGGCAGATAGCAGCTGACAAAGCCGTTTATCGTAACACACAGTTTGAAAAGCTCTGTCCTAGAGCAGGGCTGTCCAACTTCTACCGGACCTGTGGCCGGAATTCCAGTTACTGATGACCTGGGGGGCCGAAGGGTCTGCCTCCGCCCCCGGCTCCGCCCCTCCCCGGCTCCACCCAGGCTCTGCCCCCTCCCAGGCTCCACCCCATCCCCCCCCCCCCCCTCCCGGCTCCACCCTCTCCCCGCCTTGGAGGTGTCTGTGGAGGACACCGGGGCTTTGACTTGGAGATAGAGATGAACACCAAAATCCCAGTCTCAAGTCCCAGTCCCTGCTTTGAACTGGATTATATTGCAGTGTGGACTCAGGGCCCTTCACACAGCCATATAACGCAGAAGATCCAGGCAGGAAACCCCACAAAACCTGCTTTGAACTGGATTATATTGCAATGTGGACTCAGGGCCCTTCACACAGCCATATAACGCAGAATATCCAGGCAGGAAACCCCACAAAACCAGCTTTGAACTGGATTATATTGCAGTGTGGACTCAGGGCCCTTCACACAGCCATATAACGCAGAATATCCAGGCAGGAAACCCCACAAAACCTGCTTTGAACTGGATTATATTGTAGTGTGGACTCAGGGCCCTTCACACAGCCATATAACGCAGAAGATCCAGGCAGGAAACCCCACAAAACCTGCTTTGAACTGGATTATATTGCAGTGTGGACTCAGGGCCCTTCACACAGCCCAGAAGATCCAGGCAGGAAACCCCACAAAACCTGCTTTGAACTGGATTATATTGCAATGTGGACTCAGGGCCCTTCACACAGCCATATAACGCAGAATATCCAGGCAGGAAACCCCACAAAACCAGCTTTGAACTGGATTATATTGCAGTGTGGACTCAGGGCCCTTCACACAGCCAGCCATATCCAGGCAGGAAACCCCACAAAACCTGCTTTGAACTGGATTATATTGTAGTGTGGACTCAGGGCCCTTCACACAGCCATATAACGCAGAAGATCCAGGCAGGAAACCCCACAAAACCTGCTTTGAACTGGATTATATTGCAATGTGGACTCAGGGCCCTTCACACAGCCATATAACGCATAATATCCAGGCAGGAAACCCCACAAAACCAGCTTTGAACTGGATTAGATTGCAGTGTGGACTCAGGGCCCTTCACACAGCCATATAACGCAGAATATCCAGGCAGGAAACCCCACATAACCTGCTTTGAACTGGATTATATTGCAGTGTGGACTCAGGGCCCTTCACACAGCCATATAACGCAGAATATCCAGGCAGGAAACCCCACAAAACCAGCTTTGAACTGGATTATATTGTAGTGTGGACTCAGGGCCCTTCACACAGCCATATAACTCAGAATATCCAGGCAGGAAACCCCACAAAACCTGCTTTGAACTGGATTATATTGCAATGTGGACTCAGGGCCCTTCACACAGCCATATAACGCAGAATATCCAGGCAGGAAGCCCCACAAAACCAGCTTGAACTGGATTATATTGTAGTGTGGACTCAGGGCCCTTCACACAGCCATATAACTCAGAATATCCAGGCAGGAAACCCCACAAAACCTGCTTTGAACTGGATTATATTGTAGTGTGGACTCAGGGCCCTTCACACAGCCATATAACGCAGAATATCCAGGCAGGAAACCCCACATAACCTGCTTTGAACTGGATTATATTGCAATGTGGACTCAGGGCCCTTCACACAGCCATATAACGCAGAATATCCAGGCAGGAAACCCCACAAAACCAGCTTTGAACTGGATTATATTGTAGTGTGGACTCAGGGCCCTTCACACAGCCATATAACTCAGAATATCCAGGCAGGAAACCCCACAAAACCTGCTTTGAACTGGATTATATTGTAGTGTGGACTCAGGGCCCTTCACACAGCCATATAACGCAGAATACCTGCTTTGAACTGGATTATATTGCAGTGTGGACTCAGGGCCCTTCACACAGCCATATAACTCAGAATATCCAGGCAGGAAACCCCACAAAACCTGCTTTGAACTGGATTATATTGCAGTGTGGATTCAGAGCCCTTCCACACAGCCATATAACCCAGAATACCTGCTTTGAACTGGATTATCGGAGTCCACACTCATATAATCTGGTTTAAAGCAAATAACATGGGATTTTATTCAGATGTGTGGAAAGGAAGGCAAATAAGAAGCCAGGGCCCTTCCACACAGGCCTATAACCCTGAATGATAAGGCATAATATTCATTCTGCCTCTGCTAATAATAATAATAATAATAATAATAACAACAACAACAGGTTCCTGGAGTAGGAGACCTCCAAGGGCCATCCAGGGCCATCCAGTCCAATCTCCTTCTGCCATAAGGGGAAAACACAATCAAAGCATTCCTCACAGATGGCCATTCAGCCTCTGATGATAATAATAATAATAATAATTACAATGGGTTCCTAGAATAGGAGACCTCCAAGGGCCATCCAGTCCTACCTCCTTCTGCCATAAGGGGAAAACACAATCAAAGCATTCCTCAGCCATGTTGAATCAAACCTAAACTCTCCTGAGAGCAACAGAAAGTACTGAACCTTGAGTTTGGGAGTTCTCCTCCATCCAGAGAGCACTGTGGACTCAAATAATGATGGATCAGGACCAAACTTGGCACGAAGCCTCAGGAGAGGAGGAAGCCGGAAAGGGAATGAATGAGCACCCCCCCTGCTCCGAATTCGGCCCCGCCCCTTTTTCGCTCTGGCCACGCCCCCTCTCACTCGTGCACTCTCTCTCTCCTTCCCTCTTTCCTTCAGGTGGTGGAAAAGGGAAGGAATGAAGGGGGAAAGAGAGAAAGAAGGAGGGAGGGAGAGGGAGGGGGGAGGGAGGGAAGTAGGAGGAGGAAGAGAGCCTGCTCCTCCTCCCTGCCCCGCCCCTCACCCCCCGCCGCCGAAAAAAATAAATAAAAAATATTCAAAAAATATTCCAAAAAAATATTCCAAAAAAATATTTTTAAAATTTTTTTAATCTTGAAAGGCAGATATCTTGCAGGAGGGTAGGGGGCCATGGGGAAGGGGCTGGGGGGCCGTATACGGCCCGGGGGCCGCCAGTTGGACAGCCCTGTGCTAGAGGATAGCTGGAAATTCCAAGGCAATCCAGCTTTTGTTGGGCCCCAGTTATGATACGTTCCAACCAACCTTGTTAAAGGTTAGTTGTGATTTCTCAATATATGAAAACCGCCCAATTCAAGATTCCTACTGTACACAGCAGTTTAACTCTAATTTAAATCCGACTTAGTACAAATCCATTGAAATGAGTGCAACTTGTTAGTCACATCTAACTCAGGTTCCATTCATTTCCATGGATGTATGGAAGGTAGGACTAAAATTGGATTAAGTCCCTTGCTCATGCTGAGCGTTTTTGTCAAATAATATATAATTTTTCCTGCTTCTGTTCTAGAAAATGTATTTAAAGCACAAGGTATTGCAAACAGGGAAGAAGCACATGGCACAGAAAGAAGCACCTTGCAGTGGTGGATCTTTTCAGACTTCCCTTGTGCTCAGAAGAGAGATACAGCTTGACAATAAACCCCACGTTTTACAAATGCAAAATCAAAAGAAAGGAGGGGGAAAACATTTACTGACAAAGACGTTACTGAAAATGCTAATTTCGACTTCCAAAGAATTTTCCGTGTTGTTTGTAAATCAAAGCTCACAGTCATCTAGCAATGTATCCTTTAATCAAACAAAGTCACTTTGTCAGTTAGTCAGTGATCTTCAATCAATATATTATTTTAGTTCTCATACCTTTTGAGAAATTATTTGCTTCTAGTTATGTTTTGGTGACAAGGTACACAAACACACACATACCATGACTTCCTATAATTTACTGCATTTTAGTATTTTATTTCCTGAATTCCGATAAGGAACACTGCTCTCAGAAATTCAGTGAAAACAATAACTACTATCATCAGAACTCATTTTTGTATCTCTAAAGCACAACAGGTTAAAAGCTAAAGAAAAGACCAGTTTTGATAGAAAGGGCATTTTTACATTATGCAATTACAGCACTATGATTCCACTTTAACTGTCTTGGTGTCATCCTATGGAATATTGACATTTATGAGTTAGAGTTTTTTGGCTGAGAATATGGGTAGAAATATAGTAAATAAATAAATAATACATAAAATAAAATACAATAAAATATATGAAAAGAAACTAATACAAAATAAAAACAGGGTACAACAAAAATAACAAAGACATTAAGCTGAGTGGGTAGGGCCAAGTACAACGGATAGGATTTTAAAACCCTGGGTGAGGTGGATAAGTAGGGTAATGTATCTGGTGGAAGGTTCAGATGGGACAACCAATGGGGTTTAATGTCAACTGATTACTTTCTTAGACCTTTAAAATTTTCATTCATCAGAGACATCAATATAATACAAGTGAAGCTAAGATCCCAATTGCAATCTGAGTTCAGATTAAAACAGGTGAATGTGATGTTAGTAAAGTCAAGTCACAGCAGGACTACAACCTTCTCATGAATTCAGCCTTGGAGATCTTCCATCTATAGGTTTGCCAGAAGGAAAGGTTGACTTGATGGTAAACAACAAGAATCACAACAATGTACCAATGTACCAAAATACAACAAGATTAAAACATCAGCGTTAAAACAACGATCAGCAATCCAATTAAATTAAAAATGAATATTAAGAGCAGCATTCACATTCCTAGCCATGAAGAACAGGTACATACAGCACCTTACACTGATAGACAGCTGAAACTAAACAGAATAATTTTGTAACTAATTAAGCTGTGTTAATTAATGAGCTACATCTAAATGGCCCAGGAGCATTTCTACCCACACAAAGAGATGTTTATTATGTCTTGACTGGGAGCAGAGGTTTTCTTCCCTTACCATCATTATCCATTAAATTGACGATTCCCTTGAGGAAGAAAACAATAGGCAAGTAGAACAAAGTCTAGAAGTACAGAAAGTTCAGATATCACCTAAGGGCCCTTCCACACAGCTATATAACCCAGAATATCAAGGCAGAAAATCCCACAATATCTGCTTTGAACTGGGTTATCTGAGTCCACACTGCTATATCTAACAGTTCAAAGCAGATAATGTGGGGTTTTATTCAGCTGTGTGGAAGGGTCCTTAGTAATTTGTGCACATTTTCTTGCCAGCTAATTTTGCATGTCAAAGTTCACAGCCTACCATGAATTTAAGTTTCTGCTATAACCGATTCGACTTTCCTTAGAGTATGGGTCATCGCAGACGTAATACTTTTGATGTCAATAGTTACTAAATTTATGAAATGTGATTTCCGTGTATTAGGATTATAATATAAGTGCAATGCTCCAGGGAATGCCTCTGAGGAAGGCGTAAAAACTCTTGGCGAAACGGTTGAGTTCTCGATATGATACCGTAAGGCACCCAAGAGGAACATTTGTACTTTTTGGTTTACACAGCAACAATTACTAATAGATCAACACAGGAGCCGTGGAGCTTGTCCGTTGGATCTGGTGAACTTTGGAACTAATTAAAAGACGCAATTGATCTTTTCTCCTCTATATCGGATTATAATTCGCGTATAGATCAACATAGGAGCCGCGGAGCTTGTCCGTTGGATCTGGTGAACTTTGGAACTAAATAAGAGACTTATTAGATCTTTTCTCCTCCATATCGGATTACAGCAGACTGGGAATTTACAGTGTGGTATACATTGGAGACAGATATAAGCTGCTATCTTTTTATAGCCAGTTCCAAAGAAGAATCCTCCGCACCGGACTATATTGGATTATTCGGACTACAGACTCTCAGCCCTATGATCATCAATTACGCTAAGTATTATATGTACTTTTAATAACTGTATTGGAACTGGGTATTGTGCTGGTTGCATTAGACAGGCTGCTGCTCTCACCTAGGCTGTGTAAACTTGAATTTGAAATATTTGATATAAATTAATTGTTCAACGGTTTTCACCTTTTGATTGCTAGAAATTCTTTGCTTCGTTCACGTGTTGTTGTAGTTTCAAGGTACTACAGCTTAACCCATTGTTGTTATAGATTATGCCATGGCCACAAGTTGGACATTTAGATTGTGATTTTTTTAAAAACCCCAACAGATAAAATTACGGAAAAATGGTAAAGAACCCCACATTTAAAGACAGAGGTAAAAACAATGCCTGTTACATTTGTAACTAGAATTATCATATGGAACAGGAGAAGAATTCTCCTCCATTCATCTGTCTGCAACACTTGGAGGAAGCCAAAATTGTAGGAGCTCTGAGCCTGACCATTCCTTACAGCAAGAACTTAGAAAAAATGTGGGGGGTTTTTTGCCACAACTCTCACAATTTGAAGCATGCTTGTTGGGGCACCCTGGTCATTGTAGGGCAAAAAAAGTAAGCTCTGATTATAGCTAAACAAAGTGTCGCAGCAGACGCCAGTTCAGAGAGCCAAACCCAATTGAAGTGTAAATAGTTTTTTTCAATATTCACAGAGTCTCTGGAGATAAGTATTTGCAAAACAAAAGCACTTAATGGTCAGTGAAAAGGTTAACAAAAGGAAGCCTTAACTGGCATGAAAACAAACAGGGAGAAAAAGCCTGCATTCAAAACGCCAAAACTCTTTAGCAAAATCAAAGCAAAACAAACAGAGAAAGGCACGTTGAGGGCAGCAGAGAAGATGTCGTCGTCAGAATCAATCCAAGGTCATCAGCATTGAAGTCATCAAAGGGTTGTCCAAGAAGGTATCCAAAGGGACGTAGGAGAGACGTAATCCAGGAGCCAGGCCAAGGTCAAGGAGAGGAGATTGACATAGAAGCGAAGACACAACCCACAGCCCAACTGAGGAGCAATCCAGTGGAGTTCAAACCCCACCACAGGAAGCAGCAGAATCAGTCTGGAAACAAGGCTTCAAGATACAAGATGACAGGATACAAGATGCAAGAGTCCTAGGATCCAAAGGCAACTCCTTGCTAGCCACAGAGGTTAGTCCCAAAATGCCCACCTTTTAAGCTCACTACAAGTCAGATCCACTTGATGAGATCGACGCCATATCATCATCTTCAGGTGTTACTCTCCCAGCAACTGCTGCCCTTTGACTGACCCTCCAAGATTTCCACCTGTGGAAGACTTAGAACATCCCCCCCATTGTCTGGGGACTCTGAGGGCCAATCCTGATCATCAGTGAATCCCACCCAGGTGTCTGAACTTGTGGGTTCCTCACAAGCCCTCTGAATTTCTCTTACTTGAGTCCAATCCATTTCAGTAGAAATGTCCTCTGTACTCTGACTCCCATCATTCCCAGAGAATCCCTCAAATTTTTCAGAGTCTGTAGGTGCTATAATTATTTGCTTGACTCTCTTGAGTTGTAAGTGATCCTCTTCACTTGACTCATGAGCAAGCCTCTTCCTGCAAACACCAGTACTCCTGTTACAAACAGCCCCACCCAGTTCCATACTCTCCCCAGATGCTGAGCCATCAGAGTCTTCTGAATCACTACTATCAGTAGCAGCTGGAGGCTCAATCACATCACAAAGATACTGTGTGCTCTAGCTATAACCAAGCTTCAAATGGAAGATAAATGCTGCTCCAGGCAACTGGAAAACATATAGCCAAAACCTATTTCTTCCTGCTGAATTAAAATCATTGGAAAGTATTAATAAATTGGCTCATCTCCTCATTTGCATGCCTGGCAATAACCAGTTCAAAGCAAGCCTTTGCCCACTTATCTCAAAGCAGTAGGCACAGTGTTACCTATGTCTCCCAGCTTGGAATAGGGCAGTGGGAGAAACAGTGCAGCAAATCAGGCTGCATTAAATCGGTGCAGTGCTAGTTCACAGATGCTAGTATTCCATAAATATTTGGTTAATCACAAAAACAAGCCAACATTTATGGATCTCTGCTCTAAACTTTTCATGAAGCAAGAGAACAGGACAAATGTACATTAACTCCTTTCCAAAGTGGAGACTTTATTGATCTGAAAGTGTGTCCATGTGAACACCTCATACTTTTATTTCTGCTTACAACCTGTTCTATTAGCAATGGCTTTTTTGTATGAATAACAGCAGCAGCAATTCTGTTTCTATTCTGCTCTTCTACTCATATACAGTATATACTCAGAACAGTTAATAAATAAAGGAAAAGGTTTTCCCTTACATTAAGTCTAGTCAAGTCCAACTTGGGGGGTGGGTGGGTGTAGTGCTCATCTTCATTTCTAAGCCGAAGAGCCGGCATTGTCCATAGGCGCCTCCTAGGTCATGTGGCCTGTATGAGCACCGTTACTTTCCCACTAAAGTGGTACCTATTGATCTACTCACATTTGCATGTTTTGGCAGAAGCTAAGGCTAACAACATGAGCTCAAACCATCCTGTGGATTCAAACTGCTAACCCTCCAGTCAGCAAATTATGCAACTTAGCAGAATTAACCCACTCCACCACTGCAGCCCCGAACAGTTAATAGTATAGTTCAAAAAATAGTAAATGAAAAATTGGCTGCACATAAGAACATTTTTTTTCAGGATGACAACACAGTTTACATATGCCATTGATCTTTTCCCCAGTTGTTAGACAAACCAGCTTTCAATGACCCAGACAACTTTAAGAGCAATTCCCATTGGTCATGCAGTGAAAATCCCACTTATCTCTGAATTGGATTGGTTAAAAAAAGAGTCACCTCTGGCATAACAAAGAAATGCACATACCTGGGAGCTTAAAAAGTTAAACAACTGCATGTTTTATCCAAAGTGTAAACACAGCTTTTTACAAAATGCAATCAACAGAAATGAAAATTAAACTCTTCTTTCTTTTTTTTAAATATTTGCTGACTGAAATTATTCAGAGCTGTGATATAATTTCCATTCATTTGGGTAGCTATAAATACATGGCATCCATAAACTGAAATTGTGTTTACTTATTTATGCTCCTCAATTACCGCCTGTTATTGTCCTGAATTAGCTACGATTTGTGATCAAAGTATTCTTTGCTTTCAAATAAATTGGGAAACAGATAACTTTTTACTGCAACTCGCTGGTTCAAGAAAGAATCATCAGACGGAATGAAACAATGGAGTGTATCAGTCCCAGCCTATAACTTGCATCACAATCAAAGTAGGTCTCTATTGATCATCATCACTGTCTAGTTAATGAGGACCCAAGTAAATGCAAACTGCTTCCTTGTTGTACAGCAGGCTCTTTATGGCTTTTCAGTTTTGCTGGCAACCATGACAACACATAGAAAAAAAGAGAAAGGAAGGTCAGGTACATAGATCTCAATGAAATGTGGCATTTTCATGACCTGTTTTCACTGTCGGCCTTCTCAATGCTGAGCCCTATAATATATGACTGGAAAAAATGGGTCAGGATCACAAGGGGCCCTTCCACACAGGCCCAAATCCCAAAATGAACTGGGATTTTATATCACAGTTCCTCTCAGGGTTGAGGCCCCACACTAGCCCCAACCCCCATGATTTTGCTAGGGGAAGGGGCTACATGTCTGGAGAGAGGAGGAGAGCATCTAATCAGCCCTCAGCCCTCCCCCTTTCCCACTAAACATACCAAAGGGGTCTAGCTGTATCTTTAGGCATTTTGGAAAAAGCTTGTGATGTGCCAACATGAAGAGGGAAGAGGGGAGCCCCCCTTACCTCTCCAAACCTCCTGACATGTCATTTTGATGCATCATAAGCTTTCTCTGAGGAGCCTGAAGATGCAGCCAGGCACCTCTGGTAAGTTTAGTGGAAAAATGGGGGTCTGGGAGGGGAGAGTGCGATGCTATCCTGATCTTTCACACTCTTAGAGCCTGAAGAACTAGAATGGCAATGGGGATTGACCCCCCCCCCCGGATCACAGAAGGCAGTCCTGAAAGTCAATCCCCACAGATGCAATACCTGTCTATCCAGACATTTTATTAATCTGGAGTACAGTGGAAAATCCCAGTTCACTCCAGATGAATATATATTAACCTTAGGCATCATTTGGATGTTTACCTGAAACTCATCGTGGGTTTTGTTTCTGTGAGAAGGGCCTTTGGTGTTGCTTGAAAAAAATGATCCTATACAGAAATAAGGTATGGATTCTTCTCACCTGTGTTTTGTTTGAATTATATTTTTCTATGACCACATCTACACTGCCATTATAATGCAGATTGAACTGGATTATATGGCAGTGTAGACTCACTTAATCCAATTCAATCTGCCTTATATGAGTCTACACTGACTATATGATGCAGTTCCATCTGCATTATAATGGGAGTGTAGATGGGGGCCATTTCAATCTCCATATACAATTCCTCCATTTCTAATTTCTTGAGTATTTCCAATCCATCAATGGATGAACCTGTCCCACCTCCAAAGTCACTAGATCTCTACAGTTTTGCTGGTGAGGTAGCCAATTAGGATGGGGCAGTCTTAGACTAAATCTATACTGCCATATGCCATTTGTAGCCCTACATAATGTAGTTCAGTGTAGTTAAACTGCCTTACCTTGACCACTGATACTATGTAGCTACCTGAATGGATGTAAATACTAATTGTATGTTTCAAACTGCATTATATGGCAGTGTAGATTCATCCATAGAAGAGACGGACAAGTCACATCATATACATGTAGTCTAGAACATTATTCAAAAGTGAGGAGAGATTTGGTAGCAAGTTTTCAAATTATTCAGCCTAGAAGGATTGTTCTGTGTTAACCCTGGGGGATATTTTTGAAGGCCAGATTAGGGAAAACATGAAACAGTGAAACATACAATTGATTTTCATTGTGCGTTATTTATTTATTTATTTATTATTCAAATTTGCTAGACTGCCCCTCCCAAGGCTCGGGGCGGTTTCCAACGCAGTAAAATACAAAAGACATCCTAAAACATCATAAAAGCATTACTAAAAACAATCAAATACATCATAAAACAATCCCCCAATCTTCAATATAAAAGGCAGCACAATCTGGTGGCGAGTTAGGTGTTAATGCCAATCATTCGCCGAATGCCTGCCAAAACAGCCAGGTCTTGCAGGCCCTGCGAAAGGCCATCAGGTCATGCAGGGTCGTCGTCTCGGCTGGCAGAGAGTTCCACAAGGTAGGTGCAGCCACTGAGAACGCTCTCTGTCGAGAGCTGGACAACCTGTAAGACCTCACACCTGGGACTTCAAGGAGATTATAATCCCCTGAAGGCAGTGATCTTCTGGGTATATATGGGGTAAGCCGCTCCCTCAAGTACACTGGCCCCAAACCATGTAAGGCCTTGAAAGTCAAGACTAACACTTTGAAGGAAATCCGGAATTCAATGGGTAACCAGTGCAGTTTGCGCAACAGAGGTGTTATGTGAGCTGCTCTAGGAACTCCCAGCAGGAGACGAGCTGCAGCGTTCTGCACCAGTTTAAGCTTCCGGATCGCCGACATATGCCTTGCTGAAGTAACCAGGCTGTAGCTGTTTAATGGCATAGTATATCTGCATAGATCCCTGCTTCTCAAACTGTGAATCCCAGTCACCAAATGGGGTCTCCTTATTTCAATGTTGAGCTCCCAAATGTTTATTCTGAACATCACCTAGTGGCTATTATTAGACCGGGTGCGACGGCACAGCCTGACAGTTTTTAGGTGTGGCTTGCTACTGCTTGGGGGGGAGGGGGTCCTTTGTTGAGGGGGCTTAGCTATCCCTGATTGTTTCTTGTCTGGAATTCCCCTGTGTTTGAGTTTTGTTCAGTGTCCATAAACCCGGGGAAAGTCGGGCAGAAGGAAGAGAAATGGGCGAGGTGGTGCTTGCCAAAGATTCATTAAAAGAATTATTAAAAGAACCGATGGTAATTGATGAAATAAAACTCAGTCTTCACCTACACTGACAATTGATGTACCGTATTTTCCAGCGTATAAGACAACTGGGCGTATAAGATAACCCCCAACTTTTCCAGTTAAAATATAGAGTTTGGGATATACTCGCTGTATAAAACTACCCCTCTTCCAAAACACACCAAACAAAAATTTAAAAAGCATCAGATTTTATTTTAATATGGTAATTTTCCTATTACTGTACCTCCTTCTCTGCCTCTCAGTTCTCGCACATGTGCACCTGCACCGCTTCACTGCAGTCTTCAAGAGCGAGATCTGGGAGGGAGAGGAGGAGGTATGGTAATAGGATACAGACAGGTAAAAGAGGTGTGTTTTTCTGGGCCAAGAGCCATTCTTTTTTTATTTCCATACCCCGGGCGCTCCCGACATCTGCAACTTGCTCCACCCTTCCCTTATTCCTTCCTGGTGAGGTGCCCCTTCACCTCACGATCGAGACAGCATTAAGTCCATGAATCCTGATGAATGGATTTTCTTCTACTGTACTTTTACAGAGTTGCCCTTAATGCTTTCATACAGTTGCTGCATATGGCAGGGATGCGGCCACTGCCATTTTTGAGCTCCCCCCCACCATATGCGGCAACCACAGATTCTCCAATCCGGATTGGAAGTTTCAGCACCCACCCTATAAGATGACTCCTGGCATATAAGTCAAACCCCCTGTATAAAACGACTCCAGCGTATAAGATGACCCCCGACTTTTGAAAAGCTTTCCTTGGGTTAAAAAGTAGTCTTATATGCCAGAAAATATGGTAATTACAAATACACTTCAAACTGCAGCAGGCAAACAACAAATTCCCATAAAAAGAAAACCCTTAATGTGTATCAGCTCTATAAACACTAGGCATGCTAAAATTGAAACGGAAATCTAATTGATTCGTTAGAAATTGTAATTAATGGGACTTTTGTTGTTTTACGGCTCGCTGTCGTGAACCCGGAAGTAGACTTCCTTTACGGCACTTCGCGCGCCATTTTTGTATCTGGGCCGTAAAGCATTCGTATGGCTTCGTTGCCCTTTAAGCGTGTTTTGTCATTGGCTGAGGAGAAAGGCCTCGCGCGCCTCTCTGCCTCTCTCTAGCCTCGATCCAGGCTAGAGAGAAGCAGAGGGGTTGTGAAGCTTTCCAGCTAAAATATAAGCCGACCCAGGCTTGGGTCGGCTTATATTTTAGCTGGAAAGGCACTCCACAACACCCCTCTGCTTCTCTCTAGCCTGGATCCAGGCCAGAGAGAGGCGGAGAGGCGTGCTTTTCCAGCTAAAATATAAGCCGACCCAGGCTTGGGTCGGCTTATATTTTAGCTGGAAAGCGCTCCTCACAAGACCCTCTTCTTCTCTCTAGCCTGGATCCAGGCTAGAGAGAGGCGGAGAGGCGCGGCGAGGCTTTTTTCCAGCTAAAATATATGCTCGACCCAGGCTTGGGTCGGCTTATATTTTAGCTGGAAAGGCCGCTCCGCGCACCTCTGCTTCTCTCTAGCCTGGATCCAGGCTAGAGAGAGAGGCGGAGAGGCGGGCTGGGCTTTTCAGCTAAAATATGCTCGACCCAGGCTTGGGTCGGCTTATATTTTAGCTGGAAAAGGGTCGTGCGCCCTTCTGCTTCTCTCTAGCCTCGATCCATGGATCGAGGCCAGAGAGAGGCGAGGGGGTGAGCGAGGCACCGCGAGCGTGGGGGAAGAGGGGCGAAGAAGAGAAAAGAAGGGATGGGGAACCAAAGAGCAAAGGATGGAATGAAAGAAGAGGGTAGAGAAGGAAGAAAGGAGGGAAAGGGAAATAATAAGGGTGGGGGGGAGAATCGTACTTCACTTTCACAATTGTCCTGAGAGCTAGTAGCTAGTAGCTACTACTTATATTTATGTTATACATTACAGCTCCACTTAATTGCACTGCAGAGGTGAAGGGGAATGTTCCCCCCTTGATTTTAACTGTTTCCCTGCTTTTCCTACTTTAGAACCACTTTAGAATTTCGTTAGTACTTAAGTTACATTTTAGCACTTTTTGGAAATTTTTTTGTAAGTCTTTGATATACTAATCAAAAAAAAAATCCCCCCCCCCATTTGATTTTAGAATCCCGATTTTAGGATTCTAAACCAACCCTAATAAACACCATCTGAGCCTCAAACTGGTTCCAGGAATTGCTATGTAATCATTTGTACAGCAAAACCATTTTATTTTATACTTGTTTGAAATTGAATTAAATGGTCAGTGCTGATTCATCTATGTTTTATGTAAGAGACTACATTAGGAAGAGTCAGCTAAATACAATAGTCTTTATCATGATTGTAATGATGTTGGTGTTTTTACAAAATGTGAACAATGTATTGACTGGTCTACAAACAAATTTGGGGGGCAGAGGTTGAAGAGAATTGATCAACTAGTACATTATAGTAAACTAGACTTATGGATATTTTGTAGGTTTTGATTTCCAGACAGGGTAAAAATAATGTCCAAGTATGGAAGCAAGAAAGCCATATAATATAGAAGGAAGAAAGCAGTATGTACTAGAAAAAACATGAATTTTGTGGACCATAATTTCTGGATAGAATAAAAGACAAAGGACTGCATAGGATCAGTAGCTCTGCTTATATATTCAAACAATTTAAAGAAGGTCTAATGGCTGGATGATCATCCATGAAGTGAAATTAATTATGTTGAAAATGGAAATATAATGTTATATTGAAATATGTATCAAAGCAGATTTAGCCCATCAATCCAGCATTCATTCAGTACATACAAATGAGAAACTGCTTTCCAAGAGGGAACATTGAAGCTATATGCCAAGTCTGAATATTTATTATGTTCAAAAAGAACTTTTGTTTGAAACTGTTTTAGAAAAACCGACTTGATTAATGATGTTGAGTTGAATCTGTGAGTCATTTTCTATTAATGAAATACTCTTGTTCAATGCTATTATTGTTAATTTTATACTGCCTCCCCAAAACAGAGCTGGAACAGGGCTGTCCCATCAATGTGGTGGGACGATTTCCCCAACTTGGTTGACAACATGAGGATATGGACAATGGACTACACAAGTTAAGCACCATTATTGGGAAGGCCCTCTACTCTTCATTTCCACTTTTAAATTCTTCCAACGCTATCTGTCATAGCTACTGGGGACCTTTTCCCCCAATGTGCCACAGATTGATACAATATTTGTGATGGTTCCTTTCCTGCTTTTCAGAAAACACACTGGAACTGACAGCCTGCTTCTACATTGAATTGCCACCTTTGTATGCTACAGTACTATTACAGAAATGACAACAATAATGCAGCAAATTGGGTCATACGTGGCCCTTGGATTCCCCAAACCATTTGGAGAGAATAACCAAAATGTCCCAAACCACAACAACAACAACAACCTCCAGAACACCATCTTGCAAAATGTCTTCTTTTAATTCAATTTCCTCTCCAAAACAGCAAAAGAAAGTTCTACACCATTGCTGGCTCATTTTGGAGGGTCAACAGAGGAAAAGGAAGGTAGGTATTTTGGTACAGTTGGGGGGAAAGCTTGCCCAAAATGGATCTGGTGGGTAATTAGTCGGCATGGTTAGGTTTGGTCGGAATCTTTGTAATTCAGAATAAATTCGAAAAATTTGATTTTTGAAGTGATTTTGAAGTTTTTAAGAAAACCGGAAGTCCCTTTGCTCTTCCAAAGCTTCTTCCGCCATTTCTGTTAGGAAGCAGTGAGTTGGAAATGATTCAGCATTTCCTGCTTATGCTCCCTGGCCTCGACTCATGCCTGGGAAGCCGTTTTAAAGCAGAGTGGATGAATTTTCTCCCTCTCTTCTCCCCTCACTTCTGTCTGGATCCTGGGAAGTATTTTAAAACAGAGTGGATGAATTTCTTCCCTCTCCTCTCCTCTCGTATCTATCTGGATCCTGGGAAGCATTTTAAAACGGAGTGGATGAATTTCCTCCTTTTACTCCACCCCTTTAAAACCATTAAGGATTCGGAAGTCTCGAAAAGGATTCGGAAGTCTCGGAAGTTTTGAAAAGTTTAGAACATTTTTTGGGGGTGAAATTTGGAATTGACTTTAGAATCTAACCCCCAGCACCCCATATATTTATTTTGGGGAATAAATAAACTGCTGATTTCCCTCTACACACAAATACTATTCTTGACTATGCTGAGATATTGTTTTTATCTTGTTTATTGTATTTAATTGCTATGTTTTACTATGTTTTATGTCATTTTATTCTATTACCTTGCTGCTGTAAGTCGCCTCGAGCCTCTTGGGAGTGGCGACGTAGAAATGTGAATAAATAAATAAATAAAATATATCCAAAATGAGTTTTGAACCTTTTTTTTATTATACAAGCCTAATAATTCGTCTCAAGCCTACATGAAGTTGCCCAGTTGTGTTATAGACTGGTACAATTTGTGTGTGTTCAGATAGAAAATAAACAGAGAGATATACCTTAAAATATGAGATCATTTAATTAAAAAAGAGGTTCCTATGGGCTGACATGTCTAAAGTTCTGTTTAGAAACAGGCCGTATATGTCAACTCAAGCTACATGTGCATAAAAATGTCTCAAGGAATTTGTGCAATTTTTAAAATACTAGAATATGCCTAAATTGCCAGACATGTTCATATTTGAAGTAAAAATAGAAAACAAATTGACAAATTTATTGAGGCCTCTTCTATACTGCCCAATAAAATCCAGATGATCTGCTTTAAACTGGATTATATGGCAATGTAGACTCATATAATCAAGTTCAAAGCAGATTTTCTGGATTATCCAATTTGATAATCTGGATTATATAGCCGTGTGGAAGGGCCCTAAATTTTTAAAACTTTATTTCTTTTAGTTAACTAATGTGTGGTTTTCTATACCCTTGATTGCACCCTTAAGAGGTTAGTATGTCTTCGGTTTTAAATTATTATGTACAATGAGAACAGATACACCCACTCAGAAAATATATATCAGCACTTAATTCTTCTTACATTTGAGAATTGTATTTACGGAAAAGTTCTCTCTTTGACATCACAAGCAGGAACACTTGAAGCTTGGTAATATACTAGAGTGCTTTGTTTTTCATTTGGTATACAGAGGTGAAGGTCACACCACTCTTCCTTAATCAAGATGCATGAAATGAAAAATTAGTTTAGAAAGGAGAACAGATGTTTAACTTTAGAATTTTATCTAAGGTATCTTCTACAACCGAATAAAATGCAGATGATCTGCTTTGAACTGAATTATATGACAGTATAGATTCATATAATCCAGTTCAAAGGAGATCATGTGGAATATAATATAATTCTACATGATCTCCTTTGAACTGGATTATATGAGTTCAAAGGTGATAATGTGGTGCCGTGGTTAGCACAGTGCATTAAACCTCTAGCTACAGAAAATCTTGCTGTAGCTGGATTGGAAGGTTGGCAGTTCAAGCCGCAGATGGGGTGAATTCCCGCTGTCAGCCCTAGGTCTTCTGCTTACTTAGTTTGAAAATAGGAATGTGAGTAGATAAATAGGTACTGCTTCCACGGGAGGAAAAAGTTACTCCTAAAGAAGTCTTGCTGGCAATTTGATCAGGAAGGTGTCCATAGACAACAGGCTTCTCAGCATGGAAAAATGGAACAACAGCACCTTCCCATGGCTGAGTCAGGCACAGCCTCCAGACACTAAAAAATGGGGAAAAAGAGAAACCTTGCCTCTGTTTATGTACTGTCTGTCATTGTTAATTCTATAACAGCATTGACTGTTTGCCATAAATGTATTCTGTATTCTGCTCTGAGCTCCCTTGGGGAGATAAAGTGGAATATAAATAAAGTTTATTGTTACACTATTTGCTTTGATAATCTGAATTATATGGCAGTTTGATTTGATTGCTCTACAAGAGTCCCATATAACACAAAAACACTCATCATATCTTATTCAAAAATCCCTTGGTAAAGAATTTTACTCTTGCGCTTTCAAAAGAAAAGGGGTGTAGTAACATATGTCAAGGAATCACTAGAACCTTCCTTTGCATTTAGGGACCAGGACGGGAGATATGTAGGGGTTAAAATAAGACTGAACCAACAGGAAATTTTAGTTTGTAATATTTACGCTCCGGTAGGACCTAAGGCAAGATTTATAAAAGAGTTGAAGAAACAAATAAGAGACCAGACATATGACGATCTTATTATTTTAGGAGACTTCAACGGAGTACTGGCAAATGATCTGGATAGGTCCAAACAGATGAAAAAGGATTGAACCCTAAAGGGGGATCCTGCCCAAAGCCTTTACAAAACCTAAAGGAAGAATTGGACTTGAAGATATCTGGAGGACAAGGAACCCAGAGACCAGAGATTATACCTTCTATTCCGCAAGGCACCTATCGTGGTCCCGGATCGATATGATCTGGGCCACAAATACTATTGCTTCGCAAACAGT
>JARBWK010000007.1:64306665-64322911 GCA_030556195.1 Anolis apletophallus | reverse complement strand
TTCCATAGCTCCAACTGCACTGCATTCACCCATCTAGCCTATATTAGCTCAAATTGGGCACAGGGTGTATTAAAATGCATTTAATCACAGTGTTAGTCTTTCATTGCAAGTGCCTGTCTGATTTCTGGCACCAAAACCCACTTTTCAGAGTTAACACGTAAGTAGCATCACTCTCTGACTGTACTTTTTATGCTCGGAAAAGTACCAAACCTGCTTTACTATGGGCTGACATGTCTAAAGTTCTGTTTAGAAACAGGCCGTATATGTCAACTCAAGCTACATGTGCATAAAAATGTCTCAAGGAATTTGTGCAATTTTTAAAATACTAGAATATGCCTAAATTGCCAGACATGTTCATATTTGAAGTAAAAATAGAGAAAACAAATTGACAAATTTATTGAGGCCTCTTCTATACTGCCCAATAAAATCCAGATGATCTGCTTTAAACTGGATTATATGGCAATGTAGACTCATATAATCAAGTTCAAAGCAGATTTTCTGGATTATCCAATTTGATAATCTGGATTATATAGCCGTGTGGAAGGGCCCTAAATTTTTAAAACTTTATTTCTTTTAGTTAACTAATGTGGTTTTCTATACCCTTGATTGCACCCTTAAGAGGTTAGTATGTCTTCGGTTTTAAATTATTATGTACAATGAGAACAGATACACCCACTCAGAAAATATATATCAGCACTTAATTCTTCTTACATTTGAGAATTGTATTTACGGAAAAGTTCTCTCTTTGACATCACAAGCAGGAACACTTGAAGCTTGGTAATATACTAGAGTGCTTTGTTTTTCATTTGGTATACAGAGGTGAAGGTCACACCACTCTTCCTTAATCAAGATGCATGAAATGAAAAATTAGTTTAGAAAGGAGAACAGATGTTTAACTTTAGAATTTTATCTAAGGTATCTTCTACAACCGAATAAAATGCAGATTATCTGCTTTGAACTGAATTATATGACAGTATAATTCTACATGATCTCCTTTGAACTGGATTATATGAGTTCAAAGGTGATAATGTGGTGCCGTGGTTAGCACAGTGCATTAAACCTCTAGCTACAGAAAATCTTGCTGTAGCTGGATTGGAAGGTTGGCAGTTCAAGCCGCAGATGGGGTGAATTCCCGCTGTCAGCCCTAGGTCTTCTGCTTACTTAGTTTGAAAATAGGAATGTGAGTAGATAAATAGGTACTGCTTCCACGGGAGGAAAAAGTTACTCCTAAAGAAGTCTTGCTGGCAATTTGATCAGGAAGGTGTCCATAGACAACAGGCTTCTCAGCATGGAAAAATGGAACAACAGCACCTTCCCATGGCTGAGTCAGGCACAGCCTCCAGACACTAAAAATGGGGAAAAAAAGAGAAACCTTGCCTCTGTTTATGTACTGTCTGTCATTGTTAATTCTATAACAGCATTGACTGTTTGCCATAAATGTATTCTGTATTCTGCTCTGAGCCCCCTTGGGGAGATAAAGTGGAATATAAATAAAGTTTATTGTTACACTATTTGCTTTGATAATCTGAATTATATGGCAGTTTGATTTGATTGCTCTATAAGAGTCCCATATAACACAAAAACACTCATCATATCTTATTCAAAAATCCCTTGGTAAAGAATTTTACTCTTGCGCACCTCAAAAGAAAAGGGGTGTAGTAACATATGTCAAGGAATCACTAGAACCCTCCTTTGCATTTAGGGACCAGGACGGGAGGTATGTAGGAGTTAAAATAAGACTGAACCAACAGGAAATTTTAGTTTGTAATATTTACGCTCTGGTAGGACCTAAGGCAAGATTTATAAAAGAGTTGAAGAAACAAATAAGAGACCAGACATATGACGATCTTATTATTTTAGGAGACTTCAACGGAGTACTGGCAAATGATCTGGATAGGTCCAAACAGATGAAAAAAGGATTGAACCCTAAAGGGGGGATCCTGCCCAAAGCCTTTACAAACCTAAAGGAAGAATTTGGACTTGAAGATACTTGGAGGACAAGGAACCCAGAGACTAGAGACTATACCTTTTATTCCGCAAGGCACCTATCGTGGTCCCGGATCGATATGATCTGGGCCACAAATACTATTGCCTCACAAACAGTCAAAATTAAAATACTACCTAGACTCAACACTGATCACTGCCCTATGCTCCTCTCCCTAAAGAAAAAGGTCAGGTCAAGGAGATGGAAACTAAATGAATCCCTTCTAAGCTCGGAAGAAGAAATTGAAAAGTATAAGGCTCTGTTGAAGGAATATTTCGATCTAAACGACAAAGAAGGAATAAAAAAGAGACACTCTGGGATGCCAGCAAGGCAGTAATGAGGGGGCACTTCATCAGACAGGGAGCTTGGAAAAACAAAAAACGTAACGAGAAACGAAACAAACTCCAGAAAGATCTTGAGGATAAAGAGAAACTACTTAAAGAGGTACCAGGTTCAAAGAAGACGCAACTAGAGATAGACTTAATTAAGAAAGAAATCAACTCCCTAGATCTAGACTTCATAGTAAAAAAGATGAAGTACCTCAAAATGAATTATTTCGAGAATGCTAATAAAGTAGGGAAAGTACTGGCCAAGAGACTTACCAAGAAGAGGCAATCCCAACATATAACACAGATATCGAAAGATGGAAGAAACTTCTTCACGGATGAAGAAATAGCATCTCAATTTAAAGAATTCTATTCGAAACTTTACCAAAAAGAAGAGATTGACATGGAGAGAATTGTCAGCTATATCAACAACCAAAAATTAGAGAAATTAAATGATAATCAAAGAGAAGCTTTAAATCACCCATAGAGGAGGAAGAAATAAAAGCCGCAATCAAAGCTATGCCAAACAACAAAGCACCGGGCCCAGATGGCTTTACATCTACCTATTACAAAAAGTTTGCAGACACTCTCACACCACCCTTAAAAGAAACATTCAATAACATCCTACAAACTGCGTCACTTCCAGAAACATGGAGAGAAGCTAATATTACCCTTCTCCACAAAGAAGACTCGGATCCAAAAAGTGTGAAGAACTACAGGCCGATCTCCTTGTTAAATAACGATTATAAAATCTTCACGACTATACTGGCCAACAGAGTCAAAACATACTTAAACGAGTCTATAAATGAAGATCAGACAGGTTTTTTTAACCAAAAAGACAAATGAAGGACAACATTAGGATGGTACTCAACACAATAGAATACTTTGAAAGCAATAATCAACTGGAGGTGGGATTATTTTTAGACGCCGAGAAGGCTTTCGACCAAACCAGCTGGGAATTTATGCTGCAGACAATCAGAGAAAGGGACATGGGCTACGGATTTCAAAATGCCATCCAAGCAATATATTCAAAACAAACGGCTAACCTTTTGATAAATGGGCAAACATCAGGGTCTATAAATATACAAAGGGGCACCAGGCAGGGCTGCCCACTTTCACCATTATTATTTATAATGATTTTAAAGCTTCTCTTGAATGCAATAAGAGCTGACAAGAACCTAAAAGGAATTAAGATTGCGAACGAAGAATACAAGCTTAACGCATTCGCAGACGATATTGTTTGTACCATACAAACCCTCTGGAATCTATACAGGGACGGATAGACAAGATCCAGGAATTCGGAGACGTGGCTGGGCTGAAAATTAATTATTCGAAGACAAAAATTTTAACTAAAAACATGACCAAGGAAAGGAGAGCCAAATTACAAGAATCGTCAAAACTAGAAATAGTAAATAAAATAAGGTACTTGGGCATATATGTTACCGCTAATAACAATCAACTTCTTAAAAATAATTACGAAGCGACATGGAAAAGAATTAGGAAAAAAATAGAGGAATGGCAACATCTTAATTTGAGTTTAATGGGCAGAATCGCCGCAATAAAAATGAGTATTCTCCCTAAAATGATATTTCTTTTCCAGTCAATTCCTATCTTGAAGACAAATTACAATTATAATATATGGAAAAAAGACATTTTGAAATTTGTGTGGGTAGGAAAAAGGGCAAGAATAAAATATAGAGTCCTTACTGATTCAAGAGAGAGGGGGGGATTAACCCTTCCAAACCTGCAGCTCTATGCGGAGGCAGCGGCCTTGAGTGCGCTGAAAGAGTGGACAACCTTAACAAGGAAAAAAAATACTTCTCCTGGAAGGATTCGATATGAGAAGAGGTTGGCACTCATACATTTGGTATGGGAAAGCCAAAATTGAGAAGAATTTCTCAAACCATTATATAAGGGCGGCTCTACATAAGGTATGGGAGAAATATAAACACAAATTTTATCAAAAAACACCAATGTGGATCTCCCCGGTTGAAGCGCAGCACAAAAAAGAAACCTCCAGTACTAAATGGTACACTTATAAAGAGCTACTAGAGAGGAAAGGTTCGAGCTGGTCATTAAAACCTCTAGAAGAACTCAGAAAAAGTGACAGGGACCTGTCATGGTTCCATTACACACAAATAAAGGCCTATTTTAATAGCGACTCTAAAAATGACTTCAACACCCAGGCCACTGTATGGGACAAAATAATGCAATCAGACAAGAAATTAATAAGGATAATATACAGAAAATTGCTGGAATTGGATACAGAAACCGAACAGGTCAAGGACAACATGACAAAATGGGCACAAGATCTGGGTCACCCAATCATGTTTAATGAATGGGAAGAGAACTGGAAAAAGAAAACCAAACACGCAGGATCCACGGTAATTACGGAGAACTGGTATAAGCTATATTTCCGATGGTACCTTACTCCTAGCAAACTTGCCAGGATCTATAAAGGTCTGAACAACAATTGCTGAAAATGAAAAGGCCAGATTGGCTCATTTATACACTGCTGGTGGAAATGTAGGGAAGTTAAAAAGTTTTGGAAAGCTATCCATCAACACATAAGGAAAATTTTGGATACTGATTTAGAATTGAAACCTGAATATTATTTATTAAACCTTACAGGCCAGCTACTGGATAGGAAAAAAGACAAGTTATTTTTTTATTTGACAGCAGCAGCCAGGCTGGTGATAGCAAAGAATTGGAAATCAAAGGAACTATTAGTGGTAACAGATTGGATATTGAAAATAAGAGAGTTCATGGATATTGATTATCTAAAATCAAGATTGAAGGATGGCATCCAGGAGAACCCAATTGACTGGCAACCTGTATTGGAATACATAAAGAACCTTATAGGTTAAAAGACAACACAAAAGAAGAAAAAAAAAAAAAAAAGCAAGACGGCAGGACTTTTTATTATTAAGGAATGATATATCAAGACTCAAGAAACTCCCCGTGAAATGGATCGGAAGACGATGGAAGAATCTCTTCCTCAACTCCCCCCCTCTTTAACACCACTAATCTTTCTTTCTTCATCTTCAACACTCATTTTCTACCCCTCCCATCCTCCCCTCTGTCCCACCCCCCTTCCCCCTTCTCTTCTCTCCCGAAGCTTCCCCCCTGATGGTTCTCTTTCCTACCCTATGTTTTATTGTATTATTCTTGAAAATTCAATTTATATAAATATATATATATAAATATATATATATATATATATATATAATTGGATAATATAACTACCAGTTTTGAAAAGTGATGTTCTTTACTTATTCAATTATAGCTTCATACCTACACATTGGCATTAACTGGCAATGAATAGAAACTTCTAAGATGAAAGCGTGCAAAGGCTAAAAAGACTAAATTTTCCTTTTCCCAAAAAAGACATAACATTGTGAAATCTAGGATCATGATTATTTTATTTTTTATAAAAATGTGATTTGAATATTGTCTTCTAATTAAACCATAACATTTCAAAAATTTCTCTGGATACACTGGTATATAAAATCCAGATTATCTGCTTTGAACTGGATTAAGCCCCTTCCACACAGCTATATAAAATCCACACTGAACTGGATTATATGGCAGTGTGGACTCAGATAATCCAGTTCAAAGATAATATTGCGGATTATCTGCCTTGATATTCTGGGATATATGACTGTGTGGAAGGGCCCTATATGACAGTATGGATTCATATAACCCAGTTCAAAGCAGATAATGTGGATTACCTGCTTTGATAATCTGGAATATATGGCAGTGTAGATCCAGGCTTGGAACCATAGAACAAAAAACTAATAATGTAACTCAGGTTCCAATAGAAGGCATAGCAGTGTATTTATGGTGGATCCTAAGCTTAGAAAGGTCCAGCAACAACAACAAAAATAAACAAACCCCAGGACTTCTATAAACCAGCTTGCACAAGATGGTATCAAACGTCTCTTTGGGCAAGTTCTGGAAATGCACAATGCTGTAGAATTAATGAACTCTGACACCACTTTAACTGCCATAGCTCAATGATATGGAAGCTTGGCAGTTGTAGTTTTACAAGTTCTTTAGAATTCTCTGCCAATGCAGTACCAAACTATACATCAGGGCTGTCCAACTGGCGGCCCGGGGGCCGTACACGGCCCCCCAGCCTGTTGGACACGGCCCTCGCTATGCCCCCGGCCGCCATTTTTAATTTTTTTAAAAAAATGGCAGCCGAGGGAGACGGGGCAGGGAGGAGGAAGTGAGCCAGCTCCTCCTCCCTGCACCGCCCCATCCCCTCTCTCCGCGCCTTCCGCGGCTACCGCGATGCCTTGCAAGGGAGGGGGTCCCCCGCGGTGCCTCCCTCCTTGCAAGGCATCGCGGCGGCTGAAGCCGCCGGCTTTCGCGGCTGCGCGATGCTTTGCAAGGGAGGGTCCCCGGCAGCGCCTCCCTCCCTTGCAAGGCATCGCAGCAGCGGCTGAAGCCGGCGCCGACTTCGCGGCTGCCGCAATGCCTTGCAAGGGAGGGGGTCCCCGCGGCGCCTCCCTCCCTTGCAGGCATCGCGGCAGCAGCTGAAGCCGGCGCCAGCTTCCGCGGCTGCTGCGATGCCTTGCAAGGGAGGGGGCGTCCCCAGCGGCGCCTCTCTCCCTTCAAGGCATTCCGGCAGCAGCTGAAGCCGGCGAAACCGCCAGCTTCATCTGCGGCCAGGATGCCTTGGAAGGGAGGGGGTGCCCCGTGGCTCCTCCCTCTCTCCCAAAGCATCCCGGCAGCCGGGGGCGGGGCCGGGCGGCCCCCCAGGTCATCAGTGACCTGGAATCCGGCCCTTGGCCGGTTAGAAGTTGGACAGCACTGCTATACATCACCAACTGAGAGTTGTATTACTTGAATGACACCATTAGATCCTGGTCTTCATTTGAAGGAGTATTCATCAGGTTCCTTCAGGGAAGGAAATAGTGAAGGCTAATTTCCATTTTAGAGTTTTCTGGGAGCAGATCACTATTCAGGCGTTTCTCTGTACAAGCAGATTAATGTCAGGAGTCATGCTACAACCTCATCCATTCTAGCCCTAATATCTCTGTATTTGTGGGATGGTTTTGAAGATCCATGCATATTTCCATGAATGCAGTTACAGAGTTCCAATAAGACAGGTTTTGCCATGGAGCCCAACCAGACAGGTTTTCCATCGGGCTTGTGACAACATTAACCTGAATATCATTACAACTCTCTTTTGGACTCCAGCATGGAGAAATTGGGAGAGAAAAAGAGGAGAAAACCGATGCCTCCTTTCATGTAGAGAAAGAAACAGGGCTTAGTGCAAAGCAAGATGAAACCTTACATGGAGCAGTTATCATTTTTTTGGAAAACAATTCACTTTACAGGCAGTGTTTATAAGAGCATTTGTTCAGCAACAACAGTGGAAGACATAATTACAAATGTAATTTGCTTGTAATCCTCAAAGAAACCATATTGTTAATTCCTGGTCCTATCCAAATTGATTCTCTTACCATAAGGTTTTTAAAATTAATGACATTCACAAAATCTTTGCCCATTGCCCCTTTCTGTGTAGTACTAGCAAGAGTCAGATAAAGTGCCATTGGCTTTTTCTCTGAGATATGCTCCACAGGTGTCACACTGCACGGTTGCTCCTGCTGTTCCTCTTCATATGAAGGCTTTTTGTCTTTTTTAAAATAAAAAAAATCCAACAATCCTGAGATACTCAAGTGTAAAATGCATAATGAAATCCCAAACTCAGAATTGTCCATGCCATAATATATTCATTTTCTATGCATGATTATGGAAACTGTACGATGGAAAAAGCTGATAGGAAGAAAACTTATTTCATATGTGGCCCTCTGGATCCCATAAACTATCAAAATGACAAAAGTAAATGTGAATACTACCTAAAAGATCATCTTGCTTATCACATGATAGTATGAGCTTCAAGGTGATGGTGTTAACTTTCAAGGCTTTGCATGGTCTGGGGCCATTGTATCTGAGGGACCGTCTCTTCCCCTATCAGCCCCAGAGGTCACTTCGTTCTGAACAACTGAACCTCCTTTAAGTGCCGTCCTTTAAAGCTATCCATCTTATATCGACCCGGCGCAGAGCCTTTTCTGTAGTAGCACCGTCAATCTGGATTCCCTTCCAAGTGATGTGGAGGCCTTGCAGGATTTACTATCTTTCTGCAAGGTCTGCAAGACCCTCCTTTTCTGGCTAGCCTTTGATTGCTAAGCTGGAAAACTTTACTTTTTAGTCTAATTTAACATGTTGTTTTACTCCTGTTGTGTTTTTATGTGATTGTGAGCTGCTCCGAGCCCTCGAGGAGTGGCGGCATACAAGTCCAAATAATAAATAAATAAATATTGCAAAAAACAATAATACACACTAAATTGAAAGACAATATGATAAGAGGAAGGCCATGTTACAGATGGATTGATTCAGTCACGAAAGCCCAGACCCGGTTTGCAAGACCTGAATACTGCTGCTAATAATACAGCTTCTTGGAGGTCTTTGATAAGTTTAAAGACCGCATCACATTACCTAATGGATTTGCCATGCATCATGGCAAATTCATGGGGTCCCATCAGAGAGCTTGGGGAACCCGTTGCCCCAGGCCCTGCATCACTGACTTACCTGGGACCTCATCCCATGGGGAGAAGTGTCCGCAGCACGGCTTACCCCCATTGTCCTGAAGGCAACATGGGAAGCCTCCCATATTTCTGTGGTGGCAGAGTGTGCCACCTCCTCACCCCTTTCGCCATGGAGGCCAACCGGAAGTACACGTGTGTCATGTAATGGGTTTCATCTCAAAAGGGGACAACAAGTGGCATATGATAGGAAAAGTAGCCCACTTGATGAGGTCGTAGAATTAATGCAGTTTGAGTATTGTGGCTCAGTGCTATGGAATCATGGTAGTTGTAGTTGTAGTTGTAGCTTATCCTTCTCTGCCAAAAAGTGCTAGTGCCTCACAAAACTATGAATCCCATGGCACTCAAAGTAGTGTCAAACTGCATTAATTCTACATGTAGATGCACCTACGTCAACTTGATGGGGCATAAGAACAACAATTGGACAGGTTTCAAGCATACATGGGTAGGGAATAAAGATGGGTGCATCAGTTAAGTTTATTCCCATGGACTTCCTTCCCCCTCCCTATCTCTATGTTCACGACATGCAAGTTCTCTTCAAATGGGAGTTTAATGGACTGTTTGAGGACTGACCATTCAAATAGACACATCCTCCTACTGACTATTCAGTTAAAACATATATGTTACCTGATTAATCCTTTTTTCTTTTGTGTAATCTCTTAAGCTTTTATGGACCTTCAAATCGACACTGCCCATTCCTGTGTCCGGGCCAGGAGGGTATAAATCAGGGAAATCCATTAGAAAAAACTCAATGAGTGGATTTCACACACACTCACAGTGTGCAGATGGTTCTACAGCCTTCACCAGACAAGAGTTCTTTCTGCCACTCTGGGCTTTCCACAGATATATAAACCCCACTTGCCTAGTTTCCAACAGAGCCCACAACCTCTGAGGATACATCCCGTAGATATGGGCAAACATTAGGAGAGAATGCTTCTGGAACATGGCCATGCAGCAACCTGGTTCTACAGTTGTTTATTTGCTCAAGACTGGCAAATATGAATTAATTTGGATTGGACCTGATTTGCAGTAACAGAAAATTGAAGCTATAACAGTGCAATATTTGTTTGATCATATATTTAATACAAAAAACCCCCCTTCCCTGCATATATTTATCATCTGTGAATTCTTGGCAAATAACATGTTATTGCTTGCAGGCTGTGGAGGTGGAAAGCCAGAATAATTTTGCATGAAGGAATAAAATGAATGCTTTGCATGCTGTTGTTTCAGAAAATAGGCCAATTCAAATTTAAAGACAATAACTTGGGGGTGGGGTGGGGGGAGCTTTGTTTTATTATGAAGTCCGCAAAGATTCTCCTGGAATAGATATAATGCATTTCTTATGTTGAATAAAATGACATGTACTCTAGATAGCGTCTGTAGCAAAGCCAACTTTCCTAGGACCATTTCCAATTCTTTAATTAAGGAAAAGGCTGTTCAAGCTTATTTAAAAGCAACAACTTTAGCTGTGTTTTTGGCCATAGCAAAATTTCAAAATTATGGAAGTAATGTATTTTCCCAATATGAAATCTGTGTAGTTCAAAAGCACAAACAAGAGGTTAAGGAACAGCATAACATTAGCATCCAAGCTCACAGGATTTGGGGGTTTATTCCAACATGTACCCACCAGATCCTGGCTAGAGTCCTATTAGTGACATTCATAAGCATAAGTCCTCTTTACAACTGTTTATATCTTTTTGCTGTTGTCACAGAGATTATCTTCTACCCGCAGCAATGGCCAAAGTTTGTTGCCCCTGACTTATAGTTTTGTTATGGTAGCTTTCCTGAGCAGCCATTCTATGACTGATGGAAGTAACAGGGTGTCAAAGAAGTATCTGGCTATGCTTTATTACCAGGTGCGGTCTGAAGCACAAATGATCTGTGATTATAAAATCTGGAGTTAACAAGTCATAAATCAGAACAAAGTCTCAGTAGATAACTCTGGGCCCTTTGGGCCCTTCCAGACAGACCCTATATCCCAGGATCTGATCCCAGGTTTTCTGCATTAAATTAGATTCTATTAGTCTGCACTGCTAGATAATCTAGGATAAACAGAAAATCTGGGATTAGATATGGTATTTAGGGCCTGTCTTGAAGTGCCCTTCTACACCACCATATAATCCAGAATATCAAGGCAGATAGTCCACATTATCTGCTTTGAACTGGGTTATCTGAGTCTACATTAAGATAATGTGGGATTTTCTGCCTTGATATTCTGGGATATAGGCCAGCATGGAAGTGCCCTCAGTCTACACTGCATATAATCTAGTTTAAAGCAGATAATCTGGTTTTATTCAGCTGTGTAGAAGAGACCTCCACTTGTAGGTCTCCCTTCCAGCTCTCCTTTTTGCTTAACTGGAGGAGGACTTGGGACCCTTCCACTCAGTCCTATATCCCAGAATATCAAGGCAGAAAATCCCACAATATCTGCTTTGAACTGGGTTATCTGAGTCCACAATCAGATAATGTGGGATATAGGGCTGTGTGGAAGAGCCCTCAGTCTACACTGCCATATAATCTAGTTCAAAGCAGATAATCTGGTTTTATTCAGCTGTGTAGAAGGGGCCTTAGACTTCCAGCTCTCCTTCTCAACTGGAGGAGGATTTGGGCCCTTCTACACAGCCCTATTTCCCAGAATATCAAGGCAGAAAATCCCACAATATCTGCTTTGAATTGGGTTATCTGAGTCCTCACTCAGATAATGTGGGACTTCCTGCCTTGATATTCTGGGATATAGGGCTGTGCGGAAGGGCCCTTGGATGTTTATCATGCTGAACTGATAAAAGAGAACTTGGCTGCTGTAAGGTCTCTTCATCTTCAGAGGAAGACAAACTTTCTCTTGTGTGTGTGTGTGTGCAAAAACAATATCTGCATGTGGCTATAGGGCGTATCCTAGATATGTTGCTGATTCTCCCCAACTATCAATCAGCCATTGAAGCAAGCCATGCACCTTGGGTATATCTAAGCCATTTCTAAATTCTGTCTGTATGTATAAATTTGGGTCCTGGTCCTGATACCAACCAGATGCCTCCATCACAACATTGCAAGCTACCCTGTATTTACTCAAGTCCAATGCACCATTGACTGTGGTGCAGCTGGCTGGGTGTCAGCTGCATTAAGATCACTACTGACCAAAAGGCCATGAGTTCGAAGCCAGCCCGGGTCGGAGTGAGCTTCCGACCAATTTAGTGTAGCTTGTTGTCGATCTTTGCAGCCCAGAAGACAGTTGCATCTGTCAAGTAGGAAATTTAGGTACCACTTCGTGGGGAGGCTAATTTAACTAATTTACGAGGCCATAAAAATCTCCAGCAAGCATCATGGGGGCTGCCAAAGAATGCTGACACCTCACTAAATTACAAATCCCAGCATTGCATAGCATTGAGCTGTGGCAATTAAATTAGAGATGACGTCCCTCAAATAGGAGCTCCAGGTGCAGCTCCTGAAGTAGCTTCCCCTTTTGCTTTGGCTCAGCACATTACGTTAATCTAATGCACATCCTAATTTTGAGAAGGTAATTTAGCCAAAAAAAGGTGAGCATTCGATTCGAGTAAATATGATATGTTAAGAAGGATGAACACAGTGTCACACAGAAGCCATCCATATCTGAGCAGACTCATTCTACTTCATCAAATGCTTCTTCCAGTTTGTCTCAGAGATGCTACAAGATTCTTTTGCATGCTGGTACAGACTAATGCAAATGTGTCTTTTGATATTACAAATATTAAGTTAGGATTGCTTTCAGCACATCAATATATTGATTTTAAAAAAATAATGTTCCCATCAGTGCCCCACACTGAGTGAGATGGAATAGTTGGTTACTGGACTGTGGGACTTTTGAGGAAAGAAATGCCATCTGTGAAACACTTTTCCTATGTATACTAAATAGGATCTCATACCATGGTAAAGGGAAATCATACTGCTATAACTCTATAGTGTGTGTGAGCCTGCATGGCAATTCCATGAAGCTTCAGTTAGAATCCCGAGATCTAGAATTCTTTAACATCACACAGTCCCGGATTAACACCTTTTTGCGCCCTAGGCCACACTTTGGCATTATGCCCGCTTTAAGCCAACCTCTACTGCACCCCACCCCCAATCCTTTCATCTGCTTGTTCCCCTTAGGGCCCTGCATCCAGATCTCAAGGTGTGGCCCCACTAGGTCCGCCACAGGAGTTTCCCTCTCGGCAGGCACTATGGATGCAGGCATGGGGGGAGGAGCATCCTCCCCGATGCTGGTACTTGAGACACTTGGCTCCTACCTGGTATCGGGGATTGCGCATGCGTTGTAGTCAGCAGTTGTACCAATGCTGCGCTTCTTACCGATACCGGGGCTTGTCACATTGGGCTTCTCTCCTGTACTGGGGTTTGCGCATGTGCCGTAGCCGGCAGTTGCGCTTCTCTCTCCAGTAAGGAGGAGTCTCCTCCTTGTGTTGGAGGAGGAATGCCAGCTTTCATTGTGTTGGGGCATGCGCAGACTGCGCAATGGAGTTTCCTGTACTTGCACTGAAGGAGCCAGCAAGTGGATGCTGTCGGCATCGAGGGAGTTAATTGTTCCTCCTGTCGATGTCGACACCAGTGTCGAGAGCCCCTGCGCATACGCCGTTTGTGCAACAATAGCAGAGGCAGGAGCTGGTATTCAGGAAGGGGTAGGGGCGGTGCCGAAAAGGAGGACCTCCGGTGTACTTCCTTCCTCATCTCCATGCATGTTGCGTTTTTATTTGTTTCAACATTTTTTTTGGTTCATAACCTGTGCCCCCCCCCCTCAGCTTGCAACCCTAGGCCATGGCCTAGGTTGGCCTTATGGGTAATCCTGGCCTGGCATTACACAATCATTGTGCTATGATTTTGCTTCAATTCCCTCCATTCCATTAGATTTTTACTTTGCCCAGAAGGTACAAGAGTCTTCTGGTGTCACACCCCTGCATGGTCCTCGACCTGACTTAGGCCTTCCACAAGACTCATGCCATGTTAAATCCCAAAGCAGAACCACAGTTTCACAGAGGCCTGTTAGGCCTGATCAGCCTAGCCAGCAGAAGCAGGTTCATCCATTGTTCAAGGACACCGTTACCAGAGATTCACCCCGAGCTCAGAATGATAAACAGTGCCTGGAAGCGCCGAGTAGAGTTAACTCCCATTGCCAGCTGCCCTCGCTAATTGGGAGCACATTCCAAACCGGTGTGGCAGGGATAGGAGAATGGCAGCTGGGTTATGTTATGGGAACTGATGTCCGATGCACCTAGACGTCGGACAGATCAAAGCCTTGCACCCTACTTAAGCTAGACCCCAGCTATGGAAACCTATCCTTCGTCAACGTTTAGAACTACGCTACGCTTTCCACGGAACCTCGCTTGGGCCTTGGGCCTTCCAGCTTTAAGACTCTGTTTGCCAAGCCTTGCTTCAAGATCCCTTTCCTTGGATTTAGCCCACTTTGGGGCACAAGGAGTCTTTTGCCTTGTTCCTGATTGCCAAAGGACTATATTTACTCTTTGCTTCCTGTTGGACAATTTGCTGCTACCTATTGCTGCTCAAAAGGCCTCAATAGACTATATTCTCTAGCCTCTTTCCTTTAACCATTTATTCTAAATAAAGCATTTAACCTTTGCCAAGTGTCAAGTGGGTTTACTGAGGGGCACCAGGTCTACGGTGCAACATCTGGGCTAAGATTTCCAAATGCTCTTCCCTAAATTTCAAGGATTCCATAGGATGTTGCCATAGCAACTAAAGTGGAATCATAGTGCTATATAGTGTGATGGACCCCAGGAGAAAGCGAGGCAGCTTTGCTTCATATTAAGACAGACAGTTCTATTGATTCAATGGATGCAACATGCATATAAAGTCAGCTTGAAAGGAAGTACCAGGGTATCATTCATTTGGAGCTCTGCCTGACTGTTAAACTTTTCTCAATTGCAGTAATAGCAGTGGGTAGCCAATTTCTCCCATACGTAAATGGTTTTGACAAGCCACCTTGTCTCAGTTAACTTGAAACTGGGAAGTCTAGTGGGCTCCATTACAAGGTCAGAATGTGGTGTGCATTTTTGCTACAGCTCTCAAGTTGTTTCCAGTTCTGCTCCTGAGCCTTCGACTATAGTGTGATGCACCAAAATAAAAAAAGATTAAAAAGCTACTGTTTACATGCATAGAAGTCTGAACCTGCTTAATTTCTAATAGGCAAGTTTCTGTTAAGAGGAACCATAGCAGAGCTTGAGAAAGAAGGGAAGAAAAGAAAGAAAAGGAAAGACTAGGTGAATAAATGAATAAAACGTTCACTTGTTGAACTCCTGCCTGTTGTTTATCAGCGAAAAAGTTCAGGCGCTCTGCCAAAAGAAGAGGGTGATCCCAATAGCATAAACATCTCTTTGTGAGAAGAATTTGAATTCAAGTTTAGAGATGGTTGAAACATAATATATTTTTTATTTAGAATCTCATTTTCTAAGTATTTGGTTTCACAATAAGCTTGGAGAAATAATTTCACCTTTGCTAGATCCAGGATAAGTGTCTCTGGCAATGTTATTGCTCATCACAATTGATTCAAATCCCTTGAACATGTAACTCCAATCCACTTGTTTCAAATACATACTTAACTGTACAGTTCAACTATTTTTCCTGATTTGTTTTGGGTTTAAAGCACCAAAGGTAGACCTATGTTTCAGTCTAAAAATATTTTCCATGGAATGCATATTGAAACTTGTGTTTTCCTCATACATCCTTTCTTTGAGCAATATATTTAGATCAAAGAATTAAACCTGGATACGTTCTTCTCTGGGGCCTTCCACACAACCATATGGCCCAGAACATCAAGGCAGAAAATCCCACAATAGCTGCTTTGAACTGGATTATTGGAGTCCACACTGTCATATATTCCAGTTCGAAGCGGAAAATGTGGGATTTTATTCAGCTATGTGGAAGGGGCCTTTGCTCCTCTGGTTGAAAGCAATAACATTGTCATAGAATCATTGAATCTTTGAATTGGAAGAGACCTCGTGGGCCATTTAGTCCAACATCCTGCCAAGAAGATGAAAATTGCTTTCAAAGTACCCCTGACAGATGACCATCCAGCCTCTGTTTAACAGCCTCCAAAGAAGGAGCCTCCACCACACTGCAGACCAGAGAGTTCCACCGTTGAACAGCTGTCACAGTTAGGAAGTTCTTCCTAATGTTCGGGTGGAATCTCTTTTCCTGTACTCAGTATTGTTTGAGCTATTTTAAGACATTTTAATTTTTTCTTCCTAAAATTTACAGGAACAATCCCAAAAAAATTGGAAATTTGGAAGTGATAGTTCAACAATAATTTCATCTTGGAAAGACAAAATTCAATTTGG
>JARBWK010000007.1:64294064-64306565 GCA_030556195.1 Anolis apletophallus | reverse complement strand
AAGCATTTAACCTTTGCCAAGTGTCAAGTGGGTTTACTGAGGGGCACCAGGTCTACGGTGCAACATCTGGGCTAATATTTCCAAATGCTCTTCCCTAAATTTCAAGGATTCCATAGGATGTTGCCATAGCAACTAAAGTGGAATCATAGTGCTATATAGTGTGATGGACCCCAGGAGAAAGCGAGGCAGCTTTGCTTCATATTAAGACAGACAGTTCTATTGATTCAATGGATGCAACATGCATATAAAGTCAGCTTGAAAGGAAGTACCAGGGTATCATTCATTTGGAGCTCTGCCTGACTGTTAAACTTTTCTCAATTGCAGTAATAGCAGTGGGTAGCCAATTTCTCCCATACGTAAATGGTTTTGACAAGCCACCTTGTCTCAGTTAACTTGAAACTGGGAAGTCTAGTGGGCTCCATTACAAGGTCAGAATGTGGTGTGCATTTTTGCTACAGCTCTCAAGTTGTTTCCAGTTCTGCTCCTGAGCCTTTGACTATAGTGTGATGCACCAACATAAAAAAAAGATTAAAAAGCTACTGTTTACATGCATAGAAGTCTGAACCTGCTTAATTTCTAATAGGCAAGTTTCTGTTAAGAGGAACCATAGCAGAGCTTGAGAAAGAAGGGAAGAAAAGAAAGAAAAGGAAAGACTAGGTGAATAAATGAATAAAACGTTCACTTGTTGAACTCCTGCCTGTTGTTTATCAGCGAAAAAGTTCAGGCGCTCTGCCAAAAGAAGAGGGGTGATCCCAATAGCATAAACATCTCTTTGTGAGAAGAATTTGAATTCAAGTTTAGAGATGGTTGAAACATAATATATTTTTTATTTAGAATCTCATTTTCTAAGTATTTGGTTTCACAATAAGCTTGGAGAAATAATTTCACCTTTGCTAGATCCAGGATAAGCGTCTCTGGCAATGTTATTGCTCATCACAATTGATTCAAATCCCTTGAACATGTAACTCCAATCCACTTGTTTCAAATACATACTTAACTGTACAGTTCAACTATTTTTCCTGATTTGTTTTGGGTTTAAAGCACCAAAGGTAGACCTATGTTTCAGTCTAAAAATATTTTCCATGGAATGCATATTGAAACTTGTGTTTTCCTCATACATCCTTTCTTTGAGCAATATATTTAGATCAAAGAATTAAACCTGGATACGTTCTTCTCTGGGGCCTTCCACACAACCATATGGCCCAGAACATCAAGGCAGAAAATCCCACAATAGCTGCTTTGAACTGGATTATTGGAGTCCACACTGTCATATATTCCAGTTCGAAGCGGAAAATGTGGGATTTTATTCAGCTGTGTGGAAGGGGCCTTTGCTCCTCTGGTTGAAAGCAATAACATTGTCATAGAATCATTGAATCTTTGAATTGGAAGAGACCTCGTGGGCCATTTAGTCCAACATCCTGCCAAGAAGCAGGAAAATTGCATTCAAAGTACCCCTGACAGATGACCATCCAGCCTCTGTTTAACAGCCTCCAAAGAAGGAGCCTCCACCACACTGCAGACCAGAGAGTTCCACCGTTGAACAGCTGTCACAGTTAGGAAGTTCTTCCTAATGTTCGGGTGGAATCTCTTTTCCTGTACTCAGTATTGGATTGATATTTTTAAACTATTTCAATTGTTTTCTTCCTAAAAACAATGTGCTTAAAATGGTAGCACTGAAGGTTTTTTTTGGAAACTATATCAAGCATAAAACATAGCTCATTTTACCAACACCTCCCTATTTCTCAAGTTGCTACCAGCCACACTGTATCCACTGCAGAACTTGGAACTTTTTTTTGGATCACAGTGTCATGTTCAGTTTCAGAGCCACATTGAATTATCATTAAAACTTAGGAAGAGATCTAATTGCTATTTTATCTGGTTTTTACATGTGTATGGTTTGAGCTATTTTAAGACATTTTAATTTTATGACATGTTATTTTGAGATTTTTGCATATAGGGAGGAAGATATAAATTTTAATGAATAGAATAAGTAAATGTTGGCTGGGAAATTATGGGCATTATAGCCCCCAAAATATCATTTTCCAATTTGACTAGGATTACAAGTCCCAAAGAAAATATGAATTGGAGAATTGTGGAAGTGATAGTTCAAACAACTAATTCTCCATGCTCTGGCAAAGCACAAATTCCGGGTGGATAATGAAACAGGTGGTGACAAGGAAGCAGCATGAACTGGCAGTGGTTCTATTCCCGAATGTTTTCCAGACAGATGGCACCGAACAACCCCAAAACAAAGAGACATGGCTACTCATCGTTACGAAATCTTTGCCTTCATTTCATGCATCTAATTAAGTATTCTCAGTCTACCGAAGCTTCTGCCGACAACTTATCCCATTGCATCCTAATTCAGACTGACAGAACTATGTCTTTGAAATCTTTACCTGATAAAAGGGAAGATAGAAGAAGCATAGGAGAAAAGAGAAGATAATTACAAATGCAAGATGGGGGCATCTGGAGCCTGTCCTTTATGTGTTTGTATAGGCAGCACAACCATATAATAAAAGAAACCCCTGGAAGCTCTCTTGGTGACTGTGCTGAGTGTTTCATGTGGACTTCAAACAAGTTCTCTAAGGGACTGACTCCATTTTCAGGATAGCTCACAGCACTTCGAAAAGCTCCTTTAAAAGCTGGATAGAATTGTTAGTGTATTCATCTCCCCACTGATGTGGAAGAAACCAGCTGCCATTGCCTTTAACTACTTTCTTTTCTCTGGATGGTCTGGGACTGAACCCTTTGAAGAGGAAGCTCCCCAGTTTCTCCTGAAGCTAATGGAGCATCTGAGCAGGTGAATGAGATGTCCTGCCATCTGTAATGGGTGCTCAGTGATTCAGAGTCCAGATGGAACCAAGATTGTAAATACCAGGTGCTTTCTAGGTTACAGAGAAAGGGAGAAACAGCTCGTAAACACAGAAAGCCATATGTGGGAAAAACTGGCTCCTTCTTCCAGTCATTCCTTCTTTTATCTCTTTATCTTATGCTTATAAACAATATATTGTTTATATTGTTTATATTGTTTACCTTGACTTTCAAAAGGCTTTTGACAAAGTCCCTCACCAAAGGCTCCTAAATAAGCTCTTCAGCCATGGAATCAGGGGACAGGTCTTGTCCTGGATTGGAACCTGGCTAAACTGTAGGAAACAAAGGGTGGTAATAAACGGACATTTCTCTGGGTGGAAAGAGGTGAGAAGTGGCGTACCCCAAGGTTCAGTTTTGGGTCCGTTACTTTTTAATTTATTCATTAATGATCTGGATGTAGGAGTGAATTCTGAGGTAGCAAAGTTTGCAGACGACACTAAATTGTTCAGGGTAGTTAAAAATGAAACTGATTATAAAGAGCTCCAGAAACATCTCTCAAAATTGAGTGAATGGGCAACAAAGTGGCAAATGCATTTTAACCTAAACAAGTGTAAAGTCATGCACATGGGGGCAAAGAACCCCAACTACACCTACAAATTGATGGGGTCAAAGCTTTCCGAGACAAACCAGGAAAGGGATCTTGGGGTCTTGGTGGACAGCTCAATGAAGATGTCAACCCAGTGCGCAGCAGCAGTGAAAAAGCAAATTCTATGCTAGGCATGATCAGAAAGGGAATCGAAAATAGGTCAGCAAATGTTGTATTACCTCTCTACAAATCGATGGTAAGGCCACATTTGGAGTACTGTGTACAATTCTGGTCTCCGCACCTTAAGAAGGATATAACGGAACTGGAAAAGGTACAGAAAAGGGCAACAAGAATGATCCAAGGGATGGAGCCGCTCCCTTATGAAATCAGGTTGCAACGCCTTGGTCTTTTCAGCCTTGAAAGACAGCGTTGAAGAGGTGACTTGATCGAAGTGTATAAAATCATGCATGGGATAGAAAAGGTGAATAAAGAAAAAAATATTTTCTTTGTCACAAAACACTAGGACTAGAGGGCACTCCCTGAAGCTCCAAGGTAGGAAAATTAGGACTAATAAAGGGAAATATTTCTTCACCCAGAGGGTCATTGGGTTATGGAACTCACTTCCAGAAGAGGTTGTGACAGCTGTCAGCCTGAACAACTTCAAGGCAGGATTAGACAGATTCATGGATACCAAGTGTATCGGTAGTTACTGAAAAGGACATTCAAGTTCCACCTCGGAGTTGGTTGAGGTAGGCAGGATTTCCCTGGGTACTGGTTGTGGGGGGGTCGGGAGCAGGTCAGGTTTTGCCTCCCTTCTGCTCGAGATCCCCGTGTACAACTGGTGGGCCACTGTGTGATACAGAATGCTGGACTAGATGGGCTGAGGTCCGATTCAGCATGGCTCTTCTTATGTTCTTATGTTCTTATGTTCTTTAGTACCCAGAAAATGAGGAGGGTCAAGGTATGGTGAGACAAGCTGATATGAACAATGGGTAACTGGAGAAAAATAATCAGCAGATATGATTTATTATTTGTGTATAATTTCCTTCAGCTTTCCCTTCCACTATCTTCGGAGAGTGTTCATGCCTCTCAGTTCTTTTAGACACTGTTCCAAAAATTTTTAGATGCAGTTCCAGAAACTCCAGACAGATCTGGAGTTAATATATATCCACAAGTACAACAGCATGTATAGGTCAATAATCAATAAACCGGTATGAATGACCAATTGAAAGTTAGAAATCATTGTAAATCTACAGACAGAAATGCTTTACTGCATTATAACAGCCACCATCACTGGGCTTTGAAGAACAATTTACCCTTTGCATAGATTCTTAGGATTAAGCATAATTCCTCTTCACAATCTGACTTACATTCTTGTTTATTGATTATTGACCTATACATACT
The DNA here is from genome assembly GCA_030556195.1 of Anolis apletophallus. Lineage (NCBI taxonomy): Eukaryota > Metazoa > Chordata > Lepidosauria > Squamata > Anolidae > Anolis > Anolis apletophallus. Next base: position 64,301,761 of record JARBWK010000007.1, on the reverse strand, counting down.
GTTGTACTTGTGGGTATATATTAGTTTGGTGTATAATCAGGAACCCATTTAATTTATAGATCTGGGGTTAAGGCAGTAAATGCAATGTGCAAGTAGACTTCCAGTCTGCCATTCCTAGTAACTCCATATCCAATAAAATATTGGACAATCTTGCTTTATCAAATCAGCAGCATACAGGGTGGGAGAGGAAAAGGAAAGGTACAGTTGGGGAAGAGCTAGCAGGACAGTATAGACCACACTGCATGGTGCCCAACTGCCTATGCTTAAATAGAATTGGATGTCATGTCTTTATAGGATTCAAATATTATCCAAGATATGTAAGCAAGTTTGCAAACCCTGAAAAAGAAGGAATGGAGTTAACATTAGTGGTGTTTAATGTTACAAAGGGAGAAGAAGAAGATGGCACAACATATTTAGCGTTAAAGTCCATTGGAGATGGGAAAGGAGCATTTACATTGGAGTTAACTAGTTGAAACATTCTAGCTCAAAACTTCTTAAACATTGAGGTTACAAAAGTCATCCTCCATCTGCCACTCAGGGTAGGAGTGACTGCTGCTGCTGCTGTCAAAGAAGGGAAAGAAAAAGCCAAAATCAAACTCCTAAGGGAAGGAGGCCAGCCAAGAAGGAGTGGGAGAGGAGGAGGAGTTGGGATAAGGAAAGCCAAGGGAGGCATGTAAGAGCAAAGGCGATGGTGGTGAAGGAATCCTGCCAGCCTCTTCAAGCATTTAATGCCCTTCCTTCTCTCCAGTCACATCCCCTTGTTTGAAAAAAATGTATTTTTTGGTTATTTTTAGGATTGTGCCAATCTTCCTGCTGAGTTTGGTTTGCAATAGGAGGGGCATTCTGTATCCATGAATTCACCATGCATATATATATATATATATATATATATATATATATATATATATGTGTGTGTGTGTGTGTGTATAACTTTGTTTTTACCATTTTAGTTCACACTTGTACAATATTGGACCTGAGGATCCATGGAATTTTGTATCCATGCAGACCAGGAGCCAAACTCCAGCAGCAAATGGTGACTGTATTTTACTTAAGCGTTTGGTAATTATGTACTTGGCATGGAGTAATTGTTTTTGATGTGGTACAATTGGTCATCCATATCCACAGATTTATCCATTCAATATTCAAAAAATGTTTGATACGTACAGTATATTCCCAGGGTCACATAAAAAATTCTTGAAAAAGTTTAAGAAGCTCTGTTATTGATATGCATTTTCCTCCCACCAACGCATCACAGGCTGGATCTACACTGCCCTATATCCCAAGTTCTGATCCCAAATGATCTGCTTTGAACTGGATAATATGAGTCTACATTGCCAGATAATCTGGGATAAGCAGATAATCTGGAATCAGATCCTGGGATATAGGGCAGTGTAGATCCATCCATGGTAAGAACCAAATCCAGCTCTCAATAACTACAGCAAAATAATCCAAAGGTTGCTCCCCCCCCCCCCCTCAAGCAATGCCCTTAATATCCCTTGTTTGCCCATAGTTTGGTTCTTAAGAATCCTGCTTCATTCAGAAATACTATGATTACATTGTTAGTGATATTTATTTTTATTTCGCCCCTAGAAAAAGATTATCTAAATCTGACCAAGGGTGCATGCCATTTCTAAACTGCATTGTGCATTAAATCGTATTTTATCCAGACTTCATTAATCTACACTTCTCCTTGTTGCTGACATGTTATTATGACCCTTGTGTGCATGTTTGTATAGAGGGTTGTATACATATTTTTAAAATATGAAATGGAATCTCGTGCTACGTTTTACAACAGATTATTTGTTAGAGAAAAATTAAGATTTACAGATGTTTTTGAAACAGTGAAGATTGGAAAGCTATACTTTTAAACCTTTACATGGAATAGCCAGAGTTCAGTTTGGCCAGAAATGCGCTTACCTAAAGAGATTCAGGATCTGGTATGATTTCATTATAATTACATATTTGACATTGTATAGGGAAAAAGAGGCTATTTTCTCTATTTCTTCTGCCAGCCAAGAGTATGTTATATTGTGGAGGAAGTATTACTCTCTCCATGCTTACAGGTGGTTTAAATGGGGAGGTTAGAAACATTAATAGAGCAGCTTTCCTAGGCCTGGCACCATTCATATGTGTTGGACAGCAACTTCTAGCATCTCTTTGCTGGGTGGCTTAAACATTTTGGGAACTGTAGTCCTATATAGCTGTGGGAGACCAAATTAGAGGAAAAGTACAAAGTATTTCAAAATAATGGACCCAGTTTCAAAACGGTATATTTTGCAAAATGGCAAAATGTTGCAATTACACAAAAAGTAATCAACTGTTTAAGGAGTTATCAAGTTATCAATTTTTACTAACCATTTTGAGCAAGAAATAAATTTAACAAATAATTCCACAAATGGCAAATATCTCATTAAACCTTTTTGTGCAGGGTCACCATCTTATGAATCACTAATTTCACCTATTATATTTCGATTTTGGCATATTGGTCTAACATGGTGGGCATCTGTGGCTGTCCAAATCGTACTTCTGATCTACAAAACTGATTTCTGGGCCAGGATAATCAGCGGTGAGAGATGATGGGAGAGATGATTTCAAAACCATCTGGAAAGCCACAGTTGTCCATTCCTTTTTTAAGCACAAATAATACTGGGGCAAATACTATATGTTCCCATTTTGAGATTTGCAAAATTGATTACTGGAGAATTCCAGCTTCAAAGTGATGCAAATAGGAAGCAATATAAAACATCCATGGATGGGAGGAGACACATCAGGAAAAAATGCCACAAGCCTCCCAGCTCAGTGTACTCAGAGCCCATCCCTGTGTTTATTTACACATATTGATTGTGCCTATACAGAAGGACTGTACCTCCCACATTAAAAAAAAAATTAGCACTGAAATAAAAATTATCTTATGAGAATTTTCAATTTGGTTTTGATGGAAGATAAAAAAGAGCCCCAAATATATCCAAGAAATATTTGGGAAGCAAGGATGCAGAAGGAAAGTCGTGCCTTCAGAGGTCATTAGACAGAAAGAAGATATTGACCACCATTGTTTTCTCCTTAAAGCTCATGGAAACAATGTTGTAACCCAGATGTGCTTCCAAGTGATTGGCTGGGTACTGGTGTGCTTACTTTTTTGGCAAATGTCCTAAGGGCAATGCTATGCCCACCCCTCAGTTGAATTCCAGCCCTTAAGAAAATAATAATAAAATAATAATAATAACCTTTATTTATACCCTGCTCCCTCTCCCTGAAGGGACTCGGGGGTGTCTCACAACTATCAACATATACAGAAAATAATATAGCAATAGACCAAAGACAGCAATAAACAATTATGACTTCATGCAATTAAAATAACATAATAACATAAACATTAATAAATAATCCATCTCTACTTTATTGCCCATACAATAGGCTGGTGAAATTGGGGGAGGTGAACTTTATCTGATCCTGTTGAATCAAAATGTGTGCATTTCACAATGAAAGGCAGTTCCATGCCACTTTAATTACCATGGCTCCATCCTATGGAATCCAGAGATTTGTAGTATTGTGAAGTAATTAGAATTATGTGCTAAAGAAACGTAGCACCTCAAGATAAAGTGGCATCAATATGCTAAAATTATGTCATGTGAAAACTACCCAAGTGTGCTTCCAAGTGAGTGTTCATAGATTATAGTTTCAACCATTGGACTCCCTAGGTTAGTTTCACATTCCCCAAGGCTAACTTATTGTCTAATTTTTTTGAGATGCAGGATCATCATCACCTTCATCAAGCTATCATTGTTAAAACAGAATCAGAGAATATTTCTATCAAGATGGTACATTTTCTTTTGGCGATCGTGCACTGATGGATTTGCTTTATAATAGTATCCATTGTTATTATTTCTCTCTGATTGAGCACTTCTTCTGTAATTATAATGGATATTTTATAATCTATAAGAATGATTTGTGCTTGTTGAAGAAAGAGTTGAATACAAATGTAACAAATTTGCATTCTGGGAATCGCAGGCATTTATTTCTGTTACCGAGGTAACAATGAAATTTTAAATGTTGAAGATGTTTAGATTCAAGAAAACTGTTGACCTCTGCAGAGGGAACATCCTCTTCACCAGCTAAATGGGTAATAAAATGTTAAAGAATGCAAAATGCAGAAATGGAACAATTTGCCTACAAAATGCCACAAATTTGGTTGCTTGAAGATAACTGAGGCCTACCAGTTGAACTTTTTCAACTTTATGTCATAGCCTTCTTTCTCTGGACTTTTGATCTATTTCCCTAGAATTGGCAGTGACCATTGTGTTTGCATTGCATTGGTGTTTGCGTGTGTGTGTGTGTGTGCAGGGGGTGTGAACTGCACGAGGTGACATTATCAATGGGAGTGACACCAAAATGTATAGACTATACATTTTTGTGCAGTGTTTATTCTGTTTTATAAAAATATTCTTATTTATTTATTTATTTATGGCATTTTACCCCGCTCTTCTCAACCCCCGAGGGGGGACTCAGAGCGGCTTCCAAAAGGCATAATTTGATGCCTACATCACAATCGCAGTATAAAACACAATATAAAACCCTCCAGCATTCAACACTAAAATACATTAAAATACAATTATATTCACACATCCTATGCATTCACCTATGTTAAAAACAGTGTTCCGTCCATAAAAGCATTGAGCCCTATTCACCAACTTTCCATTAAAACTACTAAAGTGCTGTCCTGTGCTACTATGCGAACGCCTGGTCCCACATCCAGGCTTTCACTTTTTTCCTAAATGTCAGGAGGGATGGAATTGATTGTATGTCACTAGGGAGCGCATTCCACAGAAGGGGAGCCACCACCGAGAAGGCCCTCTCCCTCGACCCCACCAGCCACACCTGGGAAGCCGGCGGGAGCGAGAGCAGGGCCTCCCTGGATGATCTTAAAGTACGAGGTGGGACGTAGCGGCAGATGTGTTCGGACAAGTAAGCTGGGCCAGAACCGTATAGAGCTTTAAAGGTCAACACCAGCACTTTGAATTGAGCCCGGAATTGGACCGGCAGCCAGTGGAGCTGACACAACAGGGGGGTGGCATGCTCCCTGTATGTAGCTCCAGTTAGTAGTCTGGCTGTGTCACGGTGCACGGATTTGACCGGCCCCTTAATCACACACACAGAGACGGACTGAAGGCTAACTACTTTATTGAATATAAAAACAGTTCAAAGATAATGTCCAATAGAATATAAAAGCAATCCAAAAGGCTTGAAGTAACAATGTCCAAGGTAACGTAGCAAATAGGCAAATAGCTTAGCAAGGCTCCGCATAACTATGCGGATCAGGAACCAGGGCTAGGCTCCGCACCACCAGGCGGATCAGGAACAAGACAAGGCAAGGCAAGGCAAGGCTTGATGACCACTGGCTAGCTCGCTTCGTGGTCCCACTCCGCTTCACGCCTATTCAGATGAGACGTGGCCGGAGCACTGAGGATTCGGTCCCACGGATCCTATACTTAATCCTTCGGCCGAGGTCCCCGACGCTCTAGGCTTCTTCGTCTCAATCGCTGCTCACGGACCTCGGCCGGTCTATGCTCTTAGACCATTCCCTTCTGCTAGACTCGATGTTCTGTCTCCTATCAAAAGTTCGACCTTGTCTCTCCGCAGCTGTGTTTCTATCTCCCTGAGAGCTCTCCTCCCTAGCCATTTCCTATGCCCTTTCTTCCATGTTTTCCCCTGGAGGCTCCTGAGAATTCCGTCCTCCCGGATGTTCATAGCTGCCCGAATCGCTATCCATCTGCACCTGGTTCTCTATCTCTTCGCTAGGGCCAAACAACATTTCCTCCCATGCCAAGCTCTCTGTGGGCGAAAGAGGCCCATCAGGGGAAAGCTGCCCTTCACCCCAGTTATCTAGCTCATCCTCTGAATCATGTTCTGGCACTGCTGGTTCTAATGCTAATGGGACCCCAGGTCCTGACCCCTGCCCTCCAGGCACAAACGAGAACTGCTGTGCTACAGGCTGCCGCCCATTGGACTAGTTGTAATTTCTGAACTGTCTTCAAAGGCAGCCCCATGTAGAGCGCGTTGCAATAATCTATTCGGGATGTGACCAGAGCGTGGACGACCGTAGCCAGATCAGACTTCCCAAGGTACGGGCGCAACTGGCGCACGAGTCTTAACTGTGCAAAAGCTCCCCCGGCCACCGCTGAGACCTGGGGCTCCAGGCTCAGCAATGAATCCAGGATCACTCCCAAGCTGCTTATATCATTAGATATAACCAGAAAAACATTTTTGTAAGCCCAGATCATATGTACTATATTAGCAAAATGACAAATCTAAAATTCCTTGGCCCTGTATGTAGTAGTTACGTTATTGAGGTACAAATATGTTTATGTATAGGAATGGTTTTTTTCTTCATTTGTTTTTTCTGTTAAACATTTTGTGCATGTGCTCCTGCGAGAGTTGTCATTATTACAATGATGCTCTGAATCATGTGGGTTCATCGGCCGGCTCTACAAGTGGACAACTCCCCATTTAAAACAGCTACACTGGCTTCCAATAAGTTTCTGGTCCCAATTCAGGGTGAAGGTTATGAATACAAAGCCCTAAACGGTTTGTATCTGGTCTAGCTTCATGATTGCATCTTTCCCTACAAACCTGCATGAGCTCTAAGATCTGCTGGGGAGATCCGTCTCTCACTCCCACCTCTGTCTCACGCGCGATTGGTGGGGACGAGGGAGAGGGCCTTCTTGGTGGAGGCCCCCAGTTCTGGAACTCTCTCCCTAGGGAGATTGGATTAGCTGCCACCCTGTCCACTTTCTGTGAATACCTAAAAATATGGTTGTTCCAATATGCTTTTGACTAATTGGTTCACTAAATGAATTGCCCTTTTTAACCATAATTCCTAGTCCTACTAACACGTTCTCAACTCTCGCACTTTACTATTGTCCCTGCTCTGGAGTTGTACTATATTAATCTTACTTGGCTATTTAAGCCTTAATTTAGCACCTACTTCTCACAATTTGCCATCAGACCTTGTTTGGGCAGTCATATTGTACAAGTCTTCCCTTGCCCCTTAACTCAGGAATTATGCTCAGCTACTAGTTGTATGGTGAATTATGTTTTTAATTATGTGTTATGTTGTTTGTATATGTATTTTACTCTGTTTGATTGGGCTGAGATCCATTGTAAGTCACTCCAAGTCCCTTTGGGGAGATATTTAAATTTATTTATTTAAAATTTTTGTACCTCGACCTTCTCACCTCCAAGGAGATGGTGGTGGATACAAAAATAAAATTATTATATTATAACCTTGTTGTCATTGCTTCTATCTATCTATCTATCTATCTATCATGATTTTATCAAATGTTAGCTTCAATATTGTGGCATGATCTGGTCCAGGAAGAGGTCCAAGGGGGTGACACCATGAGTCATTTCACAGAGTATAATTAACCCCAGTGATGCCAAATTGGTAGGAATTGTAGGGAACAGCAACAATTTTCAAAGCTCTGTTATTTCCACATCTTTTCTCAGCTATTGAACTGATAATCCTGTCGTTCACAACTGCACTGTAAAGCCCATTTTTCCATTAGTCCTTGCTATTAGGATCTTTTATTCACTTCTGCCTGTTGGGAGTCTCAGCCTATGCCGCGCCCTGGGCCTATAGATGAGTGACTGGGATTGCTGTAAAGGTCCTATGCCCAGGGGTTAACGGGTGCCTTCCTTTC